>JAQQTP010000021.1:1816875-2422500 GCA_029884605.1 Ormosia emarginata | reverse complement strand
ACCTCGATTCACCCTTCACTCACTTCCCCACCATTCTCACGTGAAACACAGCTCTCAACTTCATCATCCTCAAGCTCACCATCTTCTTCCATAACAAGGCCAACGGTAACACATATCTCTCCACCTGGTTTCACTACTACTGAGTTAACTCAGTAACCTTCCATCCTTCCATTTTCTCACCTCCATTCACCCTCACCACCCTGCATGCAAACCTCCACCACCTTCACCAGCGTGAGCCTCCATTAAGCCACCCATACCTACGTGAAACTCTCACTTCCATCTTCATCTCCAAGCTCCCTCACACAAGCCACCACCTCCACCTCCATAACAGCCACCAACCTTTACCACCGTGACCACAAGCCACCACCTCCACCTCCAAAACAGCCTCCAACCTTCACCACCGTAACAACCCCTGCCACCATCACTAACGCAGTTCCATCAAGCCACCCATACCCACGTGAAACTCCACCCTCAACCTTCTTCATCAACCTCCATAACACACCATCAACATCCATAACCATCATCCACATCACCAAGCACTCAAGCTCCATCACCACCAAATCGTGAAGTTCACCACGAGTTCAACCCAACCACCACCACCATTACGTGACTCACTCCATAACCACGAACTCAGCAGCTCACCGTCAACACCGCCTAGTAGCCACCTGAAACAGTAAGCCACCTTGCACCGTATAACCACCCGCGTGAAGCCACCGTGACTCACCTTCCTCACCTTCCTCACCCTCAACCAGCCACCGTTCACAGACCCCCACCAGATCCACCACGTCAGGGCCAAGCCGCCCCGCAAGTCCTAGCAGCGGTTGCATGTTCATTGAGCCACCGTTTGCAGCAGCCACCCATACCCACGTGAAACTCTCACTTCCATCTTCATCTCCAAGCTCCCTCACACAAGCCACCACCAGCCACCCTTCTCTGCGAATCTGGCCGTGAACAAGGTTCCTACTGCACCTTTCTTAGTTTTTTTGGTTACCTATTTCCCTTGCTCTTTGGTTATATGTTTTCTTTGCTTTTTACGTGTTTTCTGTTTCTTTTTTTTTTCTTCACTTTTGTTATCATTATTTTTATTTTAGTTATTGATAAGGGTAGGGTCGGTTCTTTGGGTCGGGTCAGCTTTTTTTTTTTTGAAGGAGTTTGTTTGTTTGTTTTTTTTTTTGTCTTTTTATCATCTGTTACTCTTTTGGGGGTTTGAGTCAGTAGTCTTTTTTTAGATTCACGCCTGTTGTCTTTGATTTAATGAATAAGTGTGTTATTTTGTTTACATATTTTTTATAGTGTTTTGTTAAGTATAAAAAAATATAATACAAAAAAAAACAAAAATAAAAAGATGAAAACACAAATAAAAAAATAAAAAAAAATTTAAAAAAAAAATTAATCAATGCAATGACCAACGATGATGATTGAATAGCGGATGCTATCTTCAAATGTCGTTTGAATCATAAGGGTTTATTGAGTAGCCTAGTGCTAACTTGAACTCTGTGTAAGAATGATTTTATTCAAAAAAAAATGAAAATGTCAAAAGGAAAGCATATACAAATGAAATTAAATCTTTTTTGTTTCCTTTTTAATCAATGCAATGGCCAATGATGTTAATTGAATAGCGGATGCTATCTTCAATGTCATTTGGATCATAAGGGTTTATTGAGTAGCCTAGTGCTAACTTAAACCCTGTGTAACGATGATTTTGTTTTCAGACAAATTTCTTTCTTTAAAATTAAAATCAGTCAACTCACAATTATTTTTACAGAACTACGTGGCTTTGAGTTCCTCATTGCACCTGAGGGTACGTAGAAGCAGAATTTTCATTCTGTCAAGTCAAAAATTAAATTTTCATAATTTGGTTCTTCTTTTCTAAAAAAATAAAATAAAATAAAATAAAATAATTACAAAGTCTTTTTAATATGGGTAAAATAAATAAATTTAAGATTATTAAGTTTTTGCACAACTGACTTAAGGTACCGTCTCAGGACGGGTGTGATGGGAGTGCAGTGGGATTAAGTTTCCACAATTCCCTATCCATAACCGACTCCCGAATCCGATTTGGTTCCAAAGATCATTTTCTAAAAAGGTTTTCTAATTTTTCCTAATTTAAATAAAATTGGTGGCGACTCCATATTTTTATCATTTTTTTAAAAAAATCACGAGAGTTTGCTATTTCGCCGCGATCTCGGTCGCGACATGGCAGTTGAATGTTAAGCCTCAAATCTGATTATAATGTAACACATGCATGCTTTGATTCATTATGGATATATTAAGAGAGGTTGCTCCACCAGGATCACGAATTCTTCTAAATTAGTATATAACAAAAAAATTGGTTGCTAAACTCGGGCTTGCTTCAAGAAAAATAGATTGTTGTGTAAATAGTTGTATGTTGTGCTATGATAATGTCAGACAATGTAGGTTTTGTGGTGCTGAAAGATACGAACTTTGTAAAACCAGTAATGGGAATAGCAACGAAGTTTCGGTGAAAAGAATGCATTATTTACCTCTTATTCCTAGGCTCAAGAGGTTGTATTCCTCTATGAGTTCATCTGTACACATGAGATGGCATGCTGAAAACAATAGGAAGGAGGGGGACATGTCTCACCCATCCGATGGTGAAGCATGGAAGCATTTTAATAGGACATATCCTGAATTTGCATCTGATCCTATAAATGTTAGGCTTGGTTTGTGTGCCGATAGATTCACTCCCTACAATCAATCTGCTTCTCCTTATTCTTGTTGGCATGTGATAGCACTCCATATAATTTACCTCCAGAAATGTGTATGACTGCCCCATACATGTTCCTAACATGCATTATCCTGGTCCTCATAATCCCAAGAGCAAGATTGATGTTTATTTACAACCATTAATCGATGAATTGAAAATTTTATGGGCGGGTGTTTTAACTTATGACGTGTCAAGCAAACAAAATTTTATGAAGGCTGCATTGATGTGGACAATAAATGACTTTCCTGCTTATGGAATGTTGTTTAGATGGATGACTACTGGTAAATTAGCATGTCCATATTGCATGGATCAGACAAAGGCATTCACTTTGAAGCATGGGAGAAAAAATTTGTGGTTTGACTGTCATCGTCAATTCTTGCCCGTTGATCACATGTTTAGAAGAAATAAAAATGCATTTAGGAAGAAAATTGTTGTAAGTTTCCTCCACCAAGATTACCTGGACATGAATTAAGTGAGATTATTAGTGCCTTAAGTAAAATAATTGAAATTCAGTCGTGCAAACACCATGGGTATGATGTTTATCATAATTGGACTAAGTAGAGCATATTTTGGGAGTTACCATATTAGAAGGACAATTTAATTAGGCATAATTTAGATGTCATGCATATTGAGAAAAATGTCTTCGATAACATATTCAACACCATTATGGATGTTAAGGGCAAAACAAAGAATAATGTGAAAGCAAGAATAGACTTAAAAGAATATTGTCAACGACCAGAATTGGAGCTTATTGATTTGCCCAATGGTAAGATCATGAAACCAAAGGCTAATTATATTTTTACAAAAGAGCAAAAGAAGATGGTTTGTGAATGGGTGCAGTATTTAAAAATGCCAGATGATTATGCTTCGAACTTGGCCAAATGTGTGGACATGAATCAATTACGATTGTTTGGAATGAAGAGTCATGATTGTCACATGTTTATGGAGAGTTTACTTCCAGTTGCTTTTTCTTTGTTGCCAAATCAAATTTGGAAGCCATTGACTGAATTAAGTCAATGTTTCCGAGACTTGTGCTCAACGACTTTGGCGGAAAGAGACATGCTCCAAATGGAATAGAACATTCTGGTGATTTTGTGTAAATTGGAAAGGATATTTCCACTAGGTTTCTTTCATTCCATGGAACATTTACTAATCTATTTACCTTATGAAGCAAGAGTAGGGGGGCCAGTTCAGTAGAGATGGATTTATCCATTCGAAAGGTACTTAAACAAGATAAAGAAAACAGTCAAGAATAAAGCTCAGGTTAAAGGTTCTATTTGTGAAGTTTATTTAATTCAAGAGATATCTCATTTCTAATCATTTTACTTTGAGTCTCATGTTAAGTCAATGAGAACTAAAGTTTGACAAAATAATGATATAGGTGAAAATATGTCAATGGAATCGACTTTGTCAATTTTTAATCAACTTGGCCAAGGTTATGGAACATCAAAAAAATAGTGGCTAAATGATGCTGAGATGAAATCTACGACATTGCACGTCTTGCTAAATTGTGATGAAGTTAAACCATACCTTAAGGAAGTAGTACTATTAATTTTGCCTTAAATTCTGACATATGTATTGTTCACTAACAACTAAATCATAAACTTTTAATTTTTCAGTATTTTTTTACAATATTTCAACATTCCTGAGGAACATTCAAATGAAAGAATTAATGCAGATTTTATAAAGTGGTTCAGAAGTTATATGAGTATTCAAACATTACTAAATTCGCTTTCCCAATCACTATATATGATTTAGATCATTAACATTAACTATATTTTTTTCTAGGTTCACAATTCACAAAATATGATAAATAATTCTTACTTGCATGATTTGGCATGGGGGCCTAGTAGATGTGTGACATCTTTGCCAATGTATTTTGTCAATAGATATAAATTTCACACAGATGCTTGGTCAGATGAGAAGAAAATAATCAATAGTGATGTGTGTGTTAAAGGCTTAACTAATGGTGAAGATGAAAATAATTATTATGGAATACTAAAAGATGTGGTTGAGTTAGAATATCCCGGGGAACAAAAAAAAAGTTGTTCTCTTTAAATGTGAATGGTTTGATTCGACGATTAATAGAAGTACAAGAGTTCACAAAGATTATAAGATTGTCGAGGTTCGACACACTAGACAATATGAGAGGTTTGATCCTTTTATCCTTACTTTCTCTGCGATACAAGTGTATTACGTTCCTTATCTTGGAAAGAAAAAAGATAAGGTCCAATGATGGGTGGTAATAAAGACCAAGGCAAGAGATCGAGTTGAAATTGAAAGTGCCCAAGAAATTGCATTCCAAGATGATGATATGAATCTTGTGGATCCAATTACTGATGTGGATCTCATTGATAACTTGCAAGACACTAATGAGGTTTTCGATGTAGTCCAAGATGTTGGTTCTAGTAGATAGGCTAAAAATGATGAAGAAGAAGAAAGTTTTAATGGTGATGATGATTGATAATCATATATTTTATACATTAATAAACCCTCATTTTTAGTCATTTATACTCTTCATGTACTTAATTGATTAACCCTGATTATGTTTTGTAAGATTGGACTCAAATTGGACTTAATTGATTTTTTCAGTATTATTTGGATTTTACACTATTTCTGTATTTTAGTCATATCTTGAGTTCTAGATGTCTAGCAATTATGAATTTTACCTTGTAGGAAAGCTGAGAGAAAACTCTACAACTTTCATGAAGAGCTCCAGGTAAAATATGAACATCTAGAAGAGCTAAATGGGCTTAGAAGACAGAACACAAGTTTTGTGTCTGGAACCTGAATAGTGTACAGTAATCAAATCATAACTCGGGCTGAAATTTGGACATTTGAAAGTTAAGACTCAGATCTACAACTTTCATGAAGAACACAAGAGCTAATTCGGACAGTTTTGAGGTGATATTGGGTCTAGAACTCAAAACAGAGGTGCTAAAACTGGGCCTAAATAGTCTGCAGTAATTAGGTCATATCTCGGGTTGTAAGAATTATCTTGGGCTGAAATTTGGACATCTGAAATTTAAGATCTAGATCTACAACTTTCATGAAGATGACTTTTCTATTTGATGACAGAATCCATGACCTAAGCAATGAATGATTTCGGAGACAAGAAATCTAAATGATTTTTCACTCTTTTCCTCACCATTTGGCATTTTCCACTCATTCATCCACTCATCCACCTACTCTTAATCAGCCCCTTTGTCATTTTGTATCCCTAATCCTCTATAAAAGGCACCATTGGCTAACCATTTGGGGCACTTGGTGTTAAGCTTAGTTTTTACAAGTTGTGGTTATGCTTGTTTATTGTTCCTTTGTTATAATTTTTTCTTGTTCTAAATTGAAGTTATGTTCATCTTTCTCTTCTTCTCTCTTTCTTTCTTCTTATCCATGAGTAACTAAATTTTCATCTTGCTTGGGTGAAAGAGTGAAGCTCTTGGTAATGAAATAAGGTTAGATTATTCTATTTCTTGTGCTTAAAAGATATATTATTAAATAGACATTATATGTGTTGTATTTTGTTTCTAATTAATTTAGAAACCTTCTTTGTATAATGGAGATTTTGATTTATTGTAGACAATAGGATTGACACAGTGAATGCTTAAACTCATTTACAAATGTTGGTAGATAATTAAATGAATCATAATATAATTGCATATATAATTAAACTTTGAATGTTATATTTTCCGATTAGAACCTCTGTTGTGTGTGGATTTCAATTGAGTTATAAAGAGAAATAATCTTGCCTTTAATTTATTACCAAGAGTGGATCTTCTAACCCAAGCAAGTTCTTAAATTCATTTGTGAACATTTTCTATTACTTTTGGTGTTGTGACAAATCCTTTCCTACCTCAATTAATTTTTCTTCATCAATTCCCTATGGATCGACCTCGGACTCCCGAAAAATTTACTACTTGAGACAACCTGCACTTGGGTTTGCATCCTTAAATCCTGCAGTCAATGATGAAACATCTTCCTCCAATAATGAATATGAAACAAATAGTGATGAGGACAATGTTTCCTCATAACTGTGAGTATAAAATTATATTAAGATGTTATAGTTACTAGTTATACATTATTATGTCGTGTTTGGAATTATATTTACATTATATTTTTATTAATTGTGTAGATGTCATCGTCACGAGGAGATAAGGGGAAAGGGAAGGAGAAGGAGAAGCAACAACTTTGACGTCTTTGAATCAATTTAGGGAGGCCACCTAGGGGGCAATCGTCAGGATCATCTCCACCCTCTATTACAATATCACCCACTACAGGTTTGCATCAGCCACCATCTGCTGGGTACGTTATGATACCTACACCTGGACCTCAGCATCTGTCACTAACTTCTCATACACCACATGGTACAACATATGATTCTGGGTCACCTACTATTGGCCCGTCACCGAGTACCCGTGAGTCGCCGAATACTCGTGATTCAAATGTGGAAGTAACAAATCAAAGCAACAAGACGTTTGTTGAGTCAAATGGTGATTTTTGGTATGTGGACAACAATTTGTTATTCATTTATAGTTAATGCACATTCAAAATTTTTGTTGAGAATATTTACATTTCTTTTTTTAAGTTGTATCGTAGATTTCTGCCATCTAAACCTGTTGCTGATGCCATAACAAAGATTATACGATCTAGGTATAATCAACCTTGGACATCTTGGGGAGAAATACCCAAGGATACTAGAGAAATGTGGTTTCGAGAGTTTCAAGTATGTATCAATTTTTAATCCGGTAATTATGTTTGTTTGTCTTGTAATAGTACAATTTTTTTAAACTTTAACGTTATTTACATAATTTTTTTGAAGGGTTATGTTTGGTGGATGCTTCAGCATCATAACCATATGCGGAAGGCATATAATAGTCGTAGTTTGAAGAGACTATAGATCTGTTGGGGTAGGCACACAACTTAAATGAAAGATCTTTTTGGATTGGAGAAGGCATATGGGAAGACTTATGTAGGCACTCGGCTAGTAGTATGTATAAGGAGAAATGTCAACAAGTAAAGATGAATCGTGCTTCTGATACTGGTGGATGCTTGCACACTAGTGTTTGCATTTCTACAGGCACCAATGCGCAAAAATTAGTAACTATTATCACTAGTTGTTTAGTAATATGTTTTATTATTTTGTTATTAACTTTTTTCTCATTATCACATGCTAAGACTTTGGGTAGAGAGCCCATAGTTGATGAGACATTTCATCACGTACATTTGAGGAAAGAAGATCGTACTACATGGGTTTCTACAAAAACTAAGGATTTATATGTTAGTATTTCTTTAGAAATTATTGCCTTTAATACTACAGTCATGTTATAACAACAACCATAAGAAGTTTTTTATTTCCATCTTTAGGAGGAATTCAAAACAAATGAATCTGAACAATCTTCTCAGTGCTCAAATGAAGAAGGGGCATCTGGTACACAAATGACCAGTCGAGAGCTTTGGATTAAAACTGTTGGCGGTCCTAAGAAGGGTCGTGTTTATGGCCTTGGTTCTCAAGCATCTATTTATGACCATGGAGATTCATCCTCCTCAAGGCCTATGTTGAGTCAAGTTCCTGAGCACGTTATTAATCAAGTTAAATAATAGCTGTAATATTTTTTATTAATTGATTTTTGTATTTTGATAGATGTAGTCAATCATTTTTTTTCATATTTTTGGTTAATTCATTATTCGTGGAATGAATTAATGAATTTATGTTTACATATATTAATTAGGTTAAGGAGCAGTTGCAGCAGGAGATGTTGGATCGGGTTCAGCAAATTCAACAGCAAATGGAGCAGCAAAGCCAACAACGCGAGGCAGAGTGGAAAATACGATTTGAACAATACCAACGTCAACAGAACCAAATGATTAATGAGCTAAAATCATATGTACAAGTTGTTGGCACTCAACCAAGCCAACAACTACAACTAACAGAAGAAGATAATCAGAATAGTGAAGATGATCATGATGAAGATGACAATGATAATGAGGATTATTAAACGTTGTATTTGAACAAACTTTGTTATGTTGAATTTGAACAATGAGTTATGTTGTATGCGATTTGTTATGTTTATTTTATGGATTGGTTAAATGCATTGACAGGTTGAAATTGATGTCTGAGTGAATTTTGTTATATTGTGGATTTTGAATATTTAATTTAATTTTTTTTATATTCCAAAAAATTTGCGGCAGATTTTGCGGCGAAAATATCAGCTGCAAATTTGCGTAGATTTTTGCAGTAGATTATCCGCCGTAAAATCCTCTGCAAATTGAAAAATTCGTCGCAAAATTGGTGACAAAATTACAGCAAAAAAATTCACCGTAATTCACTTGTGAAAAAATTCATCGCAAAATTCGTCACAAATCAGGCGAGAAAAAGTTCGTCGCAAAATTTATTACAAATTAGCGGCGGAAAAATCTGCCGCAAATTAGCTGCAAAAAAATCCGCTGCAAATTAGCCTATTTCCAGCAACAATTCCGGCATGTTAAAGGAGAGTTTTGCGGCGGGCAAATTTGTGACGGAAATTAAAATCCGTCGCAAACTATATTGCGTTGATCGTATTTGCGGCGGTCACGAATTCGCCACAAATTGTTAATTTGTAGCCGATTTTGAGTGATTTGCGACAGATTTATCCTTCGTAAATCTCGTTTTTTCTTGTAGTATCGTTTGTTTGCTAAGAAGGCACCAGTGTACGAAACTTTCATCATGATTCTGAAAGGAGTGTAGAAAAACTCGAAAGGATTTTGATGTGAAGAGATCGAACCTCAGATGTTTCGCTTCTATTTCGATGATGAGATTGAGGCTTATTCTATCCTACGCAGGTAACCATGATCGATTAAAGGCCATATTCTAATTATAAAAAGGTGGGAAAAAGGAAAGGACAATGGACGATTATCAGTTCCACCTAGTTCCTTTTTGGGTAAAATGCTAGGGACTCCCTAAAGAGTGCAGAACTGCAATAATTGGAAGGAAGCTCTATGCCATGATTGGACAAGTCTTGAGGCCAATCTGGTATCACTGTGAGACAAACATTATTTCGAAGGCTCAAGTGATTGTAGACGTAACCTAGCCGTTGAAGAAATGTGTCCATTTGGGTCTGAGCACCCAACTCATCTAAGGTATGGGTCGAATTTAGATATGAAAAATTACTCATATAGCTATTATTGCGATAGGATTGGCCATAAGGAAAGAAGTTGCCCAATCTTGCTTAAAGATGAAATGGAAAACAATGAAGAACTTGCCCAATCTTGCTTAAAGATGAAATGGAAAACAATGTTAAAGAATAGAGATATGAAACGAAGCTAAAAGTATATCAATTTGGGTCCATGCTAAAGGAAGAAGGAAAAAGTAGTGGCCATGATTTCAGAAGCATTACATATCAGCATGCTAACCAAAAAGGGCGAAAACCGTCAATTGACGAAGTGTCCTAACACTTCTTATCTTTGTCCTTTGAAGACCATGCAAGAAGGCGGGCAGTAGCTTATGAAAGTGTCCTTGGGAGAGCAGAGTTGGAGCCAAGGGTGCAGGACAAATTGCAAAATCCAAGCAATGGGGTAGGCATCACTCTGTCCACTTCTAAAACCCAAGTCTACAGCATTATCTATCTAGCGGCTAACCGTCTCTGAGAATGAGACATATATTCCCCAATCTTAGGGCATTGTTGCCAATGTTCCCCATAAAAGCCCTCAACAAATGGAGACCAATTCTCAAAAGCCTCAGCTAATCCTCTTGAGAATTCTGGCCCCCTATTTAAATAGGATCTCCATATGCAAGACATTTGAGTGCAAAAGTAAAGAAAAACTTCAAAAAGAAGTAGGAACAAAATGAAAAGCCTAAAAATGATGATATATCTCGTCAACATTCCCATATAGTAGGCTTCCTTTGAAGAATGCTTAGTGAAGAAGCATAGTCTTGAAACTAACTATGATGGAGAAGGCAAACGAATTTGCATGGATACCAACTAAAATCTTCGTCACTTTTTTCATATTTCCACCCAACCCACATTTTCAGACTAGTTGGAAATTATTTTTGGGCTTATGCTTCTTTTTGTGTACTTAGAATTCTGTTTCCCTCTTCATTTCATGAATGAATTTTTTATCTTTGAAAAAAAAAAGAGAAAGAAATAGAAGGATTGTTAGAAGAATTTGTTAGGAGAATTTAAAATTAATTTACAAATAAGAAAGACAATGATATTTTTGAAAAGTATTTAAAATTAGTTTCTATTATTTTGTGATATTATTCTGACTATACATATATATAATGTAAAAGCAGGATTCTATCTATTGTGATATATTGGTTTTTTATTTTTATTTTTTTTTAAGAAAGAATGACCGAAGAAGAAAAAATTTGCCAATGTACTTAAACAAGAAAAAGTGAATTTAATGTACCAAAAAAAGAAGTGAATTTGCTGTCCAATATATAGCGAACAACAACAGATCTGTCACGTGAGGGCATGATCTCATTCCACGAGGGGGGCCTCTGGTTGGCTAATTACAAAAATAGAACAGCCCTGTGCCATTACAAAAGTATGTCTGATTTTATTTTTTTTCCTCTTTACCGATTTGTTTTTCATTTTAAGTAAGCATATGATAATATGTCGAAAGAAAATTAATTGAAGCAAGAGACTGAAGCATGAAGCATGATAAAAGCCTCCTTAATTAAAACATAACTAATTTGATATTTAACTTGGTTTTACTGATCAGCCGGATGCAATTCTGTGTAGACACGTAAGAATCCCAATTCCCAATTATAAACAGGTAAAGAAGTGATATATGTTATATGTACAATAAAATACGTCTAATTTTATTTAATTTGTTTATAAAATTATTATATATATTATAAAAATATTATAATTGTATATAAGATAATTTAACAATTTTCTTATATTAATATATAATATAAATATAATATACATATTTTAATGTACATAAAAACATTTCTCAATTTAAGATAAGAATAATCATGCAATCCATAATTAGGGATTACAACTTATTCAATTTTTGACTTACAAAAGCTTGTCTTATTTAGTAAAAAAAAAGTAAAAATAAGTCGACAACTCATTAAGAATATACAGTTTAACTTATTTTTTTGCTTATATAAGCTTAGTTTATTTAACAAACAAGTTATATTTAGACTCTTTGAAAAATTTATTTAATTATAAATATAGGTTAATACTTAGTCTTTTAAAAAAACATTATTTAGCTTACTAGGTCATCTTATTTATTTAATATTTATATATATGACTATAAATTTGTAATACTTACTTAATTTACTAATTATATATTAGTATAATATATTTATTTTATATAGATTAATAATTTTGTTAAATGCTATACCTATTTAAAACTTAAAAGTTTGAAGTTTTTTAGCCTATATAAGGATCTTCATATAATGAAAACCTTTAAATAAATTATCAGATCAGGTCAAACTTTTATGTTTTCATAAATAAGACAGATCGAACCTTAAAAAAAAAATCGAACCTTAAAAAAAAAAAAATCTATGATGGATAGCAGGTTAGACTTAGACCAACACGTTACAAAACAGACTTAGGCCTATTTAAGCAAAATTTAATTTAACCCAACTCATTTTCACCCTTACAAATAAGTCAGACTTAGACTTTTAGAATGACTTATTTAGCTATGTAGGTGAAGGCTTGAGTTTTTGAAAAAAGCTACGAGGCCTATCAGGTCGGCTCACTTATTTAATATTTACATATTAGTTTAAATATGTTTTTGGTTCTTAAAATATAACAATTTTTTTATTTTGATTCATCTAAAATTTTTTCTTTAGTTTTGGTCCTTCTAATTCTTTTTTTTTTGTTTTAATTCTTGCTATTAGTGAGTCTTCATTAAGTGTTTATGTAACAGATGGAGTTACTAACATATAACATCAGTGAGTGAAACCTTCATTTGCTACGTAAACACTTAATGGAAACTCCACAAATGACAAGAATTAAAACAAAAAAAAAATAGAAGAACTAAAACCAAAAGGTACTATATTTTCATGGACCACACAAATTAAAAATTTATAATACTTACATAATTTACTAATGTATTAGAATAATACACACACACACGCACACACATACAAATTTAAAATTTATAATATTTACATAATTTACTAATGTATTAGAATAATATACACACAAATTAAAAACACAAATACAACACACACACACACACGTACAAATTAAAAATTTATAATACTTACATAATTTACTAATGTATTAGAATAATATACACACAAATTAAAAACACACACACACACTACATAATTTACTAATGTATTAGAATAACAACACACACACACAAACACACACATAATTTACTAATGTATACACGCACACACAAATTAAAAATTTATAATACTTACATAATTTACTAATGTATTAGAATAATATACACACAAATTAAAAACACAAATACAACACACACACACTACATAATTTATTAATGTATTAGAATAATATATTTATTTTATATAGAATATAATTATTTCATTAAAGGTTATACATATTTAAAAATTAAAAAATTTAAGTTTATTAATCTATATGAAAGCTTTTATATAATATAGATCTTTAAATAAGTTTTTTAATCGAGCTAAACTTTTATGTTTTTATGAACAAGTCAAGTTGAACCCTAAAAGAAAAACCTACGATAAATAACAAGTTAGATTCAGACTGATATTTTAAAAAATAAGTATAAACTATTTAAGCAAAACCTAATTCGGCTTAACATATTTCTACTCTTAGTTATATTATATATGTGCTTCATAGTAACTTGGTAATTAAGCATGAGCTACTTTGCTAGAAGAAAATACCTTCTTCATATGTATTTACATGTTTTAGTGTGCTTGTTATAATAACTAGCACTTTCTTCTAAACATTATTTTATAGCTACGATCCATATGCACAAATTAAAAGGGAAAAGTATATACAAGTCAGACAATTTTAAAATAGGTAGAATCACACCCTTTATGCATGGTTCAGCAATTAGATAGACTTACACTCTTTGTGGGTGAGAACAACAGACATTATATTTGGGACAAAATTTGACTCAAACTTAAGTTGGAGAAAAGTCTTCAAACTTCCTCTAATATTATACCATGTATTATAACTCACTTGTTTTAAATCTAGTAACTTAATAAAATAGATACATGACATAACATTAGAGAGAGTTGAAAGATTTTCCTCCAACTTGAGTTGGAACTAAGTTTTGTCCTTATATTTGATCTTAGCCAAAAGGCCTACAATTCAAAGCCTGATCAAAGAAGCAGCACAAAAGATAGAAACTAATGTATTCTGCTTATAGAACAACATATTGTACCAGAAAGTATTAGTGTGTCCAGCTGATTAAGTTTTTTATGATGGGTGTAAAGACCGAGTCTTGTTTTTATTGAAGAGCTAATATCATGAGTTTAGAAAAGGAGATAGTGGTTTTAGAAAGGAGAGTTAGTTGCCTTATGTGTGACTGGAAAAAGAAAAAGAAAAACGTACAACACTAGAGCAATCAGATTTTAGGAAATTGAGTGAAAATTAATTGTTAATAACATAAATTACATTCTTTTCAATTAAAATTTCCATGATTTTCATATAAATTATATTGGCTCACCTATATCCCCAATATTTTCATCAGACAAAAAACATGAAAATTGCATTAAAAGTTCAGTTTTTCCGTTTCTCAAAATCCTTTCTAAATTTGTTCCCAAATTATATACTGGTAATACAACTCCTAAATAGTAAATATAATTCCGCCATTTTTTTATGGTCCTTAATCGATCAAAGAGAGATTCTTACATAAACTTAGAGTATTTAATTAGGTACATCAAGTTAATCAGTATTTAATATTTTTATAAAAATTTATATCACATAATTAAAAACATAAAATTTTATAAAATTATTAAATATTAATTAATTTAATACACTCAATTTAAATGCTTTAGATTTAACCAAGAATTTCTCTCAAAGAGAACTAATAAATGCTAATTTTATTACCCACGTCAAAGATTGATATAATGATATATAATGATCGGTGTTATGATACCAGTTCACTAGTACACGTGGATGGAGATGAGGATTCGTATGTATATTCTTAGGGTTCGTTCACCTTATTATACCAGTAAAGAGAGGATCTAGAATTCTAGATGCTTTTGCATTTAAAGATAAAGAAATAAAAAAAGAGAAAGAAAAAAAAGGAAAAATAGACATGAAGAATGCAACGTGTATATATATCATTTATTTTAGACCATCACTCGAAAGATTGTGCCAACTTTTTTCTAAACTTTTCTTCGGATATAATGCTATAAAAAAGCAAAATTACATGCATAGGAAAACCACTGATCTATCAAGAAAGTACTGATATCCATGAAACTTTAGACTAGAGCAGCATTAAATTTTGAGCATAACTTTAGTTGACTCTAACAGCTACCCTCAAATCATAGAAGAATCTCTCCAAATTGCATGCATAAACCCCACCCATAACGTAATGCTTCCTCTTTAGGAAGGGGCATGCTTTAAAGTGTTAATAGACTTAATCTCAATCTCGCATGCATTTCAACTACTACGGTTTTAATTTTGCTACTCTCTATCCATGGTTTTGTGCTGAACAAAAATTCAGCTAAAAAAAATTATTTTTATATTACCAAGCACAAGTTCTAACCATTAATTCCTTACTGAAAAACCCAAAATCTTAATTAAGTTTTGGCCATAAATCAAAGTCTCTGTATTATTATAAAATTGATTCAGAAAAAACTTTACAAGTCTGTCTTAGCTGATATAATCTAGCAAGTAACTTGGTACCAATCGAGTAACTTCTTTTGATGTAGGAAACATCGATCCAGTCATCAGGACACATTATATGTATATATACCATCAATTATCTTTTCTGTTTTTATGATTGCCAGTAAAAAGAACAAGCACGAACTCATATGAATCAAAAGAGATCAATTGTAGAAATAAGTGCCATAGCTGCTTTCAATATTAAACCATGTTGTGTATGTATTTCTAAAGCAAAGCAAGTTGGTCAGTAGATTCCCGTTCCCTACTTATTTAGAAAAGAAGGCTTTAGTACTTTATATAGACAAGAACATTACACTGCACTGCTTGAAGATTCTCATCACACAGATAATAAGCTTTCATATCCAATGAAGGAGCATCATCTTTTCTAATTATATAATGCTTCACCTGAAAATGCACTTCATAATTATAATTTATTTTGCTTCGAGTTCGAATAGAGGCAACACGATAAATAGAGAAGAAAATGAAGCAAGAAACTGAAAAGATGATTATAGTCAAAGATAAAAACTTTAAAGTTCGGAGATGAATTGAGAGGAAGAGAATAACAAAGTAACTTAAAATTTGGAGATGAGGAAGAGAATAACAAAAGTTAAAACGATCAATCAACTTAATTTTATCAAGATGAAATGCATATTTAATTCGGACCTAAACTCAATCAAGCAAATTAGAACTTTTATATATATAGTGTAAATTCTGTGGACTGGATTCAAGGTATCATGTATAGCTTCGTTGTATATTCTGTGCCATTTATGCAGAATCATGTTGTTACTGTAGGTTTCTAGTCAGGATATTGGGGGCCCAAACTACTAAAGTGGCTATGAGCCTATGACGTCTTATTCACTCCTTGCCCTTTGGGCTACATATTGATAGTTCTATAGCCCTTTAGGCTATAAATTAGGCTATAGATTGATAGTGTTTGTTTGGAATAAATTTTCACTTTCATCCTTAATATTACATGTATCAATCACATTTATTTTTAAAATATAAAAATTTTTATTTTAATTTCTAAAACATCAATTTATATATTTAGTTTGGTCTTTAAATTCTGTCATATTAATTTTTAATTAAAAATTAAACTAAAAGTATGAATTGATATTTTAAAAATTAAAATTAAAATTTCTATATTTTAAAAATAAATGTGACCTATACATAATACCAAAGTAAAAATTTAATCGTATGTTTGAGTTGCTAATTCTAACATACTTTCTAAACTCAATTGTCATATGCCAATGGAAACCACAAATCTTTTTTCGAAAAATGTGGCCCAATAACAAGCCAACGCTCATTTAGTCATCTTTTTTATCAAGAAAAAAAAATAAAAAAGAAAAAAGACGCCAAAACAGTATTCATTTGGCATATCTTGAATCTTTCGTGTGCCATTTTCACGAATTACGTTCATGGGAATTATAATTTTCCTTTCAGAAATCCATCTCCAAGCTTCGAACCCTAACCCCCAAATGACTGAACCCTACCCCTAAATCGAGCACCACGACTTCCTTAATCCGCGACATCTTCAGGCTTCTGCGTGGTGAGACGAAACCACTGCGTTGTACGTTGCTCCTTGCTTGCGATTGTGACGAAATCGCTGCGTGGTGACTGGTGAGAAAAGTGCTCGTGCAATTGATTGGCTTCTGCTGCAGTGCTGCGTCTTCATCTGGTGAGAGCCATTGATCTACGTATTCATCGATTTCCTTCTTTAACCTAAACCCTTGATTTGATTTTGTTTTGTTTTGTTTTTTTTAATATCACATTTTCGCTTTTGATTTTCATGGTCACCTTCAGCAGAAGCTGTAATTGTTGTTGAAGCTTGGTCCATCAGACATCAGTTCCTAATTCCTACAGATTGTAAGTTGATTTTTTATATATATATTTTGGGAACTCGTGGGGGTAACCCAATTTTTCTTCTTTTGTTTATTTTATTTTTTGATTTTTCAGTCTTGTGAGTATAATGTAAGCATGGTGATATTGTTAGTTGGGTGATTGTAAGAGGCTTGGCTTGCTAACAGAATCCTTGATGAATGAAAATATTTGAGTGGGTTTAGTTTCTTGTTTATCTACTAGCAACATGTTGTTGGTTTGTTTGAACATGTATTGCTTAAGTGATTATGTGACTTGGCAACCTCTAGTGTATTTGTTTTACTGTTTCTAGTTTGCTGGATTTGAGGGTACCAGAACCAGACTAAGTAAGTATTGAAAGCAAATTTTCAAGTAGTTATGAGATGGGAAGATCTGTGAAGGCATGTTAATCAATTAGTTTGTAATTCTGTTAATTAGTGGAGTGTGTCCCAAGCTCAAAAATTTTTGTTGTGTTTTTACTTGCTCCATATCTGCTGTAATTGTGAAGAGAAAAAGAAATTGAAGTTGAACAAATTTTTGAACAAAATGGCTTAGTGGCTTAGTTGTATCCTGGGCAAGCTGAAAACTGTTAAGTTGTTCATTGTTCATATGTGATTATTGGCTGTTTGGGGAAGACAAAGGACATTTAACTATGGTGGTATGTTGTGAGGTAATGCTTCAGGGTAGTAATTAGTGTAGACTCAGATTTTAAAACCTGTAAAATACTTTGGTAATAAAGTGAGTTGTTGAAATTGGGTTTTTGATTTACATGAAAGTGGTTGGCTTGATGTTCTATTCTGGTTAGGTTGAATGACTATAAGGAAGGACTGAGACCCCTGTTTGCTTGCTGATTAATCTTGATTGTGTGTTGTTGATTCTATTAATTGTTAATTGCTGGTGCTTTCTTCCCATGTTATCTTATTTATAAATAAGGTCCTGTTTTTAGCATGATTATGTCAGTCTTTGTCAAGTTCTTGATTGCTAAGTTGTTATGTTACTTTCAGTGTTCTTTGTATGTCCCGTGTTGCTTCTGTACTTAACTAATTGGCTGTTTGAGGTAGTATTTGGATTGTTTAGCTATACTAGATGGAAGGAAAAGAGGAATCTTATTTTCACCCACTGGTTTTGCATAAGGTACCCTTGTTTTGGTTTTTTGTTTGTTCATAGCTTGAGCTAGGCCTATTGTTTTTGGGTGCTGTTTGCTTTGTTGGGGACTTAAGAGACTTAAAGCTTTTAGCCATAAAAATCTTAGAATTAAACTTTTACCAAGCAAGGGTCGGTTTTGGTTTGATTACAGGTCTTGTTTGCATTTTGTTAATTAAATATTATGGCAAGTGGTGTTTAGTCAAGAGACTTCAAATAGAGGAACATGGAAGTAGATTATTAGTACTTGACCATAATTTCCAACTTCCAACTTACACTCGCCTCAACAATCAGCCCACCCTTTATTTATTATATCTTAAGAGTCAAAAATCTATTTATGGGAATCACACTCACAGGGCCATACGACTTTAGCGTGGAAAATTCAGGGGAAAGATATTATAAGTAGACAGAAAGCGTGAGAGTGAGACAGTGAGTGTCTGTGGTTCAACAACTTCACTTTCTTTAATCTATTGTTGCTGTTTATTCACTTCTTTAATCTGATGTTTGAAGCTGATGAGTTTAATAATAAATGCAGGTTGTTTTCTTTGATGTTTAGGATTTACTTGATTAATGATGAATTGGATCCTTACAGATTCAACATTGTGAACTTCTTTGATTTGATGTTTGAGGGATGTTGCACCATAGGATTGCTGTTTTTAGCTCCTTGGCTCTGTTTCCTTTTCTTTTGGCTTTGGGTTATTGGTAACGGTGGCTTTGTTGTTAGCCACCGTTATTGGTAACTCTTTTGGCATGTACCCTATGAACTTGAATTTCAAGTACTAAGGGTAAAACTGCCATATATGGTTGAAGTTTTATTTTCTTATTTGAGTTAAAATTTGAGCAAAGCCTTAGTTTCCCGTTTGAGATTCAATATTAATGAGCACGCGTACCTTTTCAAGGTATTAAGTCTTATGAGAAGATGATTTTGGTTCTTGTTTTTAGAGTTTAGTAACCACAAGATAAGCATCTTAATTCAAAATGTTTGTCCAAACTTGACCCATGGTTTTTCTACCCTTTCACATGTTGAATATTTGTATAGCTTCCTTTTGTTGAAAGCTGTATTTTACTTTACTACTGATGATATCCTCCTTAATCCTTACCATGGGTGGAAGGCCAAACCATGAGTGCTAATTTTCTAGAATATAGCTTGCAATGAAAGTTTTGCCAAGAGGACTCCTATTTCATCTTTTTTATCACATGGTAATCTTTTAGTGGTGAAATGGAAATATTTCTATTTCACCAAGACTTATACATCTAATAAAATGGATATGCTCTGTCAACAGGATATAATGGATGCATCTGGTGTGGCACTTGTATTAATTGGACCTGGGAGCATTGATCAAGTATGTCAGAAGAATTATAGTGAATGCCTGTACTTTCGGCTTAGGAGGGTTTTTTTTTTTATTGGGTACTGCATCCTCCATTGCTTGACATGGTTAATTAAACATAAATCCATGTTTCAGAACATGTTGTTTTCGTAAGCTATGATTTTTAGTGGGAAAGAGTGTAAGAGATTGCTTATGTTCTTCAATTGGAGTTTTGTTTTGTATTTTTTGAGTGGGGGCGCCAAAGTGCACTTTACTTGATACAATTCTCAGTCCGATGCTTCCAAGTATTGATTTTCTGCATTCAGCTATTGTCTCAATATGCTGGAATTTTGTTGCTAATACCTATATGCATAGAAAACGCATGAAACATCAGTTGCTGAATGATATATGTTCATAAATTAAGATTTTTGTTAACTGTACAAAGGATCTCCTATGTTAATTTTGGCTGTTACACTGCAGGCGGGTCTTAAGATAATACAGTCATATATGGAGGGTTATTGACAAAATTGGAAGCTTTCATCTGAAAAGGAACCATTGTGAGAGGAGGCTGGTCTGTAAATTATCTAAGTAAAATGCGTATCAAGCAGCTAACTTAGTTAGATGATCTAAGTAAAAGGCATCCTGCTCAAAACTAGTTCTGAACTGGTTTAATGGAAAAACCGGTTCTGAACTAGTTTTTAAACTTGTTTTCTGAACTGGTTCTATGGAAAAAAATGGTTCTGAACTAGTTTTTTGAACTGGTTCCGTAGAAAACCGGTTAATCAGTTCAGAACCGGTGTTGAACCTGAATTGGTTTTGAAACCCAAACCGGTTCTAAACCTAAACTGGTTCTAAATTGGTTTGCCGAACCAAAAATTCAGCCCCAAAAGAGAAACATTTCGGTTTTCAAACCGAAACGCTTTACTGGTTCAATTCGGTTTTCAAACTGAACTGCTTTATCGGTTCGGTTCGGTTCGGTTTGGTTTGGTTTTTCATGTCGAACCGAACCATGCCCACCCCTACCAAAAGATACTTAGGCCCAACATAGTGAGAAAAAAATTTAAAAAGTGAGTTAATTGAAAAAAAAAAATCACGGAGACACTGATTGGCATCGTCTTTGGTGTTGCCTTGTTGGGGTCTCCACAGTCCACACATCCCATTGGAGTGGAAGCTTGTTCCACTTTCTCTCTCTGCTGTGCTTCATTCTCTCTCTCTCTCTCTCTCCCCACACCCAAGAGGCTCTAGTTTCTGGGCAATTAGGCGAAGTTCACAAAGAAGTTTCAACCATCTTTTTATTATATGCTTATAATTGAATATTTATATCTATATTGCTTTCTCTTGCTATCTTAGCTTATTCAATTAAAACTTGGTTTCCAATTGCATTTTTTTTATTGGATATAATAGCATATCATTCATTCATTGGTCACTCGTGTTGCCACGTTAATTGATAAGCACATTTTGTAATGACGTTTTGGGTTGTTTCTCTGCCATTTTTTTTTTGTTTTTGATAATTGAAACTAATTAAGAATAAAAAGAAGGATAACAGATCATTTTTGTTTTCATTTTTTTTGGGTAATAGGATAATGGATCATGTAGCTGCGAAATTGCATAGACATTGTTTGGAAGTCTTTTTCTGTGCTCAGTTTATGGAGGAAACATAGTCTTAGATCAGTAGATGAATAAGGAGAGCATGTCTCATTCAACCAAAATATGGATATTATTCATCTGGAGAAATTAGGGAAAGTTGAAGAAAACATTGGAGTTTTTACTAAAAAGATTCAAAAAAATCTTGTAACATAGAAGTCTATGATATTTGTGATTGAAAAGAATGGTATAGAATAAGTGATGCTCTAGAATTATTTCATACAATGGCCCAAAGAAACCTTGTTTGATATCTTCACAACAATTTGGTTGAAGATGCCAATGAATTGTATGACATAATGGCTGAAAGGTTTACAACAAATATTTATATCTTTTGTATAATGATCTACATGATTGTGAGACTCTGATCTAATAGTTGATTTTCTGTGTAAAGTTATTTGTAAGATAGAATTCATATGAAAGGAAGCATTCATGTCATCTAACTACTGTATTGATGTTTTCACCTTAGCTCTTAAAAATATTATTATTCACGTGATATTGCTATGAGAAGCATGAGTGCATCATGACACCACCCTATTCACGTGGCCAATTTACTAATCATCCATTTTTTTTGGGGGGGGGGGGGTACATACTAAGCATCCAGTTTGCTTTTCTTTGTTTTCTTTTGTTCAAATGCGAATTTTTTTGGCTAGATTAACTTTAGGACATTTTTTTTCTCCCCATGATCCTATTGGATACATTTTCCTGTGTCTATGTTTCTGTGTAAATAAATCAATTTTCATCAATGACTTTGGCCTCTTATTGAAAGCTGTGTTTCAAATGTACTTACCACAAGTTTTTGAGGTTTTTGAATTGCTTTTCTCTTCCTTTTGAACAGAAGGGTCCCCTGTTAATATAAAATTCATTTTCCTTCATTAGCTTTGGAATTACATTGGGTAGGTATATTGAAATACCTTATGTGTTGCTTGGATATATTCCAACTGTAGTTTTGAGATGTTTAAAGAAATTTTACAATGGATGATCATGCACCTTTAAGACTGTAATCTACGTGTTAATATTATGCAAATTATGTATAGTAAAAGACTAAGATCTAATTTTCATTTAAAATATTATATGAACAATGTAATTCATATTAAATTCTTAGTACTACTATTTTTATTGTGATGGCCTGACATAATATTTTACATCTACCAACTTTCTTAGGCTGGTGATCTTTGTGGTTTGACTTTACTAATTCTTGATAGAAGAAAGACTGATGGCACATTCAATGAGCTTGATCTCTATAGGCCTTAGATTTGGCCCAATTCCTAAAACCAGAGTCAGTGTATCTGGAAGGTTTATATCTAGATCTTTAGCAGGGCTTCGCATTCGAGCTGTGCAAGAGAATGATGGACCACGTAGACTCGTGGACATTATTAGACTCGTGCCTGAGCTCTCAAGGAATTACTTTAAAAGTCCTTCTCGCAGGGCTCTGTTTGGTGGAATCTCCTTGTTGGGTGGATTTTATGTTGCACAAACAATCTCTCTATCTTTTGGGGCTCTAGGAGTCAATGATGTTATTGCTGCAGTGTTATGTGTTCTTCTTACAGAGTATGTGACTAAGTTCTATTACAGTCAGCCAAAAGTTACTTTCCCAATTGCTCTACTCAACAACTTTAAAATGGGTTTCACATATGGACTCTTCATTGATGCCTTTAAGCTTGCCAGTTGATCTTCAACATCTAAATGCAACTTCTCAAGAGTTTTGCTTACGTGATTACTCTCCAACAGTGGTTTGGTTGTGTTTACCCGCCAAACTTGTACGTGTTAGAACTGGTTCCTGAACTATCCTTTTATTTCTTGTATATCATCCATAATTCCTGTAATCTATAACGTATATAATTATTTTTCCCTTATATTTCTTCTATTTCTTTTTCTTGGTAATTTGTTTTGCTATTATGGTCTTTTTACTTTTCTTTTGTACTTGTTAGGTTCTAAAAAGATGTTCCTCTCTATGTTTGTGCCACAAAGTTTACTTGTTTGCCTATGACCTCATTTGAAAGGTTCCTGATTTCTTTTTTTAATTTATGTGGACTTGGAGGATAAATGGCTATATAGGGAGGACAACTTTGAAGAAATGGTTTCTCATATGGTGGATGAGAACTGGAATTGCCAAGTATCTTTTTAGTTTACACTTTATCTTAGCACCCCACCAATCTATTGAAAATCTACATGTCTAGTTCTACAATGTTGCTTAATTAGTTACAAACTAAATAGTTATTGAAGACAATTTAGCAATTTAAAAAAAATCAGAATGTATCAAGATTACTGCATAAAAAATAGATAGTAGAGGCTAGTAAGGTATTAGGATACAACATTGTTGTCAACATTAACTCTAGACAAGTAATGTATGATCATCAAACCCCTCACAACTTCATATGTTATGGCAAAGAACAATAGTTGTGATTTTATGGGCAAGATGTTTTGCACTCAATTAATATCATCTTTATGAATGTTAGATGATGGTATTAAACCTCATGATTTTGAGAGACTTTTTCATGTCTTATAATGTATCTTCTAAACATGAATTAACATAAAAAAAAAAACTTATTTTGAGTTTGATTATCTTGGTTGCTTGGGAAAGGTTGGATGTGTTGTATAAAATCAAAATGAGTAGATTATATATGTTTGCATCATATAATTGATGTATTTTTTTATTTAATAATCTTCTCATTTCTTGAACTTCTCTTCAAGTGAAATATTAGAGATACAAACTACAATGATGTTGAGAAGATCCTTATACAACCACAATTCAACCTAATGGAATAATTAAAAATAAAAGGTCTTAATTCATCCCTCCTCCTCTTCTGCCACGAGGAGCTCATCATTGAATTCAAGCTTTCAACTTTCATATAAATAGAAAATAACTATTAACATATCATCATCCGGAAACCATTATATTATATTGTATTGTATAATACATATACATAGAATCAACAATAAAATATCTAAAAGGTAATATTATATTTTTTATCTCTTAACTTTATTTCAAATTTTATTTTCATTTTATATTTATATTATTTTATTTTCATTCCAATTTTTTGTAAAACTTACTAAATTTATTCTAATTACTAACACAAATAGAAATGATAATGAAATTTACTGACATAGCAACATTACTATAAATGCACAGTTGTCATTATTTCTCTTCAACTAAGATTTTTTTGTATGTTATTTATTGGGATGAATTCAGAAGTTTTGACAGATTTTTGACAAAGATTTAACATTGTACACAAATGTGAATGAGTATCTTTCATGTATTGAGAATTTGACTTGTTTGGTTTTTATCTAAATTTAATAACAATCAAAGTCTTTTTTCATTATTAGTTACATGAATTAAACGATGTTATTATTTTTTATTTTTATTTGAATGGTTAAAAAATTTATATGGATGTCAATTTTGCACTCATAGCCACTTATAATGCCATATTAACAAATTCTGTTAACATTTTTTAATGATGTTAGTGTTTAAGGATGAATTTGGTGATTTTAAAAAAATTAAAAAAATAAAACAAAATATAGTTATATAGTTATGAAACAAAAATGAAGTTTGTTTAATTAAAAACTAAAGTTTTGTCATAATAATTAAAAATTAAAGTCAAAATTTTATTTAATTAATCTGATTTTTTTAAATTAGTGTACTTTAACCTTAGGAGATTGGTTTAATGATAAATAAGTATATGATGTGTGAGTGGATACATAATTATGATTTGAATTTTAGTATGTTAAAAGTTTGGGGTTAAGTAATAAAAATATTTGTGATTCTCTTCCTAATGTGGATGATCTACCTTTAATTATATTAAGAAGTAGATTAGTTGATCTTGCTACATAAACTAACTCAAACATTACTTGATTGCACATAAAAAAATAGTATATTTAAAATATAATTTTACTCCATAAATTATATTAGGATTTAATTTTGATACATTATGAATATAAAACTTCTTTATATTATTATTCAAAAAGTTTGATTATCACAATCATTATATAAGAACTTCAATTTTTTTAATAATATACTAACATATTATCATATGATGATGAATTTTTTTTAATAATGATAATGCATCAATTTTAAAATCATAATATTGACCTACGCTTAAACGTTAAAGAGGAAAAAAAGAAAAAAAATGGAGGCCAGACAAACATCATAGCAAATAATATCGTAACAGTGCTATCACGTTTTGCAATTTGTGATCCTCAATCAAAAGAGGAATTTCTATTTATTTATTATTAGATAGTAGATGATCTAAAAATTTTATAAATTTTAATTGGTAATTAATTCACAGGTCATTTCTAAAATGTTCCTTGTCCATTAGGGAGTATGTATGCTACTTGAATTTTAGTCGTTGATTAATCTAAAAAATTCATCAACAGCAGGGATTTTTTATTGGTTACTTGATGAGGTAATCACACCAATTGAGAATGAAAACGATGACTTATTATCGATAGTTACCAAACTCTGATGTCAAAAGCACAAGAAGATTTCAGTTATCTTGACGCCCACAACAAGATCACTGGAATTTTGTTGTGCTTTGACATTGGAGTTTGACAACTATCGATAACATGCCATCGTTTTCATTCTCAGTTGGTGTGACTGTCTCACTAAGTAGCTAGCAAAGAATCCTTGTCGTTGAATTTTTTAGGCTAATCAACGGCTAAAATTCAAGTAGCATGAATACTCCCTAATGAGTAGAGAGCATGTTAGAAACGACCTATGAATTAATTATCAATTAAAATTTATAGAATTTTTGGATCATCTACTATTTAATGATAAATAAAAAAAATATTTTCCTTTTGATTGATGATCGCAAATTACAAAACGTGGGAACATTGTTACGATATTGTTTGCTATGATGTTTGTCTGGCTTACATTTTTTTTTTCTTTAACGTTTAAGCGTAGCTTAATATTATGACTTTAAAATTGATGCATTATCATTATTAAATTTTTTTATTATCATATGATAATATGCTAGTATATTATTAAAAAAGTTAAAAAGTTCTTATATAATGATTGTGATAATCATACTTTTTGGATAACAGTATAAAGAAGTTTTATACTCATAATGTATCAAAATTAAATCTTAATATAGTTTATGGAGTAAAATTATATTTTGCATATATTATTTTTTTATATGCAGTCAAGTAGTATTTGAGTCAGTTTAAGTGTACATCAACTAATCTACTTCCTAATATAATTAAAAGGAAGAGAATCACAAATATATTTCTTATTACTTGACCTCAAACATTTGTCATACTAAAATTCAAATCATAATTATGTATCTACCTATATATTATATACTTGTCTATCCTTAAACCAATCCCCTAGTGTTAGAGTATACTAGTTTTTAAAAAGAATTTTTACTTAATTAAATAAAATTATGACTTTAGTTTTTAGTTATTATGGCAAAACTTTAATTTTTACCTTAGGTTTCATTTTTGTTCCATAACTATATTTTGTTTCATTTTTTTCTAATTTTTTTAAAAATCACCAAATTCATCCTAAACACTAACATCATTAAAACAAAATTTGTTAGCATGACATCGCTATGAGTGCACATTGACATAAATATAAGTTTTTTTAAGCATTCAAATAAAAATCAAAAATAATAATCTCACTTAATGAAAAAAGACTTTGATTGTTATTATATTTAGATAAAAACTAAACAAATCAAATCCCAACACATTTGTGTACAATGTTAAATCTTTGTCAAAATTGTTGAATTCGTCTCAATCAATAACTTACAAGAAATACTAGTTGGAGGAAAATAATGACAATTATGCACTTATAGTAATGTTTCTGTGTTAGTAAATTTGATTATAATTTTTAATTGTGTTAGTAATTAGAATAAATTTGGTGAGTTATATCAAAATTTGGAATGAAAATAAAACAATATAAAATGAAATCTGAAATAAAGTTAAGAGATAAAAAGTATAATTTTACTTTTTAGATATTTTATTGTTGATTTTATGTATACATATATACAATACAATATAATATAGTAGTTTTCATATGATGATATGTTAATAATTATTTTATTTTATATTTATATGAAAGTTGAAGGCTTGAATTTAGAGATGAGCTCCTCGTGACAGAAGAGAAGGAAGGATGAATTAAGATTTTTTATTTTTAATTATTTCATTAGGTTGAATTGTGATTGTATAAGGATCTTCTCAACATTATTGTAATGTATATCTCTAATATTTTAATTAAAAATAAGTTCAAGAAATGGTAAGATTATTAAATAAAGAATACATCAATTATATGATGCAAGCATATATAATCTACTCATTTATTTTGATTTTATTCATCACATCCAACATTTCCCAAGCAACCAAGATAGTCAAACTCAAGGTGTTTTTTTTTTTTTATGCTGATTCATGTTTAGAAGGTACATTATAAGACATCAATAAGGAAAAGTCTTTTTCAAAATCTTGAGGTTTAATACCAACACCTAACATTTATAAAGATGATATCAACTGAGTGTGAAACATCTTGCCCATAAAATCATAGCTATTCTTTGTCATAACCTATGAAGTTGTGAGGGGTTTGATGACCAAACATTACTTGTCTAGAGTTAATGCTGACAACAATGTTGTATCTTAATACCTTGCTGGCTTTTATTATCTAATTTTTATTCAATAATATTGATATATTCTGGTTTTTTTAAATTTCTAAATTGTCTTCGGTAACTATTTAGTTTGTAACTAGTTGAGCAACATAGTATAACTAGTTGAAGCAACATAGTAGAACTAGACATGTAGATAGAACTAGACATGTAGATTTCTGATAGATTGGTGGGGTGCTAGGATAGAGTGTAAACTAAAAGGATACTTGGTAATTCCAATTCTCATCTCCATATGAGAAACCATTTCTTCATAATTGTCCTCCCTATATATTCATTTATCCTCCAGGTCCACATAAAAAAATAATAATAATCTGAAACCTTTCAAATGAGGTCATAGACTCACAACTCAACTTTGTGGCAGAAATACAAAGAGGAACAGATTTTTAGAACCTAACAGGTACAGAAGAAAAGTGAAAAGATCATAATAGCAAAACAAATTACCAAGAAAAGGAAATAAAAGAAATATAAGGGAAAAATAATTATATGCGTTATAGATTGTATGAATTATGGATGATATACAAGAAATAGAAGGATAATTTAGGAGCTAGTTCTAACATGTACAAGTTTGTTGGGTAAACACAACCAAACCACTGTTAGAGAGTAATCAGGTAAGTAAAATTCTTGAAAAGTTGCATTTAGATGTTAAAGATCAACTGGCAAGCTTAAAGACATCAATGAAGAGTCCATATGTGAAATTCATTTTAAAGTTGTTGAGAAGAGTAATTAGGAAAGTAATTTTTGGTTGGCTCTAATAGAACTTAGTCACATACTCTGTAAGAAGAACACATAACACTACAACAATAACATCATTGACTCCTAGAGCCCTAGAAGATAAAGAGATTGTTTGTGCAACATAAAATCCACCCAACAAGGAGATTCCACCAAAAAGAGCCCTGTAAGAAGGACTTTTAAAGTAATTCTTTGAGAGCTCAGGCATAAGTTTAATAATGTCCACGAGTCTACGTGGTCCACTATTCTCTTGCACAGTCCGAATGTGAAGCCCTGCTGAAGATCTGGATATAAACCTTCCAGATACACTGACTTTGGTTTTAGGAATTAGGCCAAATCTAAGGCCTATAGAGATCAAGCTCATTAAATGTGCCATTAGTCTTTCTTCTATCAAGAATTAGTAAAGTCAAACCACAAAGATCACCAGCCTAGGAAAGTTGGTAGATGTAAAATATTATATGTCAGACCATCAAAAATTTATACCATCAAGAATATAATAGATAAGAAAATATATAAAAAAAATTATCAATTGAGTAAAATAAAAATAGTAGTACCAGGAATTTAATATAGATTACATTGTTCATGTTACCAAGTGGCCTCAAAACTCAAGAGGGGGGTGAATTAAGTTTATAAAAATTTTTCGCAAATCTTTCGTAAAATCTTTGATTATCAATTTTTGTTAAAGTTATTAATCAATAGAAATAAAAGAATGAATAAGATAGATATTGCACTCAAATGAACTAGCCAAGGGAGATAGTATTCAAGTAAAACAATGTAAAGAAGTTGAGTTAGGAAAACAAGCACCAAACTTTATCTTAGTTTAGTCACCAATTCACTTGTGGCCTACGTGAAGTCCTCAAATAAATCATCCGAGATTTTTCACTATATTTTCAAGCTTGAAAGCAGGTGCTTGACAATCTTTACAAATTGGAACACTCAACACACCTTGAGATACCTCATCATTATGCTTGAGCTTCTATATTTGAGGGATACCTCACCCTCTCTTAACAGATTATACAAGTAGATGAAAAACTCTCTCTAGAGCAGATAATACAAATTGAAAAATTATGATATTAAGGATTCACACAACTTGAAGCTCAAAACAGGGTATTCAATAAAATGATGAGAAAACTCGTATTTAATGCTCAAGAATGTTTTTCAACCTATAATCACTGTACAAACACTTTCATTTATAGCCCACTGCATTTTAGAGATGTTGGAGGTGGTTGGGGGCATTAAATGCTTTCAATAAAGCCGTTGAGGAAGAGTTCTGCGTTTCATCATAATCGGTTATAGATAATATCATAATCGATTATGTTTTTAGAAAACAGAATCCTAGGTTTTTAAAAACACACCATAATCGATTATACTAAAAGCCATAATTGGTTATTGGCTTTTAAAACATAGAAGGCACGCTCTGATATGAACATATAACTGATTATGAATTATTATGAGGCTTTTAAAGCAAACGAGCAATGCCCTGTTTTCATCACATAACTGGTTATGCATATTGCATTGGTTATACCAGTTATTCCTTTTAGAAGACATTTTGGCGCGCTTCAGATTTGGCTAAATAACCTGTTATGGCTTGCCAAGAAACATAGGATTTTCAAAGAATTTTTCAACAAAAGATATCTAAAATCTTTCTAAACTTTCTAAAAGCATTTTACTCAATCTTAAATACAATTTTCACAAGATGAAAACATGATTATGCAAAGTCATTTAAGATGAGTTTAGAGCCAAGAAATGAGCTTTTGTGTGAGTTCAATATACCTCTACATATGATCTTGAGTTCAATATACCTCTACATATGATCTAAATCCTATTAGTTAATCTTGAAAATCCTTGGGACTTGATCTTTGCATTTCATTGCTTTCTTGTTTGTTGATCATCAAAACCAAGACTATTGTCATTCACAGTTCATATAATATTTTAAATGAAAATTAATTTTTAGTCTTTTACTATACATAATTTGCATTATATTAGCACATAGATTACAGTCTTATAGGTGCATGATCATCCACTGTAAAATTTCTTTAAACATCTCAAAACTACAATTGGAATATATCCAAGCAACACATAAGGTATATTTCAATCTACCTATCCAATGTAATTCCAAAGCTAATGAAGGAAAGTGAATTTTATATGAAGGAAAGTGAATTTTATATTATCAGGACCCTTCTGTTCAAAAGGAAGAGAAAAGCTATTCAAAAACTTGTTGTGGTAAGAACATTTGAAAGACAACTTCCAATAAGAGGCTAAAGTCATTGATGAAAATTGATTTGTTTACATAGAAACATAGACACACTAGAAAATGTATCCAAATGGGATCATGTAACTTCTGCTTATGTGTGTCCTTGAAGGTGTAGAAGGCACCATCAGACCAAGAAGGTAATCACAGTTCTTTATTTTTTATATAAAATAAATATCACAGTATCTGAGATATAAAGACAGAAGTACATTTGCATTAATAAAAACAAACACTGAAATAAAAAATTAGAAAACCAAAGAAATCTATATAAAGGTTGAAGAAAACAACATAAGGTAATATATGGAGAAAAAAATGTCATGAAGTTAATTTAGCAAAAAAAATTCACATTTGATCAAAAGTAAACTAGGTCTTAGAATGTACCCCCCTCCCCCAAAAAAAACTGGATGCTTAATAAATTGGCCACATGAATAGGGTGGTGCCATGATGCGTTCATGCTTCTCATAACAATACCACGTGAATAACATTTTTAAGAGCTAAGGTGAAAACATCGGTATAGTAGTTAGAAGACATGAATGCTTCCTTTCATATGAATTCTATCTTACAAATAACTTTTCACAATAAACCAACTATTAGATTAGAGTCTCACAATCATGTAGATCATTATACAAAAAATATAGATATTTGTTGTAAACTTTTCAAGCATTATGTCAAACAATTCATTGGCATCTTCAACCAAGTTGTTGCGAAGGTATCAAACAAGGTTTCTTTGGGCCATTGTATGAAATAATTCTTGAGCTTCACTTATTTTATACCATTATTTTCAATTACAAATATCATGGACTTCTATGTTACAAGATTTTGTTGAATCTTTTTAGTGAAAATTCTAATGTTTTCTTCAACTTTCCCTAATTTTCCCAAATGAATAATATTCACATTTTGGTTGAAGGAGACATGCTCTCCTTATTCATCTACTGATCTAAGACTTTGTTTTCTCTATAAACTGAGCACAGAAAAAGACTTTCAAAAAATGTTTATGCCATTTTACAGTTACATGATCCATTTTCCTATTACCCAAAAAAAAATGAAAATAAAAATGATCCCTTATCCTTATTTTTATTCTTAATTAGTTTCAATTATCAAAAACTAAAAAAAAAGGCAGAGAAACAACAACCCAAAACGTCATTACAAAATGTGCTTATCAATTAATGTGGCAACACGAGTGACTAAGGAAAATGAATGATATGCTATTATATGCAGCAAAAACAAAATGCAATTGGAAACCAATTTTTAATTGATTAAGCTAAGATAGCAAGAGAAAGCAATATAGATATAAATATTCAATTATAAGCATATAATAAAGATGGTTGAAACTTGTTTGTGAACTTCATCTAATTGTCCGGAAACTAGAGCCTTTTGGGTGTAGAGAGAGAGAATGAAGCACAATAGATAGAGAAAGTGGAACAAGCTTCTACACTAGTGGGATGTGTGGACTATGGAGACCCCAGCACGGCAACACCAAAGACAATGCTAGTTAGCATCTCCGTGGTTTTTTTTTTCCAATTAACTCACTTTGAAAAAAAAAATTCGCACTATGTTGGGCCTAAGTAACTTTTGGGGACTCAAAATAGTTGTGAACATATGAGGCCCATTCTTTGTGACTTTTTTTTTTTTCTTTTCAAGAGAGTTACTTTGTCGAATTTATTATTATAGAAATTAATAAAAAGAAGACTGTGCTTGAAGTAAAAGAAATTGCATGGATTTGAAGATATTGATGGGTTAGTCGAGCAGAGAAACTTTATTCACAAACATAAAATTGGCACGCCCAGTGAGACTACATATAATGGTACAGAAAAGCTCCCTTTGCCAAGGCATGATTACAGTTGACGCATGCATCTGTGTTCCGGGAAAACTATAGGAGAAATGGATCAATAAACATCCACAGCTAAGAAAGTGGTAGCCAAAAGGATCTAAGACACCGAGTCCTCAGGTTACCACTTCACAGTCTTACGGTATGCCATCTTCTCAACTAATGGTGACTTTAGCTGCTGAACAACTACTTTACGTTCTACACCAGTTGTCGAAGAAGTTCATGATTAAGGGCAACCAATAATCATGACTAATTCATTCATTAGGCAACAAATAGATATGAGTTTGAAAGATTTGATGATTATATGTCACAGTAGTTAGCAGATATTGTTAAGTCGATGGTGCACAATGAGGTTTACAATGTCCATGAGTTAGAGCATAAAGCAGAGTAGCAGAATAAGGATAACACATGTTTCTCTTATAGTAGCCAAATTCTTCCTCAACAGTCAGTTCAAGCATGTCAAGACCAAATACCTGGGCATGCTTATTCTAGAGGGCAACCATTAGCTGATTCAGTGATTAAACCACAGGTTGGACAGTCGGTCGTTCACCAAACCATTATGACATCGGTAGCTCAATTGGTGGCTCAGCCCTTCATCCAACAAACCTTGTGGTGTCCCGGGGCAGATGAGGGCAGGGAGTGGACGCTGGTGCGAATTGAAGCATGTACAATGGGCGGCTCCTGGCATGTTTCTAGGCGAAGGGTCCCATGAATGAACTGAATACGCACCGGAATGAGAGGGATTCGGACGTGCAGGTATGGGGCTGTATAGTTGAGGATGGCTTAAAGGAATTGATTAGGCGTAACCATATCAACAAGTTGCAACTTCTTTTCGGGAGCCTAGAACATAAGAACTCCATTGTTAAGCGTGCTTGACTTGGAGCAATTGTGGGATGGGTGACCTCTTGGGAAGTTTTCTAGGATGCATGTGAGTGAGGACAAAGCACGCTGAAAAGACCCGTGTTGGTTTGTGGAGACACTCGTCAATCCGGTAGGCAGTCCTGGGATGTTACAGATGGTATCAGAGACGGGACCTCTCCCAGTACGGTGTGGTTCGGGGACGAACCAGGCGGAAGCTGGTGGGCATGTGGTGTCCCGGGGCAGATGAAGGCGGGGAGTGGACGCCGGTGCGAATTGAAGCATGTACAATGGGCGGCTCCTGGCATGCTTCTAGGCGAAGGGTCCCATGAATGAACTGAATACGCACCGGAATGAGAGGGATTCAGAGACTGTACAGGTATGAGACTGTATAGTTGATGATGGCTTAAAGGAATTGATTAGGCGTAACCATATCAACAAGTTGCAACTTCTTTTCGGGAGCCTAGAACATAAGAACTCCATTGTTAAGCGTGTTTGACTTGGAGCAATTGTGGGATGGGTGACCTCCTAGGAAGTTTCCTAAGATGCGTGTGAGTGAGGACAAAGCACGCTGAAAAGACCTGTGTTGGTTTGTGGAGACACTCGTCAATCCGGCAGGCAGTCCCGGGATGTTACAAACCTCGGTTCAACTAGTGGCACAACCGGCAATGTAGTCAGGTTTTTTTTCCTACAAGTGAGCCGATTGGTCAGCAACAGATGGTGACACAGTCGAATTCTCAATCGATGTTGCAACCAAGTGGACCACCATATGCACAATTTCAGACATCTGGACAATTGAGTGCTCAACCTATAACCTTATACTCTACTAACCAGTTTGGCATGGCTATCCCAAACTCTGGCCCTGTCAATCTGGCTAGGCGACCACCAAACGCATCAGGTATAATAGGGTTACGATAAGTTTAGTCTGGGACTAATGTACCTTCTATTTCACAGGGTATACCTTCCCTAGGTGTTACTATTCTAACGATGCAAAGCAGAGGATAATTTGGAGAGCAGTAATGGAACACAGTTCCACCTTTCCAAAACACCCAATATGCCTATCAGCCGATGGCGGAGCAGTCAAATGCTTATTATGCCACACCTTATGGTGTTGATCAGCACTGGAATGTTGTGCCACCTCTATTTATGAATCAGCCAGGGTACCAACAGTTCCAAGAGTAGCCAATCCAATGAGCAACAACTAGGGTGCCCCCAATACCACCAAGGAAGCTGGCACAGATACCTGTACATATTCAAAACATCAACTAGCCAATGGCCCAGCCTCTGATTGACCATAATATGATTGCTAATACCATTCAGAGACATTTCGATGTGGAATTGAGGCCCCTTAATAGACTCGTTTATAGGAAGTCTTATCCAGAATGAGTCGATAAAATGATGCCTTTGCCGTGAGGGTTCAAAACTCCATATTTCACAATTTTCTCAAGCGAAGATGACAAGTCTACAAAGGAACATATAAGTTGATTCACGGCTCAATGCGAGAAAACTAATGATTATATTAATTTTTCTCACTTAATCATAATTATTAAAAAATATGATAAAAAATAATAAAAAATAAAAAATAATGTAACATTATTTTTAGTGTGAGAATTTAGTATATATACAATACTTAAGTAATGGTGATATTAATCTTCACTTTTGAATTTCCAACAAAAAATAAAATAAAACAAAATGTTCGCTTCTGCTAATATATTTTGATTATTTCATTATTTGGCTACGAAGGGGCTCTTTTCGTCCCTAGGTGGTAGGTAGATGTCTGGGTATCACGCCCGACCACTAAGTATATAATTGATATGATCCTCTCCTTTTCCTATTTTGAACTTCACTCTTAACTTCAAGGCCATGCCATTGTGGGATTGTGCTGTTAAATGGAAGGATAGGCCTGAATGATAAATCATAATGTAGATTAAAAAAAAGTGAAAAAATGCAATAATTTAATTTTATGAATTATATTAAATAAATAAAGTACGCTCAACGTGGTTATTAAAGAATCGTGAATATATATAGGTATCACAGTCCTGTAGCATTAGGCATATTAATTTTTAAAGAGGAATAATATGACTCACATTTGTGGTTGTGTAAGAACCACGATAGAATTTCACCACTCTTAAAAATTAATGTGTCTAGTACCTATATTCTTATGAATGAATTTGGAGTTCATTCGTAATTATACAAAAGAAAGGTTATATATATATATATATATGAAATATATTAACATGATATAAGAATAATAATTCGTATTATATAAGATAAACATGAAGGGTATTTGAAGGTGTTAGTTAGCTTAGTTAATAAAAACTTATGTAATTAATTGCGGGGTCCTGATATCAAATTTTGCATTCACTTATTTATGTCATATGAGTAAAATTCAACGTGACTTCATCCTCTTCAGGTGTATATTGTGTGTGTGTGGACATAGTGTATAAATTAATTAATAGTTAAAATTTATAGAATTTTTCAATGATCCGTATCTAGTGGCAAAAAAAAATAAAATTGAAAGGTATTTATGTCATTTGAATAAGTTTTTATTGTATTCCACATTAATTTCATGTTCCAAACAATGGAAAAATTTGAAAATTCATTCAATTCTATTTGCTACCAAATTGCGGACTCGAAATGACCATTTCATTCTAGCTTATTCCATTATGTTCCCATTCCATTTTGATTCTAAGCAATCACTATCCTATTTAGAGTGTAATTGGATCGATTTAGTTCTATTCTTGAGAAAAAATAAATTTGTACTAATCAAAATTAATTGATTTAGTTTGGTTCAATTTTTATGTTTTTTGATAGTCAAATCCAAATCGAATATTTATGAATTAGTTTGATTCGAGTGATCGAATTAATTATTTTTTTTAACACAAATCAGACCTATTTATCTAGAAATGAAAAAAAAATATATAATAAACCCATAAAAAAGATTTTAAAAATAAAATCAAACATATTTATCTCAATAAGTACACTATAAACTACAATAAACACTTTTTAAAAGCTATTAACCTATGCCATTTCACAGTTATATGATCCATTATCTTATTATCCAAAAAAAAAATGAAAACAAAATTGATCTGTTATCCTTCTTTTTATTCTTAATTAGTTTCAATTATCAGAAACAAAAAAAAAAAGGGCAGAGAAACAACAGCCCAAAACGTCATTACAAAATGTGCTTATCAATTAATGTGGCAACACGAGTGACCAATGAATGAATGATATGCTATTATATGCAGTAAAAAAAAATGCAATTGGAAACCAAGTTTTAATTGAATAAGCTAAGACAGCAAGAGGAAGTAATATAGATATAAACATTCAATTATAAGCATATAATAAAGATGGTTGAAACTTGTTTATGAACTTCACCTAATTGCCCAGAAACTAGAACCTCTTGGGTGTGGAGAAGGAGAGAGAGAGAGAATGAAGCACAGTAGAGAGAGAAAGTAAAACAAGTTTCCACTCCAATGGGATGTGTGGACCGTGGAGACCCTAACACGGCAACACCAACGACGATGTCAGTCAGTGTCTCCGTGGTTATTTCACTGTATTGGGCTTGATAAACACGATTAATTAAATTATTATTTAAATATTTAAATTATTATTTAATACGCATAAAAATATTATTAATTATTAATATAATTTTATAATAATTCTTAATACATATATATTAAATAATAATTTAAATATTTATAATATACTTGTATTTATTTAAAATTTACTCGTTCAACCTAAGTATCTTTCATCTATCAGTTACGTGTTTATTATTATAAAACAAATCTTGATTTTAACTTTTTTAATTCTTTGAATTATTTTTGTGTTAATTAATTTAATTAAGTAAAATTAAAAATAATAAATAAAAAATAATTAAACGAATTATAAGAAAATATGAGAGAGAAAAGAATTCAACTCAAGTTTTCTTCGTTATTATATCCGTCCAAACAAAATTTAAAAAGGAAAAAACCACTGCTATTCCACCTGTGAGATTGCTTTCCTCACCAGCAAGTGACACTCACGTTTCCCCACTCAAGAAACATTAAAAAAAAAAAAAACAGTCAAACTTTTTATTATTAAAAAAATGTTGCGCACCAAAATTATTATTTTTTATTTCGTTATGAGGTAGAAGAGAAATAGAGAAAGGTAGAAATAAATTGTGATTCTATTGAATTTTTTCTGTAATGGTAGAATTTGAATTTTAAAGTTACTATTTTGGATAGATTACTGCTACCCGGATCAAAATTTCATAAATAATTTGTGGGCTGTCAAAGACAAGAGAAAAAAAAAACACAAAGAAATAGAGAATCAAATCAATAAATGTTTCCGAGGAAATTAATTAATATTAATTTATGAAATATAAATACCCACGTGAACACATGACATGACACATATAGATATAAAAATATATATCAAATTTAAAAAATAATAAGACAGAGACATAATATATATATATATATATATATTAAAATAATTATGTATATATATAATTGTAATATTTAAAAAAATCATAATTTATTAATATTATTTTTATAATTTTAAAAATTTATAATATTTTAATATATTTTATATGTGTTAATATTTATTAATTATTATCTAATAAGGTCCTCTCAAAAAATATAAAATATAATTTTTATTAATATTTTTTAAAAAATCTGTTAAACTAATTTTTTTAATAAAATTAATCATGTACAAAAAATGTGTATTCAAAAAAATGAACTAAAAAATATTTAAAAATTAATTTTATTTTATTTCATATAAGTTATAAATAGTAAAATAATATATATCGTATTGAAGAATATGTTTTTCTTGAAAGTAAATGTTTGAATGATAATAATTTCATATAAACGGACTTGTAGGTTACAAATTTATATAAAATTTATTTTTTTTAAACATATTTTACTTGTGTTTAAATTTAAAAAAAAAATATTTTTATAATTGAACATATTAAGATATACAAGATATATGTATTCTACGCATATCTCAATGTATTTGTATCGAATATGTGTACCACATATATAGACACACTTCTCAAACAGTACATCCGTATTTCAATATTAATAGATGCTTTTGTAATGCACAAGAAAGAGACACGTGGCCAACGTTGCTGTCAACTCTCCGACGATGTGGTCCCCACACAGGGGCCACGCGTTTCGCGGATGCTGCTGGGTCAAGTGCGTGTCACGTGGGCCACAAATTTCTTTTGTTTCGTTCCCTCACAAGGGCCCTGATAACCTCACCCACCCAAACTCCTTCTTCCTTTTCACTTTCTCCGCAGTCATCACTCCTCACTCCACTCGCAACCCGCTGTCACCGGTTTCTCTCCACCGTCTCCCTCAAGCTCCGGTACCTGAACAACCGGTTTCCCTCCACGTGTCCCCCGCCGTTGAACCGGGTGGACCCACAGGTAGGTGACGTCATCATTTGCTTTGTCGCTGGAAAATTTTAAAATAAGGCAAAATGCACTTTAGGGAGGAAGAAGTTAGAAGAAAGAGAGGACTCAAGACTTAAATAGACCAAGACTTTTGAGGAGTGTTACAATTATTATTTTTTATTTTATTTTCTCTATTATTATTTTCTATTTTATTATTGTTGTTGTTATTAATTTCTGGTGGTAAATTGAGAGAATAGAGAGAGAGAGAGAGAGAGGGGAATCGGATTGGCCCTTTGAATTTTCTCTCAGATTCTGAGTACCCAAAATCTAGAGTTTTTGGTTCTTCCCTGTTAAGTGAGCACTTTGATTTTGCTTTGATTTTTTTTTTTTTTTTTTGCTTGATTTGGGGGTGTGGTTTGATTGCGTGATTCGTTCCTTTCTGAGGCTCTTTAGCGATTAGGGTTTTTAGGCTAGTTCTTTGAGGGGAGAATTTTGGGGGTTTTTTTATTTTTCTTTTTAATCTGAGTTGAATAATTCTGTGGCTGCATGCCTTGTGCTGTGGGAAATTTTGTATGGAATCACGAAACCCTATTTTTCTATGGTGGGTAGGAGATTTTGTCTGAGCTAGGGTTGTTTGTGAATGTGGGAAAAGAGGGTGAATTGGGTGTTTAAGGTAGTGTTAGTTCGCAAATTTGGTGAAATTCTATGAAATAGAACTTCATAGGTACTGTTTGGTTGTCTGGCCGACAGTTAGATTGCATGTTGGTATGTTATGTCTTGTGGTTTCCTATGTTTCTGTTTGGTTGTCTGCCTAAATATGACTGGAAAAAAAAATGTGTAGGATAGGTTTAGATTTTGTTCTTCTGGTTTTTAACTATAGCTGTAGCTAATAGTTGAAAGTTGTTCTCTTTCAAGTGTTACAACTCTAGTATAAGGTCAAGTAAAAACAAAATGAACACCAGTTTTGTAACTTTTGGCTGGTTAAGAAGTATTATTTGTTTTATTTTATGATGAATCATAATCAATTTCACTGGGAGTTATTGAATTTTTTTTATCATGCATGCATTTGTTTTAAAAAAAAATATTATTATCCTTATGTAGCGTTTCTTGTTGTTTTAGTATCAGTTAGCTTTGTTTTAGCATAAGGAATAAAGTTTTTATATCACTATACTATAATTTTTGTAGGGATCTGAAGGTATGCAGTCCAAGTCTGAAACAAATCGACTGAGGTCGGATCCACACTCCTTTCAACCGAGCAATGTTTATTCTGAACCTTGGTGGCGTGGGATTGGGTACAATCCCATCGCCCAAGCAATGTCTGGGGCAAATGCATCCAATTCATCCTCTCTTGAATGCCCTAATGGTGATTCAGAATCCAATGAAGAAGGCCAGTCTTTGTCCAATAGTGGGTTGAATGAGGAAGATGATGATGCCGCTAAAGATTCCCATCCTGCTGCTCCTAATCAATCAGGTGATTTAGAATATAATGTAACTATTTACAAACAGTAAAATAAGGGAAGATAAACAGATGAATTGGCACTTCAAATTATATTTTTTGTAATTTTTTCATTCGTCCAACTATTATAAACTTACGGAGATATTGAAGTACAAATTATTTTCTTGGTAGAAAATTATGGACAAGAACACCAAGGGATTCAGCATACTGCATCATCTGCACCTTCCATGCGTGAAGACTGCCTTACTCAGACTCCTCAGCTGGAACTTGTTGGTCATTCAATTGTAAGTCTTTGCCTTTTTTGTTATCAGTTTTTTTGACATAAAGACCTGGTGCAAATATTATTGACTTTGTTCAATAGCATAAATCTATACTGATTCTTGCATAACTTTTGGTGGTAATTCTGTTATTATAGAACTTATAGTTGCATGCTTTTGGAATGGATGGGACTCCTAGTATTCTTCAAATTCTTTTGATGCAGGCATGTGCTACAAATCCTTATCAGGATCCATACTATGGGGGCATGATGGCAGCATATGGACACCAGCAGTTGGTATGTGACATTAATCTGTGTCCATACATGATTAAAGGTTACTGCATATGTAGGTCATAACTGACTTGCTGATTTGCATTTCTCATAAATTAGTCTGATAAGAAATGTGGTTAGTGCATAACCCTGAAGGGATAGGTTGTTGTCATAATGGTAAATTGGTTTCATTCCTTTTGGTCTATTGTCCTGTTTAAAGCAATGGTGATATTTGGATAACAGAGATAAATAACCATATGATATTTTTACTATTAGGGATATGCTCCTTTTATAGGAATGCCTCATGCCAGAATGCCTTTGCCCCTTGAGATGGCACAAGAGCCTGTTTATGTGAATGCTAAGCAATACCAAGGAATTCTGCGGCGAAGACAGGCTCGTGCTAAAGCAGAGCTTGAAAAGAAGCTAATAAAAGCTAGAAAGGTACAAATGCACAAGAGCTAATGCTTCTTTATGCATATTTGTTATTTTTTTACTACTGTAGTTGGGTGCTACTTTATTATTTGGACAAGTGATATCTAACCATATTTTAGGTGTGAGCTATTTGTTCTGCTGTTACCTTTTACTGTACTGTACCTTATTACTCTCAGCTGAGCTAAAGCTTTTTGTTAGGACATGAGTGAATTTTAACTTATATGAGAAGATTATCTACCCAGGATACAATATAAGTAAAAGGGAAGCCTAGTAATCTCTGGACCTTAAAACATGTTAAAATCAATAAAAGAGCCTAGCGTAATGCTTCTTAACCCCAAATGTTTAGAGCTTGTTTGGATCTTAAAAGACAAAGTCGTTACAAGAGCATGGGCTGACCTGACTAGCTTCCTCATATCCCATTCCTTCCCTCCTTGTGAATCCATTTTTTGGCAATATTCTGCTTGCTTCAAAGAATGATATTGTCAAATACCTCAGTCGTGTAGCTGTCTAGCAATGAAGAAGCCAGGGATCTACTATACACTCTGTATGTCACCTGGCTGCTACTCACTTTTTGTTCTCATTTTAACCACTGTATGAATGTGATTCCGTATTTGAAAGGGCATAACATACCCACAAACATTGGACATCTTAGATGAAGAAATGGAATGTGAGATGCCTGTGGTAATCTTATACCCATGTATCAACATGGGCATTTTGCTGATGCCTATGTCAAGAAGCCTGTGCATCAAATGCATTTTTAGATGGATTGTGGCTGGGGGTTTTGGCCAAATTGGAGTTCCTAGTAATTCATCCTTACTCATTAGTGCTACACTTTACCATATCAGATTTATGAACTTGAGCCCTCCTCCCCGCAACCAACAATGTACTTTCCCCCTCCACCTCCCAAAAGAAATCAGCAGAGGGTATTTGCCTTCTTATGGTGGGAAATAGATAAAGTGGTTGGGCAAGACAAGCAGTTTAAGAGTAATTTTTCCTTTCCTTTGAGAGATACAGCCATTTTTTTATCCAGGCAGTCTTCTCTCTACCTTTTACATGATATCATCTGATAGTTGCTTAGTCTTTAGTCTGGAAACTTTTTTTAAAATATATCATTGAGCATGTAAAAAGGAAAAGTCTTTGTGCATTACAAATTGTTCCGTATTGTCTACAAAGAGAAAACAAGAAATCTGCTGCTAACATATAAGACTCAACAATGAAGCCTTTGATCTTTTGAGCCTTTGCTGTGACTTTTTTTACCAGAATGGTGTAGTTTGAAATTGATATTCCCATATAGTTATAAGTCAGAAATTAATTCCCAAAATAGTGGAGAATGAACAGTATTATATAAGAAGTCGTATCTCCTTTAGATGAATTTTTTATTATTTTTCCATAACAAAGTCGTTGCTCGGAGGCACGACTTACCTTGCGATAATTTTTTTTTTAATATTTAGGTAAGTCGTTACCATGCATGACTTGCCTTATATTTTTTTTAAATTAAATTTTGGGTAATCCATGACTTACCTTTTTTTTAAAAAAAAAAAAGTGAATGGGTTGCTTAAAGCCATGACTTGTGCAGTAAAGTTTTTTTTTAAAAGTTAATTCGTTAACTTAAAAGAAAAATATTTTACAGGGAAAATTAAGTTAAAAAATTATACAATAAACTAAGTAATTTACAAAGAAAATAAACAAATTTATTATTCATCACTTGGTTCATTTCTATGCGGCGATTCGGTAATGATGAGGGACCTGCGCCATTACAACAAAGATTAAATAGGAATCATTGGGATTTATCAATAGGTTTGATTTAGCCCAATAGGTTTGATTTGTATGTGCAACAGATTTATCATTGGGATTTGTCCTTGCTAAGTTTGTGCTTAAACTTCCACTGTAGGGGACTTTTAACGTGATGTAGTTACATAGGTTAATAGGAATCGTTTTGCAATGAGATAAAATAAAAACTGGAAGTTCCTTACAGTGAATGCAGAAGCATGTTAACTGGAATACTGTTGAACTTGTAGAGGAACATCAGTGAGGAACAACTTCTAATTTATTGTTTAGAAGGATCTGCTATTGGAGGCTCAAGGAAGTCGGGATTGTATCCTTGTCTGTAAGAGTTAAGTTGTAAAAAAATAAGCATGCAGATGCAGGCAGTGGAAATCATATTAGTGCACAAATGTCAAGAAACTTGTTTTGACCTTGTGACTTCTACAATGATTTTGCTAGATTGATTTCTGTGAAAATAATGTTTTGAATGAGACATAGAATTTGGCTCTACTAGTACTACTGCCACGACTCTTGTTTAATGTTTTCTTGATTCAAATCTGGGATCCTCCTCTGGGCTATACTAACATCTGTTTTGCACAGCCATATCTTCATGAATCACGGCATCAGCATGCTATGAGAAGGGCAAGGGGTACCGGAGGACGTTTTGCAAAGAAATCTGATGTTGAAGCCTCAAACCACTCAGGCAAGGAAAAGGATATAGGTTCTGGTCCAGTCCTTTCATCACAATCAATTAGTTCGTCTGGTTCTGAACCTTTACCTTCTGACTCTGCCGAAACCTGGAATTCTCCCAATATGCAACAAGATGCAAGAGGATCCAAAGTGCACGACAGATATGAAGCACCCAATTATGAAAATGGTAGTGGTTCCTACCATAATCATAATGGTATGCAATCTTCAACTTATCATTCACATGCAGGTGAAAGAGTGGAGGAAGGGGACTGCTCAGGTCAGCAACGGGGAAGCATCTCATCTAAACACGCCTCACACAGTGGGGGGGATAGATGCCGAGGTTGGTTTGTATCCTAGTGATATATTGTCTGAATACCTTGGTTATCTGTAAAATTCTTGGCAAAATATATATGCCAAGCGGCAAATCATTCTTGGCTTTGTTCTTGTGTTTATGGTGTGAAAGATATGGGGGAAAGAATGAAATGATTGGGTTATGTGATTTCTGTTGAAGTCAATCAATCATTCATTCTTTTCTCAGTTTTTTGCATTTTTGTACAGTTATAGTGGTTAGTGAATTCAAGCCGAGATATGGATGGTCAAGATCATAAGACTTTGGAGAAATAAACTCTTGATGTACCAACTCTCGTTTGACGGGTTTATCTTATGTAACTCACCGGTTGTTAATGTTAACATAAGACATCATAGGAGAATGACACATGAATTTAGTCGCATTATTTGTTGGCCTTTTGATTTCAATTTTTAGCATTTCATTGGTTCTAGGAAAATTTAATTTCCATCTTGCTAAAATTACAGAAGAGGGGGGGGGGGGAGAGAGGATAATTTCTCTTATATTAATCTACGAACCCAGATTTTATTTTTCCTTATTAAAGTGGTCACGAGACGCTCAAAACTTAGCGTAAAATGGAAATAATGATGCTACCACAACTTAGGAAAAATTATAGTTTATCCAAGGAGCTTGGTTTGGAGATAAAGCTTTTTTAAAGTAGATAAAGCTTTTTGAAAGTAAGTATGTAATTAAATTGAGCAAGTAATAGTGTACTTACAAAAAAAAAGTTGGTTTAAATTAAGGGTAGATAAATCTTTAAAAAGTAGTATTTGATTCATTTGTGATTTTTATCCTTATCATATAATTATTTTGTGATTTGTTATATCTAATTTTTAATGAAAAACATGTTAGAGATATAAAAACTTTATAAATTTTATCACAAAGAGTAAGTCGAGATAGTAAGTAACCTTGATATTTTGAGACGGAGACGTAAATTTAAATTTCAAGAAAGTAATTCTTATAAAGAGATTATATAATTCTCATGTTCTCACAATCGAACGAGAATTTAGTTTTATAAGCAGTTCAAATAGGTCGAACTGTAAGATATTTTGTGGTCTTACTAAAAAAACTTCATAAATCTTAGAAACTTATATAAAGAACATGAAATATTCAATGCTTATTATAATTTATAAAACAAATGAGTGGTATGCACAATCACGATTTTATTTTATTTTATTTTGTACAATCTAGATCTAAATGGGGTAAGATAGCCCCACTAGTATCATGTATCAAACTCAGAAGACCAACCAAAAGGTGTATCTAGCTCCCCCAAACCAAGAGAAAAACTTTTTTAAAATGAATTTATCTTTAAAGTAAGAAAGTAAGAGTGTATTTATCTTTAATTTAATTTAAAATGTATTATGATTTTAATCTACTAAAATGTAATAATAAATATACTCTTACTTATTCACTTTAGAGACATACTCATTTTAAAAAGTCTTATCCTTTTAAATTACAGGAATACAATGATTTCGAGTCTGGTAAAGTGTGATTTACACAAACTTTTAATAACTAGTGACTTCAGATAGGGGGTTGCTATGGATGGGTTAAGTTTATCTTTTTCTCTCTTTTTTTCCGCCTTTCCATCGAAGAATAATGATGTTAATTGATTCAATTTATAAAAAATAATCCGACATAACTTTCTATGCAGATGGAGGGTTTCTAGCAAAAAGGAAAATGAAAGTAATGAACATGAAATGAATGGTGAAAAAATTATGCAAAGAAAAAGTATATTAAAATAAGTAATATCGAAAATTGTGAAAAGAAGAACGTTTTGAAGATAATAAAAGAATTCAATATTATATTACACTCTCTTCATTTTGAATTTAAATTAAAATTCATTTAGCATAGAAGAAATTAACAAAGTGTGGGACAGTTTTATTACGAATTCGATTTGGAGATTGGGGGATGGTAGTAAAGTCTGCTTTTGGTTAGACCACTGGATTCCAGGGGTAAATGCTTTACAGGATTCTGATTTAAGACAAAATTAAATTCTATTTTTTATGTTTATTACATATATTTGATTAATTAAATTATAATATATATATATATTTTTTAAAAAAATAAAAAATATTAATAAATATTTATCATAATTTAATTAATATAATAAATATAAAAAAATAGAATTAAGTTTTATCCTTCACCCTATTTCCTCTTGATGACATTCAGGTGCAAGGATTTTTGCTGCGACTCTGGTGCTTGGGATTGGGCTAAGATTGCTCAAATTGTTCAAGTGATTTTTTCCACTTGTTTGTGGCTATTAAACCTCCCTTACAAGGCACTGTTGTTGATTCTTTAGCTTGGTTTCCTACTCCCTCAAGTGACTTCTCAGTTGTGTTAGCATATTCTTTATGCGCTAGTATTTTTAATCATTCTAGCTAGAATCTCTTCAAGAACATTTTGTCTTTTCAAGGCCCTCAAAGATTGCGTGCTTTTTTATGAGTGGTGACAAAGGAAGTTCTTCTAACTAATGATGAAAGATATAGGTGTCATCTTACAGCGGGATCCCTTGTGTTCTGTGTGTGGGGGGTGCTGTTGAAAATATCTTGCATGTGCTTAGGGATTGTCTCCTTGTGATGTTAATTCTGAGCATTCTTTCTTTATGTGCCATGAGGTTTTGGATTGGTTGAATATATGAATTTTCAAAGAGATATATCCTCAAACTCGTGGCACTGAGGATTGGACTCTCACCTTTGCACGGTTTGTTCAGTGCTTTGGCAACGAAGAAACAAGTTTCTATTTTTTAAAGATCTGGATTAGCCCATTAACAGCTTTGTTCATAAGGTTGGAGGGTTTGATTTAGCTGTCAAAATTTTTGATTATTTTAATAATTAATTATTTTATAAAAATTTATTATTATAATCAATTATAATAAAATTAATTTTATATTTAAATATGTTAATTAAAAAATAATTTTAAATTAATTTATTTTATTTAGATGATATAAAAAATAATTATTTTTATATATTAAATTATTAAAATAAATATAAAATAATTAAAAAAATATATATGATTGAGAACAAAATGATATTTATATTTTAAAATAAATAAAATAATTTATAATCTATAATCATAAACTTCAATATTTATCGTTATAATAAAAATTTATCATATATTAAATTTTATATAAAAATTAAAGTTAATTTTGTTAAACATATCATAACATTATTGAAATAATTTGTTTTTAAAAAAAAAATTTGTGTATGAGCAATGGAAAAAATCGTTCGTTCCGAAACACACACTAAATTGTTGATAATTTGTATAAAGTCATTAATATTTTTTGGTCTCCTCCCTAGCTGTCTGGATAAATGTTGATGGCTAATTGGCTGTGTCCTTTCACACTCTTTCAAGACAGTCTGTGGAGGTATTATCCGTAGGACGATGCTATTTGAAATGTTAAAATAGGATATGCATAGTAAGATTGAATGATAAGGGTTATGTTAACAAGGTTTGAGAAATTAGTATTAGTCCCACTTTTTAATGGTTTGTCTTTTAAAAATGAATTTTAATTACTCTTAATAATTATTGTACTTGGAATCTCTTTTGTGACAAAATTGCCCCTTTATCACATGAATGCCATTTCTTCTCCCTTCTATGTTATCTTTAGTTTTTTACTAATTTTTTTCTTGCTCATTATTTGAAACCTCAGTAGCTCAAACAAATGGAAACTCTCAAAGTTGCTGGAATTCTAAACTCCAATTCATATATGAGCCAAAGTCCCGTAAAGACTACTGTGGAGTAAGCCTCCAATGATATTATTACTACCAATACTCATGCTTTAGTGCCTGATGGTGATTGTGAGAAGTCCACACAATTTGCAAATGAGCTTATGGAACTAAAGGGCAATTGCTCCTGTGATGTTTTGATATTTGTTTCTTTGACTATTTGAAGTTTTGGATGTCCAGAATGTCAATATTGTCACATCCACACCTACTATTGTCTATCTCTGTGTTTAACCCTCCACTTAAGTACCTTATGTTTTACTTTTGCTTCATCATACTCTAAACAATAAAGAATGGCTCAAACTTCACATCTGAATTTCTTTGCCTCACTTGATGGCATCATTATATTCTTAGGATGCCTATAATATTTTTGGCATTTTCATTTATAGTAGTATACTTTGTAATTTGATCATTTACATGTACACTCCATGACATCATGGCCATAGCTTGTATGACATTTACATATGTATGTGTCTATAGATGCGCAATGAGAAAGCCACTGGTGAGTGCTATTTGTTTTTTTATCCTTGTTTGGTAGTGGATATGGCATAAAAATGTGGTTGGGTAAGAAAAAAAGGAAAAAAAAATTAAACAAACCAACTTCTATAAAAAAAAATTAGTAGAAAAAAAAAAGAGACGTTGATGAGCAATAATATTACTCATCTTGAAATCTCTCATTATTTAAAGACATGTATATATGATAGTTTTATTTATACATCCATATATGATTATTTTTAGATTTTATTAAATTCGCATAAGTTTTAATTGGATCTACTTCGAAATAATTTGAAACAATTTTAAAGAGTGTCTAGTACACACTAAATCATTAAAAAAAAATTATCGGAAATTGTTCACCATTTTTATAATTTAGGTTATATTTGTTATTATCATCTGATTTACTTTCTTGTAAATTTTTTGCTACTTTTTTCACTAAAAAATTTATTGCTACTTTTGTTTTGGGATGGTCTAGATTTACGAATGTAGTTTAATTTTTTTTCAAAAAGAGATTTTTTTGAAATATAAATTAGCATTTTTGGATATAAATAAATTACTTTTGAATTGTAGACACAATTTATAATAAATTAACATCTCTAAGTTGAGTTGAACTTATTTTAGGTATTTAGAAAGTCATGTGTATATTATATGCACTTAAATTACTTATTTTAAATAAATAATTAATATTTTAAATGTTACATCAATAACTTCCATTAAATTTTTAACAAAATACTAATAGAGATACTAAAACTGTTCATTTTGTGAAAATAAAGAGATTAAATAGTTCATTTTAAAAATAAAGGGACCAAATCACTCATTTTGCTAAAATAAAGGAACCAAAACCGCAATTAATCCTAATATTTAATATAAATCTTAAATTTAAAAAATATTTTGATTATCTTCTAAATTTAAATATAAAAATATTAAAATTAAATTCAAATGTTGAATTTAAAAAATATTACAATCAACTACAATACTCACAAATTTAAAACTTTGCATGAGTCTTAATTTCAGAAATATCTATCCAAATAAGAAGTTTAACAAATGAAAGGAATTGATTTGCATTAATTTAATTCCCTACATTTTAAATTCTCTAAAATTTTGAAAGAGATTCATCCAAAAACTATCTTATTTTTCATGCTTATATTACTTGAAGTGTGAGCAATACGTATGTTTAAAATATCTTTCATTTTTTTCTGAATTAGATAAAGAATAGTTCTCACACGAATTTCAAACGATTAAATATTTGTACAATATATTTTCAGGTCATTTCTGCACATCCTCCCAAATTAAAGGGCCAGTCAACTTGAGATGTTTGTTCTACCTAAAGTCATTTTGACATCAGCTTGCGTATCAAGACGCTTGTGTATATATGTGAAAAAAGAACCACCTTAAAGTATAAAGCAATATAACGTGAGATCAGCCTGTCAAACGCACATTGAGGAAGGAAAACATAATCCTTTAAAAAGCATAGATTTGAAAACGAACCACTTTTACTGTTATTACTTCATACATGGTACTTTTACACTCAAATAAAAGGAAAATTGTGATCTAGTCACTAGAGATATTTAATTTAGGTATATAATTACCTTTTAATCATGCTGTTTATCTTCAGCTGCATCCTCAACGTTACCAATTACTTCTTCAGTATTATACTGTTCTGTGAAAGTTTTTGCATCATCACCATCAGGTGGAGGTGCATGCTCCGGGCCTGTTTTGCTCGCTTGTGAGGCAGCCTCAGCAGACCCTGTGGCATTAACCACATTTTGTTGCTTCTCCATCATCCCAGACAAGGCTAAAGTAGGAGACCATTCAAGAACATCATCGATGATGTTATATACCCTCTTCTGGTACCTGCAGAAAGTCAATATCAACTTCAGATTCAATCACAGCCAAAAGATGAAACCATGAATTATACAGAGCAACAGGTTGTAACAGCTAGAAAGACCAACAGCAAATAGTTTCCCCTTTATGGGTCATAGGTCCAACCGGAAAGGAATTTAAGCTCTGGGTGGGGAGTATGGTTATTCTCTGCAAAAAAGTGGAAGGCTCTAATTCATCCATTATGTTTAGGACTCACCTCGCTCTGGCAGCTTCATCAGGTGCATGATGCCTCAGCAACAATATGACCAGCACAGCTACTATGGAATAGAAAAGCCTTTTTGTCCATGTAGGTCTTTCCTCTTCATCTTTCTTAGGCCAAAATCTGAACAACTCTCGCAGTGTTGCTTCCTCAGCAAGGATGTTAGGGAAAAACCAGACCCTCTTTCCAAGAACAATATATAAAGCACCAAATATTGCTCCTCTTACTACAATATTAAAAAATATCCATAAGCGCCAAGGAAGTAAGGAACCACTGAAGCATAATGGGGTACACTTATCAAGCAAAATTTCACACAATTAACTACTTCTAATCAAAAAGTTCTTAGTGCAAGTTGCACATAAACAAAGTTAATCAATATCTGATTCCTTGATCATTTAAGAAGAACTATTATGAAATATACATTCTAGAAGTCTAAAGTTAAAGTTGTAAACAAATAAGGAGGAAAAGGAGTCAAAAAAGTCATAAATTGGGCTAACTCCCTGCCAATAGATACAGAAGTAACTGACAGATGTAAACTAGAACAAGGTATATGCAAGAAGTAATTTGATAGCACCTTTTTCCTTTTGATAAAGAGGGATACCTAATAGGACTAAAGGAGATTTAAAAAGCCATTGTCATCAATAAACACTTAGGTGGTCCAGGTAGGATTGTAAGCAGGATTCAAATATCAGGTGTGAATGTACCCAAAAGTACTCATAATAAAGACACAGCATGTTATGGATTCCATATGTATTTCATAGGTCTAAAGCACCAGTTTTCAAGCCATTCATGAAGGCATACATTCTTCCATAAAAGGGCGAGAGCTATTCAATGATTAAAAATTCACTGCAGCAGATGTATCTTTTGCCTTACATATCTCCACTATTCTTGAAAAACAACCTCCTCTTTTATCAGTTTATTATTCAAAAACAGCAAATTCACTTTTCCCTTTCTTCCTTCATGAATATTTTTATTTTGAGCGGAAAATTCCAACCTCCCTTACATTTGCCTTTATTTTCACAAACATCCCACTTAAAAAAAAAAAAACCTATGCATTCCTCCCTTGAAAGCTAAAGAAACTTACAATGAAAACCTACTCAAACATCCCCTGCATTTTCCCGACTTTTTCACAAACCTCTCCTGTTCATGGGAGGTTTGTATAGGTTCCTAAAATAGGGGAGCTATAAAGATTAAAGAGTCTTTTATCATTATATTATTCATCATGGACGAACAATTAACCATTCTAGGGCTAAAACTAAACCTTCAATTCCCTCTTCCTCATCCACAAGCTAAATCTCTGAAATTATTGTCATGGTAGATGAAAATTGGTAACATTCTAAAAGGGTAATCAGAAGCAAGTGAAGAAACTAGGTAAAAATGATCAAATATTAAAGAAAAGCAAAACTTACTCAAAAGTAGCGAGAGAATGAGAAATAGGATCCCAGCGCATGAGTAAAGTATTAATAGCTTGCAGCGATGAGGATACACAGGAAATAAGCAAATAGCCAACGTTAACACAGGCCAGAAAAATGAGAGAAGCGTCTGCCAAAGTGGATGGCGTTTTACAAATGTCCATGCAAAAAAAGCATCATTTTCAGAAAATACTTGTTCCTGCCAAAGACAGTCAAATTTTGTTAAATTCAAACACAAAGAGAAATTTAATCACTTGACCTACACTGGAGAAAAAACCAGACATTAAATTATTTAAAAGTTGCTCAACATGCTGATGATATCAATATAGAATATGCATTTAAAATCTATGGATAGCTTACAGTGCTCATATAAATCTTCCCTAAAGTTTAAAAAGAATGCTTTTTTCTTTATTGTTTTTCCAGATTAGAAAAATACATGATTGCAAAAATACACAAGGTAAACATAATTTTCTCAGTATACCAAATGACACATCATGCATATATAGCTGGCACAAAAATAAATCCTTCTATAAATGCATCATCTATTAATTAATTGGAATTTAAAAAACAGACACTCATTACTGCAAAACATACCTATACAAGATAAACCCAAAAAGAATATGACAAAGAAAAAAAAAAAGTGGCCTATAAATTGGTTGATCGAATCATCAGGTTATCCATTTCCCAACATAGCACAAATAACCATGTCTGGCTATATTTTTGTACAATATAGTATTAGCCAATTATAGTTTTCTATTAAAATCCATCAATCAATCTATTTTGACCCCTCCCTACAATTCAATCATAGTTCCACCCCTGATCCCAGATAGCAGTAGTCTGCAAATTGCAGAAATAAGGCTTGCAAAACCTACATCCCCCAAGGGAAGCAAGAAAAATGAAAAATGAAAGTAAAATGAATACTGAAGAAGAAGAAATAAATATAAGAAAAAGGGTTCTGTTCTGTTAACAGCTGATGAGGATCAAAGGAGAAAATAATATCAAACAGGTCAGTATTGCAGTGCCAGAAGAATTCTGAAAAATTGACTGATCCACATGCAAGCACATATATGTTAAACTTTCTAATATAATCATTGCAACTCAATAATTGCAGTAAGAACTGAGAAGACTCAAACCAAAAATAAAAAGTACTTACAGGGAAAATTTCTAAATGTGCAGGCCAAGTAGACAACTTTTTCTTCCCAGGACGAACAGTTTTTACCACACGATCACAGCGCACTAAGAGATTTTTTCCAAGTAGAATGTTGGCAATATCTTCTGTTTCTGAATTCCTATCTGATTCTAGAATATCTTTGAGATCTGGATGATTTTTCATGAAGTTCACAAAATCCTTCCCTCTAAAATATTCAACACGTGTCTCCTGTAGAACAGCCCATCTAGAAACCAAATCCTTATGGTCTCTCACCTTCTCAGCAAACACCTGAAACACATCTTTCTTGGCAGCTTGTTTCTGAAAACAAAACAATCTCAACACAATCATAAAATAACAAAAACAACTTTTGCTTGTCAAATGAATGTGGGGCAAAGAAAAAGAAATTAAAACACAGAGCACAATTAAACATGACCCGCAAATGACCTAGTTAAAAGGGGGAAAAGGGTTTCAGAAAATCAGGGATTGACATGAAGCCTAGATCAATATATAAATCTAAACACAAATACCAGATCAAATATCAATAACAACTACTGAATAGTTTCCAATTTCCCTAGTTACAACAGAAAAAATATATATATATATATATAACTATAGCAAAAATTCTATGTTGAACAACAAATTGGTATGTAAAAATTAAGTTGAAAATATGACTAGCACCCAAAAAAAAAAAAAAAAAAGAAGAAGCTTTTCTTATAATTTATCTTCAAATATGTTTATAGTTCTGTAGTACCAATGTTTCAATCATAGAGATAACCAACTGACATTAAAAAATGAAAATTATAATAACAACAGTCAGTAAATTACTGAAATCCAAACTCCCTAAAAAAACAGGAAAAAAAAATGAAGATTTGATCCATCATGTTTCCTTAACAACCAAATACAAAACACATTCAGTCCAGGTAACTAAATCACAGCAATACATAATACACACATTTCTCAATCAACAAACAGCCATGAGTTCAGATACATAAAGCACAAAACTCATGAGTGTGTATACCTACATAATAGCCACACACAAAATTTAAACAAAAAAAAAATTCCAAAACAAAATTGAAAGTTCCATCAATTATGAAGATAGTTTCCAAAAAAACAAAAATAAAAATGAAATTTTTAACCAAAAGCGTGATTCAAAAAACTGGAAAATTGGAAGAGAAATTGTGATGGAAATGGGAACCCTAGAATGAAAGGGAATTGGGTAAAGAGAGAAAACCCTAACCCTAGGAGGGGTGTCAGAGTTGGGATCTGGTGCGGAGGAGCGTCGCATCCTCTTCTTCTCTGCTGCGCCTCCTGATGGTTTCTTCATTTTTTTTTTTTCTTTTCTGTTACCCTCGCGCACCACACCCTTCAGTCACTCTGTTCTTTTTTTTTTTTCTCTCTCTCTGTCCTTTTTGTAAGAGGATTTTTTTACAAGTGAGTGAATGAAGATTAACGTATACTCTTTGTGCAAAATCTAGTTGCAATTTACAATTATAAATTGTTAGCTGGCAAGAAATAACTAAACAAATGTTTCAGTGATTGGTTAAAATAATATTGTTCTCAAATTTTCAAATTGAACAGAAAAGATATATTGAGCAACTTATTATTGTATATCTAAACTTATATTAGATCCATATGTAGTGTATATTTGTATTTACACGTAAAGATATATATGTAATGTATATATTTAGTTATTTTTCGAACTTTAATATAAGAGTGATGTTACATGCACAAAATTAAAAAATACATATTCTTCAAAAAAAAAAAAAAACCAGCCAATCTTTTTTCTCCCTTCCTTATGTGTTCAAGTGTAATTTGTGAAGGTTTTATGTTATGTAATATTAATATTTTAAAATGATTATTATACTGATATTTGATATGTACTTCAATATTTTTATATATTTTTACTGTATCAATAACATATTTATATCTCTTATTTGTATCTATATATATAACTTTCTTGTTTTTATGTGTAAAACCTGCATAAAGTTAACATTTTAGTAAAGGCAATATTAAATGGGCAAAAAACAGACCTTTATCCACTAATTCTTTTAATTTATTTTCAATTTCCCTCGAACTAATTTTCATATCAAATTAGTCTTTTAGATTATTAAATTAACACATTATTTTCCCAATGTTAACCCAGTTAATACCACTAACAGAATAATTTTACCTAGTTTTTACGTGGCAAAAATGACGTTAAATAAGTTAAAAGACAAAAATGTCACATTTTCTAAACTCCACGTAGCATTAAATTATTGTAACGTCATCACCCCTTAATCCCAGAACCCCTTCAACACTCCTGTCACCATACCAAACCAAACAAAGTCATAGAAACCCAAATCTTACCAAAAGTCCCAAATCAAACAAAATTCTAATCACATGAACATCCTTATGTTCATCACTACCTTGAGCTCACCCCTTGCCAAAATCCCTGCTTCAACCCCACAAACAACCACACCCAAGATCACATGCAACTTCTCCGTTCAACCACACACACGTTCAAGTCTCACCCCTAACACATGAATCAAACATAGCACCAAAGCCCCAGCAATCTCAAGCACACAAAGCTTAATTTAGTTAGAAGACAAAATTTAAAAAAAAAAAGTTAAAGGACGAATATATATATATATATATATATTGTAGTTAAGTGAATTAACTTTTTAAAATGTATCAAGTTAATTCATGGACTAATCCTCACTAGATTATTAAGAGTGTCCTTCTCCACTAGTTCTTTTTTTACGTGCTAAAACTTTTATCATTGTATAGATCTTTCAATTGTGGAAGAATTTTACATGCTTTTAGTTTACATCAATAGTATCCTTACTACTTCAGCCCCCTTATAAGTATGCTTAATTTACGTCATTAGCTTTTAGTTTCTTAAATGGTGGAAGAAATTATTTTGAGTTTTATTGATTCGGCTCCTTGTAAATATTGAAAAATATTAATGAGACATTATTTTTGCTCTTACATGACTCACATTTTTCTAATTGATAGAATTAAAATATAAATGTATAAAAAATAAAATGAACCTAATTGTAATTATATGATAAAAGCTATAAAATTTGAAACAACGTGCGTGTTTGTAACATTATTAGCATATATTTAAGGTATTCAACATGAATGACTATTAGAATTTCCTTGCATTTAATTGATAAGAGAGTTTATTTTTCATTTTACTTTATCTTATTTGAATTCGTTGAAAGGGCATATATGAAATAAAATTCCCAAAATTTGCCAAACTTTAGCTTTCCCCTTAAAAAATTTACTTGTATCAGTATGAACTTGGAACTCGGAAGAGTGGATTATTAGGGAAAAAGGAAAAAATCAATTTGATAAAATGACAAGAATGCCCTCAATATTCCTATTTTGAATAGTGGCCCTCCATTTATCCCTATTCCTGTTCACAACAGCAAGCGTTACCAAACACCCATATGAAAATATCATATAGAAGGTCGCTGTCTTGCTGAGGCATAACATTATCTTCAATTCCTTCGATTGTGTTGTGTTTTAGAATTGTTTTAGTGAATAGTGAAGGAATAGTTCCTTCTCACTCATATTCAAAATGTTCTTCTCTATGCAGCTTCTCTGCTTCTACAAGCAGCCACCATCACTGTTTGCATCACTTTCTCTGCAGTTAGTACACAGTAATGGCATATTCAAGGACAGGAGGCTGATCACAAACCCTTCTTCTTCTTCATCTTCATCTTCTTCTTGTTGCATAGTTCATGCAGTGAAGGAAGATTCAGAGCAATATGAGGTAGACCCAGATAAGGCCAGAGAAGCCCTCCAAAAGCTTGACCAGCAACTCCAGTCCCTCTCCAATAAACAAGTCTCTTCTCCAAAAGTCAGGGGTACTCTTGTTCTTTGCTATATATATATATATATATATATATATAAATTGTATTTTTTTAAAGTGAATAAATAAATAAATCATGATATATGTTATATTATATCAAAAATAAATATATTGTTATTTATTCACTCTATAAATAAATTTACTTTAGAATTTTATTTTTATTTTTTACATAAAAAATCTATTACAATGACTTGTATTTATGGTTTTTATCTAAATTTTCTTCAACCTCAATCACTTACGCTATGTCCAAATAGTAAATTAACAAGTATTTTTTTTTATAAAATTAACATTTATTCCATTGCGTTGAGGAATACAAGTATGGCATAAAGCGTGTGGTAAATTGATATTAATTTTCATGATAATTTTGAACAGATAAAATGTAGTTTTATCTTAATTAATTTTGAGTATATATTGATAATTTATTTTCTAAATGTTACAAATTATAAATATCTCGTTAATATATTTTTCAAAATTTCAGAATATGAAATAATTTTTATTTTTTTATAAATATTATAAATAACTCATTAATATATTTTGCAGTTTCAGACGTGAAGCTTACTAAAGACCAAGGCAATGACACTGATCAGAATCTAGAAATTCCAGATTCGTTTCTTGCATCTTTAGCTGCTGGCTTGGTTCTCTTTACTATATTTTACAATGTACTATTTTACACTGTAATTAAGCCATCCATCGATGGTTATGGTTCATAAGCTGTCCAGGACCAGTGTATATTATATATATAAGAGAGAGAAGCATAAGCTTTTTGCAGCACAAGAACCTTGCTATATATAAAGAAAAGAATTGGATTTATTATACGTGAAGCTATGATTTTTCTCATGACTATACTCTAGCGCTCTCTCACGCATGTTGCTAGGATTCTGATGACAAGATTAAAATTGACTAAAATATTAACCAAATTCTACAGAACATTGTTGCATCATGTTCAAAGCCTCAACTAAAATTCTCCCATGCACTTATTTGCTAAGTCAAAATAGGTTAGCTAACAAACTTTTTTTGTTTTTTTAAGAAAATGATCCATAGGTGCGGCTTAAAGAAAAGTTTTTCATTTATTCAAAATACAAACATAATAAACCATTAAATATGTTATTGAAGAAATGTTTAGTGCAGTTAATTGAGTTTGTATTTCTTTTTGGTTAAATTATATTATTATTTGGAATTAAAAAAGTTAAAAGAAAATTTGACTCTAATATTTGACTTTGATCATTGCTTCTAATTTCATTTAATTTTTTTATGTGTCAATTAACTCAATTAAATAGAGTTAAAAATAATAAATTGAGAAAGATTAAATATAATTGGAGGTAAGGGTTGAAACTAAAGATTTGAGCTAAGTTTTGTTCAAAAAATTATACGTTGTACCAAAATAAAATATGAATTGAAATGATTTTTTTTTCTCAAGCTGGACCTATATTCCAACACTTATTTTGGTACAAGCTAGCTCAGAAACTTTAATCTACCAAAGTTATTTATATATGAATACATATTAAAAATAGCAAGATTATCAAATAAAAGACCTAAAACATAAAAGGCTCACTACCTTGATAATCGATAAGGATCCACATCACCCGGCCCACGTCTAAGGCTCAGTGCCTGACCTATATATACTATTATACTCGCCTAGTCCCAAAACGCGTACCTAATGCAACCCCCACAATCCGGCCCAAGTACATGAATTCTACTTGACCAAACCTAGTTTGTACTTGTTTGCCCCGACCCAATTCTAGCATATATTCCTCTAACAAAATTGACACATTACTCAGTAGAATTGGAGGGCTTGATAACGAAATTACAGGTCATGATTGACAATAATCAATAGGGGACAATGTGCACTTTTTTTTTTCAAGATCCCATCTTGAGATACTGTATAAAGGGGGTGCTGCACTATTCAATGGATGTGTTCTCTCTCTTGTAGCTTTTTCACCTTATCTCATCACTGATTTGAGCATCGTTAAAATATCTTGCAAGTACCCATCTTCCTACTATCACACTGATTGATCTTAAAGGTGTTTCAGCATGTCTAAGTCTCATTCAACCACCCAATGGAGCGGAGAAAGGAACATATATGGATAAGAATATAAGAATTGTAACACCCCAATTTTTAGTTAATTACAATTTTATCCTTATTGTACTGTTTTCTGATTTCTGTGTGTTATAAAATTAATTTGACTATTTCGTAACTGTATTTGAGTGTTTCGTGTGATTTGCTCCGAGTCAAGAAAATAATAATTTTCGGTAGGAAAATCTTGTTTGATTATTTGGAATGGCGATCTTACTAAACCCAATCCGAATAATACATATATCAATCTTTTAATTTTTAAATTTTTTTGTATAATAAAAATATTTATCGTCTGAGAAAAATCATGGGGCCCACGTTTGGCTTGTGGGACCCACGTTTGGGTTTAATACCACCACTTTTAGGAAAAATTTACCAACATAAAAGGCCAGAAAATTCTAAACCAAAAGGTTAAAAATCTACAAAAATGATTAGACTTAGTAGATTAGTTAGTTTAAAACCTAACTTAATTGAATAATTAGTCTAAAACTTAATTAAGTTAATCTAAAGGGGTTTGAGTGATATTTAAATGGACTAAAACCTAATTAATTTTTACCATATTATAGTCTAGTATAATTAAGAAGGAGATTAGTGTTTCTAAATAAATAGATGATTAACTAAATAATAAAGGAACCTAGCTAATTTTTAATTAAACATAACTAGGAGGATTTAGCGTAAATAAGTTATTAAAAATCAATCAAAATTGATTGATTCTCCTATAGCATTTTCGGCCTTATGCATGAATTATGCACTCAAAATTCAACAAGGAAGCAACCAAGAAGTTGCTAAAAGCTTAGTCATTCAATCCAAGTCATCAAAGGCTAATAATTAAGCCAAAATTGTCAAAAAGGTGGTTAGCTTTTGTTTGATGCTCTACGACCATGCATTTTTGGGGAGGGGAATTATTCACTTTATCATCTTCATTTCAATCATTCTATCTTTCTTATCTCTCACTCTTTTCTCTCCTACCCAAAGAACACCAAAGAAAATTCCTAAGTTCCCATTTTCTCTACCATTCGGTCAAGCCTCTTCAATACACTTCCATCCATCAAAAATTGCATCCAACTTCATTTTCTAAATCTAAACCATATTCTAAGAACATCTCTAGTTGTGAGTTTTTCTAAATCATCCATTTGGAGCTTGGAAAATCACTTTGAAGTTTCTTTCCTATAAGGTGAAAATTCTTGTTTCTTGTTTCTAATTTTATTTTTGATGTTCTAAGCCATGATTGATCCATGGTTTATCTTTTTCATCCATAGTTTATGACTTTATAATTTGTTTAAGCTTTGTTAGGATTTTTCTTGAAGCTACACAAAAATTTCTAAGGAGGAGTCCAGGAGATCTTGTATTCCTTATAGGTAAGAGGAGATTTAATCTCATCAACCACGTGTGGTGGTGAGAAAATGGATGTAATTGTGGTGAAGAATCCATAAGGATTCATTCACTTGGTTGTTTGTTTTGTGATTAATTTTGTGTGCATGTTTATTGTCTTTTCTAGTTGTGATTAATTTTGTGTGCATGTTTATTGTCTTTTTCTATTTGTGATTTATTATGCATGCAAAGCATGTTTATATACTTTGATATTTGGTATGCGTTTTATTATTGCTTTAATATATGGTATGTGTTCATAAATATATGTATATGTTCATAGATCTATGATAATTATTGTTGGATGTGCTGAAATATGTTGAGATTTGCAAAAGTGTTCCAAAGAACACAAGATGAAGAACTTATGGTTTGGTATGAAAAAGAGAACCAATATGTTCTCAACCATTTTCTAAAAGAATAACCTAATTGATTTAATTAAGTTAAAGGATTTTTCAATGATTTAATGGATGAAAAATAATTTTAAATATGGTTTGTATAAAAGTGGTGATTTTCGGCCAAAATACACTTTTAATGTTTAATTGATCCAAAAATTATTTTCTAAGTGTAAACTAGTTAGTTAACCTAAAAAGAATTCATTTACAATGGATTTTCAAGAAATAAATAAGTAAACAAATTTTTATTAGAAGTCTAGTATAGAAAAGAAATAAATTTTAGATACTTGAAAAATACTTACCTTTGAGTTTTAAAATATGTTAGCAATTTTCAAAGTGTATTTTATGGTTATAATAAAATAAATGAATTTTTAAAAAGAAAACGTAGAAAATATCATTTAGTGGATTTTCTAAACGAAATCTTTGTCAAAATTGATTAAAAATGAAAGAAGTATTGAAGGATGTTTCAAAATGTCATTTAGAAAGCAAGGAAATATTTTACGTAGTTAAAGAATAAAATTAACTATAGAAGAATTTATTAAAATCAAATTTTTGGGAAAAACGTCGAAAATTATTACTTAGAGTAATTTTTGTAAGAAAAATAGAATATAATATTCAAATAATGTTTTTAGTTTGGAAAGTTTAAAAAATTTAATTTGGAATGTCAAGAAATATTTTATACAAAATGAAAAATAGTAGAAATAGCTTACGCGTATTTAAAATGGTGATTTTTAAACTACGCGATTGAGAAAATGATTTAAAAATGTTATGCGATTGAGAAAACGTTGAAAAATATTTACGTGATTGAAAAACGTCTGTAAAATGTGACGTAATTGTGAAAATGGGATAAAATATTTACGCGACTTATGGAAACAGTAAATTTTTACTGTCGGGTCAAAGTGGTGGACCCGGACACGTTAGGAAATAGTATTGTCAAGTGGAGACATACTGTTTTTTTTTATACGAAGGGTATTTCTGTAATTATGATGACAATGAGGATATTTATGTAATTATGATTCATGGTGATACTGAGGGTATTTTTGTAATTATGGATCATTACATACATAGAGTGGTATGTCAATTTGGTTGAAATTGACGATTGATCGACGAGATGAATTACAATCGTATTGCGGGTGTGATAGGCGTAGTGTGTTCATGTGGAGAACTTGGAGTGTTAGTGTGCGAGATTCCACACGTGACAATGCTTTGTAGCCTTCCTCCTGCCGTAGTGGTAAAAACACACTAGCGATCTCGACAAATACTATTCTTAATCGGGATCTATTGGGGGCCGCCTGCAGACTATGCTTGCGGATGTACACGAGACGTGTTTGATCACAGATATTCACACGACGTATTTGATGTGTGTCATTCACACGACGTATTGATCAGTGTGTCTATTTACACGACGTATTTGACCGTGTAATAGGTCGAGAGCAGCCTGATGTGCGGACATGTCTACCTGGATCATTCTCTCGATGTTTGTGTTTAGCTCCATGGAGTAGGAATGAGTCTGAGTACATGGCATATTTAATCTGCATCACCGTGAATAATTATAATTTGATTTATGATATTTTGCATCTGTGACATTTATACTTGATTGAGATATGATATATGTTGTGCTAACATGATTTTGTTGCTTTAACCTGCTATATCTCGTATGTTTTGTCGTTTTCTTACTTCTATCTTTGGTAATGATGTAGATTGTCTCACCTCTTTTGCATATATTTTCTCGTATTATTATTTATGTTCGTAAAGTCGTTGAGGAAGTGGAAGGGAGCAACGTTGGATTGTCAATACAACGAGGAGCAAAGAACCGAGTGACCAGGTTCGAGGACGGTGAACCTCGAGATCATCCATATCATATGGATTGATTGCGGCGTGGTATGATGTTACTGCAGAGTATTTACGTCTTCCGATAAACTTCTCGAGGAGGATTCTTCTGAGGATCGAACTTCTAGTGTTATGCTTGGCTAGTTTATGGTTTGCTTTAAACCAGACAGTTTGCTGTTTTAATTAACTAGTTTATAATATGTAAATTATTTGTACCTATTAAACACAAAATCATATGTATAATTATGGTGTGTATGTAATAGTTTGTTTTATTTTATGTTCTGTTTATTTTATAATATAATGTTAAAAAAAAAATATTTTTACAGCTTATATTATTATATATTACGTAATAATTTATAACTTGGGTAGAGGTTATTATTATTGTTCGAAAATGTGACATCCCTATTAGGGTGTGACATTTAAGTTGGTATCAGAGCCCAAGTTAGAGTCTTTCGGGGTTGTGGTTGGGTCTGTTTTTGCTTGTGTTGTGTGATTCTCTCGTGATTGGTGTCCGAAAGGATACATCCGACTTTGTTTTGTCTTGTTTGATTGAAGAAAAAGATGTCCACGCGGAAGAGGAACACGTGCAAACATGAACCGTAATGTTGACCCAATGATTGCAAATGCTTGAGGCTATGCAGTATGGCGAGGTGATTACGCAACAAAATGAACGAGCAAATCAACAACAAGATGCGACTGTTGATGCTCTAAACTTGTCTGAGTTTAGACGCAATAACCCGCCGCAGTTCAGAGGTGAATTTAATCCAGAGAAAGCGAGTCTTTGGATCCAAGATCTCGAAAAGATATTTGAAGGAATGGGGTGCGCTAATGATCGAAAAGTGACGAATGCTACATTTATGCTGAGAGGGGATGCTGAGAACTGGTGGAGAGGAACCCGACGCTTACTACAAGCTGAGGGAACTGAAATTACCTGGGAGGTATTCTGTGAGGTATTTCTCGGAAAGTACTTTCTCCCCGCGTTGCTCAACATGCCAAGGAGATGGAATTTCTCGGTTTACGTCGGGGCAACATGATCACAATGAATATGCTTCTAAATTTGAGAGCTTGTCTCGGTTCTCGACTATGCTCAAACTCGACGAGAATGATACGTGGAAATGTCGTAAGTTTGAGGAAGAAGGGCCGAGGGTAGAGTTGAAGCGAGGAGTGCTACCCTTAAGGATGAACCGGTTTCATGCTTTGGTGGACACATGTGTACGACTCGAGGAGTTGGAGCCGTCACGTGATCCAAGGAATCGTAACTTTGGACCAACGAGGTTCCAAAGAGGAGGCAACAACAACAACAATAACAACCGATTTCAGCGCAAAGCCGTATTCGAGACCACCGGGAATCAACCTCAACGTCCATCTATCGGCGGAAGTTCTAGTGGCAACAAAGTTGGTACAAACGTGGCGTTTACGCCAAGATGTTTTAAATGTGGAAAGAGTGGCCACATATCTAGAGACTGCTCAATCAAAGGGCCAATCTGTTTCAAGTGTGGAAAGCCCTGGACATGTTTCTAGGGAATGTAACCGCACGAAAGGAAGCCGGTGGTGAGCAATGTTCGTGCTACTCACCCGCGATCCGGAGGGCGAGTGTACAAGATGAGCGGGCCGAGGCTTCTCGGTCCGAAGATCTTATTCGGGGGAAGGTGTCGTAGCAGGTAATCTTTTGACCGTACTATATGATTCAGTGCGACGCATTCATTTATTGCGTATGACTGTGTGGATCGGTTGAAATTGCCTGTGTCTTCTTTGAGTTTTCAATTGATTGTTTCTACACCAACTGCCAAGCCTGTTGTTACATCTAAAGTATGTTTGAACTGTCCTATTACCATAAATGATCGAGTCTTTTCGGTCAATTTAATTTGCTTACCTCTTGTTGAAATAGATATAATATTAGGAATGGATTGGTTATCTTCTAACCATATCCTATTAGATTGTGCCAATAAAACCCTAGTTTTTCCTAAGGATGAGGATTCTGGATTTTTAACTGCCGCAAAGTCAAATCTTTGTTGAGGGACTGAGCTCAAGGATACATGCTTTGTTGTCTTCTTTGGAAGTCAAGAGTGAAAAAGATGTGAATGCTATTCCAATCGTGAATGAGTTTCCTAAGTTTTTCCTGATGATGTACCGGCTTACCACCGCAAAGGGAAATCGAGTTTGCTATTGATTTGGTACCAGGAGCAGGTCCTGTTTCAATTGCACCATATAGGATGTCGCCACCGGAATTGGTGGAGTTGAAGAAGCAATTGGAGGAATTGTTGGAAAAGCAGTTTGTGCGACCGAGTGTTTCACCGTGGGGAGCGCCAAGATACTAGTCAAGAAGAAGGATGGAACTTCTCGTCTTTGCGTAGACTATCGTCACCGAACAAGGTCACGATAAAGAACCAATACCCACTTCCAAGGATCGATGATTTGATGGACCAGCTGAAAGGAGCAGCTATTTTCTCTAAAATAGATCTGCGATCGGTTATCATCGATTCGTGTCAAGGTAGAGGATATACCTAAGACCGCTTTTCGAACTCGTTACAGGCATTATGAGTATCAGGTGATGCCGTTCGGAGTGACGAATGCTCCTGCAATATTCATGGACTATATGAATAGGATTTTTCGTCCAACCTAGACAGATTTGTCGTTGTTTTTATCGATGACATTTTGATCTATTCCCAAAATAAGGAAGAGCATGCTGAACATCTTAGTATAGTTCTCCAAATTTTGAAGGACAAGAAGCTGTATGCAAAATTGGCAAAGTGTGAATTTTGGTTAGAAGAAGTTCAATTTTTGGGTCACGTAATTTCCAAGGAAGGTATTGCAGTGGACCCATCGAAAATAGAAACTATTTTGCAACGGGAGAGGCCGAAGACGGTAACCGAGATTCGGAGTTTTGTTGGATTGGCCGGATATTATCGGAGGTTCATTGAAGGTTTTTCTAAGATAGTTGGACCTCTTACGCAACTCACAAGGAAGAGTCAAGTTTTTGATTGGACGAAAGAATGTGAGGCAAGTTTTCAAGAGTTAAAGAAGAGATTGACGACCGCACCGATCGATTTTGCCGGATCCTAACGAGGCTTTTGAGGTGTATTGTGACGCTTCTTACCAAGGGTTAGGATGCGTGTTGATGCGAACGTAAATGTGGTAGCTTATGCTTCCGGCATACCAGAAGGTTCATGAGAGGAACTATCCAACGCACGATTTGGAACTCGCTGCAGTGGTTTTTGCGTTGAAAGTGTGGAGACATTTTCTCGTATGGAGCTGTGTTCAATGTCTTCGGTGATCACAAGAGTTTAAAATACCTGTCAATCAAAAGGAATTGAACATGAGGCAAAAGCGATGGTTAGAGTTCTTGAAGGACTATGATTTCCAACTTCAATACCATCCGGGAAAGGCGAATGTGGTGGCGGATGCCTTAAGTAGAAAGGTGATCAGTGTTTCTACCATGATGATAAAGGAGGAAGAATTGATCAATCAATTTAGAGATTTACGGTTGTCAGTGGAATTGGCACCAGGAAGGATTCGTCTAAGTAAAGTTATTATTTTGAATGACTTGATGGAAGAAATCAAAGAAAAACAGGATAAGGATCCATATTTGTTGAATGAGAAAGAATTTTTGAAGCAAGGTCATGAGGCAACGGTTGAGGAAGGATCTGATGGAATCTTAAGATTTAACGGAAGGATTTGTATACCTAATGATCCCGAGCTGAAGCAAGCGATTTTGGACGAAGCTCATGCTAGTAGATTGAGTATGCATCCGGGGATGACAAAGATGTATCAAGATTTAAAGCGGATGTTTTGGTGGCCAAGGATGAAGAGAGATGTTACGGAACGTGTGGCGTCTTGTCTGGTTTGTCAAAAAGTAAAAGTGGAACATCAAAGACCAGATCAGGTATGTTACAACCTTTAACTATTCCCGAGTGGAAATGGGATAGTATCTCGATGGATTTTGTTACTGGATTGCCAAGAACGAAGAAGGGTCATGATTACTATATGGGTTATAATTGATAGGCTTACGAAGTCGGTCAGCACTTCTTGCCGATCAATATTAAGTATTCGTTGGAACGATTAACCCAGGGTGTACATTAGTGAAATTGTTAGACTTCACGGTGTACCCTCAAGTATAGTTTCGATAGAGACCCGAGGTTTACGTCAAGGTTTTGGCGAAGCTTACAAGAAGCCATGGGGACTAAGTTACGTCTGAGTTCTGCTTATCATCCGCAGACTGATGGTCAAACGGAGAGGACTATTCAATCACTGGAAGATCTATTGCGTGCTTGTGTGTTGGAACAACAAGGGAGTTGTGATGAATTTCTGTCTTTAATAGAATTCACCTACAATAATAGTTTTCACTCAAGTATAGGGATGACACCCTATGAAGCACTTTATGGGCGACGATGCCGAACACCTTTGTGTTGGTATCAAGATGGGGAAAGTATGACCATTGGACCTGATCTTGTGCAACAAACTACGGAGAAGGTGAAGATGATTCAGGAGAAAATGCGGACGACTCAGAGCAGACAGAAAAGTTATGCTGATAAACGGAGAAGACCTCTTGAATTTGAAGAAGGTGAGCATGTGTTTTTTGCGTGTAACACCTACGACCGGTGTCGGAAGGGTTATCAAATTCAAAAACTCACTCCTAAATTTATTGGACCTTATCAAATCATTCGTCGGATAGTCCCGTAGCCTTTTTCCAGATAGCTTTTTTACCACCTTTTCTATCCAATCTTCATAATGTATTCCATGTGTCTCAGTTGAGAAAATATATTCCTGATCCAATACATGTCATTCAACCTGATGAAGTACAACTGAAAGATAATTTGACGTATGAGACACTTCCTGTTAAGATTGAGGACGGGAGAGTGAAGCAGCTTCGAGGGAAGATGATTGTTTTGGTAAAGGTTATATGGAATGAGATAACGGAGATCTTCTTGGGAGCTAGAAGACAAAATGAGGGAGCAGCACCCACATCTTTTCTATAGGTACGATAAATTTCGGGACGAAATTTACGTTAGTGGGGAGAGTTGTAACACCCCAATTTTTGGTTAATTACGATTTTGCCCTTATTGTCTTGTTTTCGATTTACGTGTGTTATAAAATTAATTTGACTATTTCAGAATCTGTATTTGAGTGTTTCGTGTGATTTGCTTTCCGAGTCAAAAATAATAATTTTCTAGGGAAAATCTTGTTTGATTATTTGGAGCTGGGCGATCTTACTAAACCCAATCCGAATAATACATATATCAATCTTTTAATTTTTAGAATTTTTTTGTATAATAAAAATATTTATCGTGCAGAAAAATCTGTGGGACCCACGTTTGGCTTGTGGGACCCACATTTGCTTTGTGGGACCCACGTTTGGGTTTGTGGGCCCCACTTTTAGGAAAAATTTACCAACATAAAAGGCTTGTAAAATTCTAAACCAAAAGGTTAAAAATCTACAAAAATGATTAGACTTAGTAGATTAGTTAGTTTAAAACCTAACTTAATTGAATAATTAGTCTAAAACTTAATTAAGTTAATCTAAAGGGGTTTGAGTGATATTTAAATGGACTAAAACCTAATTAATTTTTACCATATTATAGTCTAGTATAATTAAGAAGGAGATTAGTGTTTCTAAATAAATAGATGATTAACTAAATAATAAAGGAACCTAGCTAATTTTTAATTAAACATAACTAGGAGGATTTAAGCGTAAATAAGTTATTAAAAATCAATCAAAATTGATTGATTCTCCTATAGCATTTTCGGCCTTATGCATGAATTATGCACTCAAAATTCAACAAGGAAGCAACCAAGAAGTTGCTAAAAGCTTAGTCATTCAATCCAAGTCATCAAAGGCTAATAATTAAGCCAAAATTGTCAAAAAGGTGGTTAGCTTTTGTTTGATGCTCTACGACCATGCATTTTTGGGGAGGGAATTATTCACTTTATCATCTTCATTTCAATCATTCTATCTTTCTTATCTCTCACTCTTTTCTCTCCTACCCAAAGAACACCAAAGAAAATTCCTAAGTTCCCGTTTTCTCTACCATTCGGTCAAGCCTCTTCAATACACTTCCATCCATCAAAAAATTGCATCCAACTTCATTTTCTAAATCTAAACCATATTCTAAGAACATCTCTAGTTGTGAGTTTTTGCTAAATCATCCATTTGGAGCTTGGAAAATCACTTTGAAGTTTCTTTCCTATAAGGTGAAAATTCTTGTTTCTTGTTTCTAATTTTATTTTTGATGTTCTAAGCCATGATTGATCCATGGTTTATCTTTTTCATCCATAGTTTATGACTTTATAATTTGTTTAAGCTTGTTAGGATTTTTCTTGAAGCTACACAAAAATTTCTAAGGAGGAGTCCAAGGAGATCTTGTATTCCTTATAGGTAAGAGGGAGATTTAATCTCATCAACCATGTGTGGTGGTGAGAAAATGGATGTAATTGTGGTGAAGAATCCATAAGGATTCATTCACTTGGTTGTTTGTTTTGTGATTAATTTTGTGTGCATGTTTATTGTCTTTTCTAGTTGTGATTAATTTTGTGTGCATGTTTATTGTCTTTTCTATTTGTGATTTATTATGCATGCAAAGCATGTTTATAAATTTGATATTTGGTATGCGTTTTATTATTGCTTTAATATATGGTATGTGTTCATAAATATATGTATATGTTCATAGATCTATGATAATTATTGTTGGATGTGCAAATATGTTGAGATTTGCAAAAGTGTTCCAAAGAACACAAGATGAAGAAATTATGGTTTTGACTATGAAAAGAGAACCAATATGTTCTCAACCATTTTCTAAAAGAATAACCTAATTGATTTAATTAAGTTAAAGGATTTTTCAATGATTTAATGGATGAAAAATAATTTTAAATATGGTTTGTATAAAAGTGGTGATTTTCGCCAAAATACACTTTTAATGTTTAATTGATCCAAAAATTATTTTCTAAGTGTAAACTAGTTAGTTAACCTAAAAAGAATTCATTTACAATGGATTTTCAAGAAATAAATAAGTAAACAAATTTTTATTAGAAGTCTAGTATAGAAAAGAAATAAATTTTAGATACTTGAAAAATACTTACCTTTGAGTTTTAAAATATGTTAGCAATTTTCAAAGTGTATTTTATGGTTATAATAAAATAAATGAATTTTTAAAAAGAAAACGTAGAAAATATCATTTAGTGGATTTTCTAAACGAAATCTTTGTCAAAATTGATTAAAAATGAGCAAGTATTGAAGGATGTTTCAAAATGTCATTTAGAAAGCAAGGAAATATTTTACGTAGTTAAAGAATAAAATTAACTATAGAAGAATTTATTAAAATCAAATTTTTGGGAAAAACGTCAGAAATTATTACTTAGAGTAATTTTTGTAAGAAAAATAGAATATAATATTCAAATAATGTTTTTAGTTTGGAAAGTTTAAAAAATTTAATTTGGAATGTCAAGAAATATTTTATACGATGAAAAATAGTAGAAATAGCTTTTACGCGTATTTAAAATGGTGATTTTTAAACTACGCGATTGAGAAAATGATTTAAAAATGTTATGCGATTGAGAAAACGTTGAAAAATATTTACGTGATTGAAAAACGCCTGTAAAATGTGACGTAATTGTGAAAATGGGATAAAATATTTACGCGACTTATGAAAACAAAAATTTTTACTGTCGGGTCAAAGTGGTGGACCCGGACACGTTAGGAAATAGTATTGTCAAGTGGAGACATACTGTTTTTTTTTATACGAAGGGTATTTCTGTAATTATGATGACAATGAGGATATTTATGTAATTATGATTCATGGTGATCGAGGGTATTTTTGTAATTATGGATCATTACATACATAGAGTGGTATGTCAATTTGGTTGAAATTGACGATTGATCGACGAGATGAATTACACCGTATTGCGGGTGTGATAGGCGTAGTGTGTTCATGTGGAGAACTTGGAGGCGTTAGTGTGCGAGATTCCACATGTGACGCGATGGTAGCTCTGCAGGCCGCAGTAATCGAAAAACACACACTAGCGATCTCGACAAATACTATTCTTAATCGGGATCTATCGTGGGGGCCTGCAGTACTATGCGCTGGATGTACACGACGTGTTTGATCGCAGTACTATTCACACGACGTATTTGATCGTGTGTGTCATTCACACGACGTATTTGATCAGTGTGCTATTTACACGACGTATTTGACCGTGTAATAGCCGGGTTGAGGCAACCGATGTGCGGACATGTCTACCTGGATCATTCTCTCTCGATGTTTGTGTTTAGCTCCATGGAGTAGAGAATGAGTCTGAGTACATGGCATATTTAATCTGCATCACCGTGTGAATAATTATAATTTGATTTATGATATTTTGCATCCGTGACATTTATACTTGATTGAGATATGATATATGTTGTGCTAACATGATTTTGTTGCTTTAACTCGCTATATCTCGTATGTTTTGTCGTTTTTCTTCTATTATCTTTGGTAATGATGTAGATTGTCTCACCTCTTTGCATATATTTTCTCAGTATTATTATTTATGTTCCGTAAAGTCGTTGAGGAAGTGGAAGGGAGCAACTCGTTGGATTGTCAATACAACGAGGAGCAAAGAACCGAGTGACCGGTTCGAGGACGGTGAACCTCGAGATCATCCATATCATATGGATTGATTGCGGCGTGGTATGATGTTACAGTATATTTACGTCTTCCGATAAACTTCCCGAGGAGGATTCTTCGGAGGATCGAACTTCTAGTGTTATGCTTGCGCTTTGGTTTATGGTTTCTTTAAACCGAGATTAGTTCTTGTTTTAATTAACTAGTTTATAATATGTAAATTATTTGTACCTATTAAACACAAAATCATATGTATAATTATGGTGTGTATGTAATAGTTTGTTTTATTTTATGTTACGTTTATTTTATAATATAATGTTAAAAAAAATATATTTTTACAAATTATATTATTATATATTACGTAATAATTTATAACTTGGGTAGAGGTTATTATTATTGTTCGAAAATGTGACATCCCTATTAGGGTGTGACAAGAATAGCCTTTTTTTTTGTATGTTAAAATAATAAAATTGATAAAAAAATTTAATAAAAATAATTTATAACTGTTTAGGTAAAATTGATGTATAAGTATAAAGGTATTAAGTGGCCAACTTGAATTGATTTAAATAAATCACCCCTTAGTTATGAGGTGTGATTCAACTGGCAACCTGAGTTTTATGTTGGTGAACTTACCTATAATATAAGGGTTTGAATCTTACTAGAAACACATATGGTTAAGGTCATGCCATGGGACGACCGATCAAGGATTAATCCCATACTTAAAGGGTGTGGGAGCACCTTGTGAGAAAACAAACAAATCACTCCTTTAGAATGAGGAAGATAGGTAATCTAGCTAAAGGTCATATCTCTCGCATCATCATCATCTTCACACTCCAATGATTAGGGTTGCCCAACTAAATTACAAACTCATTGAGTTTAGATTCCTTTTTGCCATACTAACATAAGATCCTTTTATCTTTTTTTTTTGCCACGTAGGTAATGGTGCAAGTCTAAGTTATGCCATGTAGTGCTCAAGGTAGACTTGCACCACTCAACCCACTAACATGACAATGGGTGTCTCGAGCACACAACATAATGTGATGAATTGTGCGAGTCCATCTTGCGCCACAAATTGCTTTAAGGTGAACCTGCACAATTTAGAAAGTTATGCCACAAGACTGAGACTTCCTCTCACTTTCACCCCACCGTGGAGATCCTTTTCCCCTTTCTTTCTCCCTCTTTCCTTCACTCTCATTCACTCTCCTTTTTTCTCATTTACACACCCCTCACACTCTTTTCATTTTCTCATTCTTCCATTCCTAACTAGATTCTCACAATCTCACATTCTCCTACTTGTTTTACTCATTGTATCTCCTTCATTTTTAGGAAATAGGTAGAGAAAATGAATGAGAGAAACATGTAAAAAGCAAGTGAGTGGAATAGGAGTCATTAGTAGGAAAAGTTGTGTAAGTCCATGTAGACTTGCACACCTAGTGGCACAAAAAATTTGAGGCTCCTTACCATCATGAAAAAAGAGACTTGAAATCAGTAAAACGATTTAAAACAACTCCAATTGTTTGAGTCTAAGAATAATTCTTTCATGTTGTTAATACTCAATTTTGTCCATAAAATTTTTATTTGTGGATTAATAATTATGTTAAATGATGCTTTAATGCAATACACTAAACACTTTTTTTTAGGTTTTATTTACTTATATCTTGTTTGAATTATTGGTAAAAAAACAAAAAATATATAAATAATAAAAATGAAAAAAATATTTATAATTAAAAAAATAAAAAAAATAAAAATAAAAACGAAAAAACAAAAAAAACTTAACTCACTCCCAATCAATGCACAACCACTCCCTAATCATTCTCACTTTTTCTCAATCAATGCACAACTATTCCCCACTCACTCTCACTTTCTCCACTATCCAGGCAAAATCACTCACCCACTCACTTTGTTTGTTTTCCTCTCACATAGAGAATATACCACACACTCACTTCACCTAAATAAATAATATCACACACCCACAATCTCCTACCGGCAGTCACTTCCCACAAACTTCATCATCTTCATCTGTTTCATCTCTTCCAACCTTTCATTTTCGCTACCTTACAGCAAACTTCACCATCATCCAAGCTTCCACCATCTTCACTTCTATTTTCTTACCTTCATACACAGCATCCCACTCCATTTTTCATCAACCTTCCACTATCAAACCACCTTCATACGCCACCTTCAACAAAACCACTCTCACTATTCATCTCCTTCAACCTTCCTAAAACACACCACCCATAACCACCACCTTCAACCTTCCATCTCCACCATTTTCAACCAAGCAACCCACCACTCAAATCACTATTCATCATCTTCTTCATATCAACCACCCATCACCACCACTAACCAACCCTCATATTCAACCATCAGCTTCACCTTCACTCACTTTCACTAATCTCCACCATCACCAAACTCAATCCATAACCACTTCCACTACCTTCTTCCATAACCACCACCAACTCAACCACAAGCCACCAAGCTGCACCCACCGAACCCAGTCAGCCCCAGACTGGACCGCACCCCACACGGACTGCTGACTCGCCAACTCACAGCCTCGAGTCGCGCCGTTCTACACCTCATCGTCGCCGTCCAGCCCCGAGCTCGTCATCGGCACCTCTGCACCAGGCTGCCGACACCGCCGCACGCCGAAACGCACCGCTCCACCCACCAGCTGTCCGAACCAATTGCTCGTCTCACCCACGCCGTGATGCGCCACCGCCAGAAAGCCCAGATCTGTGCTTGCCATAGGTGAGTCGGTGAGCACCTTAAGCTTTTTTTATTTTCTCCTCTATTACTGGTTTCTATCTCACTTGCAATATGTTCTTTTGCTTCAAACAAGAGCAACTCGTTTTTTTATACTCATTAAAATGAATAATGCATATTTTGTATTTATCAAAATGTTTACCCATTAATAAGGGTGTATGGATTTAAGCAACAGTAAAGATCATGCATCGTAGAGTTTTTAAGATGCGACTGAATGAAGGAAATGTCTATATCATTAAGAAATTAACGATAGACCTAAACAACAAATCATACAAGCCTTGCATGCATGAATATAGATTTTACTTTCAATACCACACAAAGGTAAATGAGGTAGATAAATCTTCTTTTGCGCACCAATCATTCAACTTCACTCCTTTCCGTATTATCAAGTGGATATCACGTGAGTCTAAATTCCTGATTGGTAAGCTTTTCAAGACCTATCTTTTTGAAAATATTTTCAATTTTCAAATACTGTAGTATGATCTTGATCCATTGCGTCTTCCAATATTGTAAATGTTATTGGAGCAATGACATCAATAAGAGACTTAATAAAAAAAACATTTTGACAGAAGGCCACCTATAAGGAGTGTTCGTTTAGAGCTAGATGATCACAGGTGTACAATGATCTTACTTTACATTTATTTTTAATATTCAATAATTGTCTTCATTATAGTCTTTTATTGTAACTAACACACTTATTGAAACACATAGGGGTGACAGGATAAAGTGCATTTTCTAGGAACAGTATACGGATCAATTGTTGGAATATGTTGAAAAAAACCAAGTTGGTCCATATATCATCATCCTGCAACTTGCAAAAATAGGAAGATATTTGGGTAACAACTACTCCTTAAAAAAAAACACTCAACTTAACATCCTTTCAAATTTTATTCTCATTATAAGTTTTTGTTCACATCAATAACAAGAGAGATAGAGGTGTCGAATGCCAGGTATGTAAAAAAGTTGCTAATAAATGCTGACGTCCCAGAGGTGTCAAATTTCAAGGATAGATACTACATTTAGCCTTCTATTAGTCTGTTTTGCCTAATTTTTCATTTTTATATGATTTAAGATTTAAAGCGAGGAACCGAGAACCAACAATTTCTCTAAGTCATCTCTTATCACAAAGTACTTATTATATTGAAGACGATTTCCTATGGTAAACTCCGAGGAAGACATTGGATGAGTCGAAAGAAGTCCATGAGGTAAACACAACTTCATTTTTTATTATTAAACTTTAAGCATTTAACTATAAACAAAATCTCATAATTTAACAACATGAATCAGAATAGGAGATTTGTAGTCCTAGAAATGATCAAGAAGTTGGTAGAAATGTCAAAATTGTGTTACAATGGGTGCCCAAGAGGTAAATGCATCACTAAGGTTACTGAAGACCTTGATGCACAACAAGAAGATTCAACGTTGAAATGGTATTGTAGGTCATGTGACAATCATTTTCCATCATATACTATAATGTAAATCTTACAAACCTTCATGTCAACATTTTTTCGGATTCACAAATGTTAGGAAGCTAAATAAATTAGTCAAACCAAATTTATACATGATACACCTATATTGACATGACATAAAATTAGTATAAGTGTGAAAATATTGTTTGACTTCCTTATTTAATTGTTGTATATAATATCAATTCTTTTAATTGAGTTATTCCAACTTACTTTAAAGGTATAAGCTTCAAATGTTTGTCATGGATCATACCGACTCTTCTTCATTCATTCTTTTTAATAAGGAAGCTGAGAAACTTCTGGATATCGTAGCCAAGACTTTATTCCATTGTGTTAAAATATGGGTATGAAATTTCATCTTAAACAAAATAATTGTTTACTACTATGTGTTGTGAACATTTTCTTCATGTTAAACATAAACTTATTTTATTTACAACATGTTTTCAGGGAGGAGATCCCAAAGAATACCCTTAAGAGGTTAAGGAATTGGTTGAATTTTTTTTTTGTTCAAAGTCATTGTAAAGGAATCAAACATTGATAACTCTTACACTACAAATTATAATGTCTAGAAAATTTGCACTGATCCCAACATTATCCAATCTTTCATGGATATTTATGATCTCCATGAGGTATTATTTAAAATTGAGTTTTTTCCTTTCCAAAAATGATAGATTAAGAAGTTAACAATTACTTTGTGCACATGCAGAAGGACAATTCTTTTACTTCATCTAAGAGTATGAACGATGAGACAGATGGAAATGTAACTTCTAGCATAGTATATATTTTCTGGACCTATAATGCACACTTAATGTTAGTATACACAATTAGTAACTAAATCTCCTTTCCAATATAATTGTCACAGGTGAATGACGTAGATAGTTATTCTCTACTGAATGATGTGACCCCTGCAAAGAAGAAAACTAAAAGAGAAATAATGATAAATAACTACACAACACATGTTAATACGTCAACTTTTAAGAAGTAGAAAACTGTCAAGATGAATAATAGTGATTAATTGTCATGCGAGAAGATTGAAGTTGTTAAATCTATTTGAACAATTATAATTATGTTAACAATAATTTTGATGTTGGTTCTTTTTTTAAGTATTTTAAGTTACAATTTGATATTAAAAGTTGCTTCATACTATGATTTAATATTCATATGAATTTATCGTTTATTTTGGCTATGTATGCTCCCGTTGATTCCTTGTATAGTGTTTCACTTAGCATAGCCATTTGGAGGTGTATGAATTTTATTTGTTCTTATTTTCTTCTTTTTCTTCCAATGTACCAAAAATTAATTTAAATGCACTACTTTTAATTTTTCAAATTTGTTTCATTGGCTTAGTAAAAAATTTTAATTCAAATCTTATGACATTTCATGTCTTATATTATCAATGGGATTTCTCATTTTTTTAATTTATCATCTATTTGATTTAAATCATGGGTTCTATTATCAATGCAATTCACGTAAAGATATATATATATGATTAAGTAGTCCAAATCATAAATGTATAAAAATGAAAAAATATATTAAGTTCTAAAATGAATATTATTCTGTCCATATATTTAGTTTTATTGATTCCATTAAATTTGGTTAGATTTTATCGTAAAAGCATATACATAATTAATATGTGTATTCAAATCTTGTAAAAAATCAAAGTGATTCATATTTGATCAACACGATAAATGATCAGCTAAATTTTTCATTATATTAAGGATAACTAAAGTAAAAAATATCACTGAATAAGGAGTTAAGTTTAAAATATTTTATTTTTAAAAATAAGTTTTTCAAAATATATTTTAAAATAACAACATGACGTTCTTTAAGTTTTTTTAGATAAGTAAAATTATTTTTTAAAATGTCAGATCATATTAATAAATATATATTTGAGGGGAACTTTCTATAACTATTAAGAGTGTTAATACATAAAATTATTGGTGATATTTTTCCAGTAAAGATGAAGGATTAAGTATTACTACTAATGTTATTTATAAAAAAATGTTATTCATAGAATATGATTGGTAAGTATAACTATTACATTTACTTTCGATAATTGATTTAATTACATATGTTACATAAAAAAAATTATATACCACTAATTTTAATTCATTATATTGTCATTTTCATATGAATTTATCTTCTCTACTTACATGGAAGAAATCAATATTAAAGATATATTAAATGTAAATTTTTTTACATTATATACATGATAATTATCTTCTCGATTACAATTATAACATCAATTTTTCTTTTCAGCATAAACGTGATTTGGTTTCAAGAATTAATTGTTTCGAGAACTTTAATCTTCTATTTTATATTTGATTTTACTATCTCCATATATAGGTATAAGAAGATTGTCATATAATGTCCTATTTTTTTAACAATAGTTATTTTTTTTTTCATTTTTATGTCTCCATGTAATATTTGATTTTTTAATTTAGGTAATTAAATTATATTTGATAATATTTGGTTTTTTTTAAATAGGTGCATTTTGTGTACACTTTAATATTTAGAGTTTTAATCAAATTTAATATCTTTATTATCAATATTTACTTTTATACTTGATTTCTTTCAAAATTTAAATTTATATTCTATTATAAATTCAAAACATAATTAAAAAATTACAATCAAAATTAACAATATTAAATATAACTTATTTAACATTAATTTTGATTTAACAATAACCGTGCTATAATACGAGTGCTAAATAATTCCAAGCTACAGTACTCACCTCTCCAATCCATGCGTTTCCACTCTCATCAGATACTGCTTCCAACAACCACAGTCTCTAGGAATCTTTCTGCTCAAGCCTGAGAAACAGTGCCTCCAGTGCTGATTCGTTGCTTCCATTCCACCATGGACGAAAAAATCCCATTTAAGAATCTCCATAGCAGAGAGTATTCCGGTCACAAGAAGAAGGTACCCTTTTCCCATCTCTCTGTCTCTGATGGTAAACATGTTCAAATTTCAAAACTTTTTTTTGCTTGTTGTGGTTGAATGCTTCAATTTGTGCATAAAACAAGCCCTCTGTTAGTGTTTCTGTTTCAATTCTGAAATGGGTATTTTTTTTGTTTGTTTCCTTTCCCCAAAGGTGCACTCTGTGGCCTGGAATTGCATTGGCACAAAACTTGCTTCTGGCTCTGTGGATCAAACTGCTCGAATCTGGCATATTGAGCCACATGGTCATGTAAGTTTACTCCTAATTGCTCTTTTTTTCCCCCCTCTTTGTTTCTTTTGTCTAAATTTTCTATTAATGTACTTTCTCTATTAGCTCTTAGAAGAACAAGAGCTCAGCAAGTTCATCTCTCTCTCTTTTTTTTTTTTTTTACTATCTGCCTGTTATAAATAATTGACTCATTTTGCAATGGGAATTATCCTTACTGTTTCATTTCATGGATTAGAAGGAGAAAAAGGGCATTAGGCCATTTACATTAGCTTTAGGCTTAGGCTAGTCTTTTAATTAGTTCTACCTGAATATGGCTTCAAGGCTGATGGAGTAAAAAAGACATCTTAGCTACATAGAGATGGTGTCTTTGATTGGAGAAAGCATAAGTTAATGTTTACAAAGAAATGTGGTAGGTATGCTGTTTGTAAAAAATTGAAGTTCCCTTTCAGTATTGATAACTAGTTTAAGATTCGCCACTTTTGAATTACAGAAGGAAATTTTAATGAATTTTAGTGATCTCCTTTTTTAACTTTAGGTGGATGAGATAACATGACCTCTAAAGGATTTGACTATTGTTAAATGTGTCCTTTCACATATGATATTAATCCTTTTTTGAATATGACTTAACCAAGGTTTATTCCTTAAAAGCTGTTGGCTAAAAAGAATAAAAGTACAAAACTTAATGTAGAGGTGTAGCTAGATTAGGGGAAGGGCTAGAGGTCAGTTGAGATTGAAGGGTGAGAGGTATCTAAGAGTCACCACCCTTGGTTACCTTCCCTCATCCAAAATGACAGTAATATCGGAGAGGATGTTTCTATTAGAATTAGGACTTGTTGGATTAAATCAAGCAATGCATTGTGAATTATGTATGATAAAAAAGGAAATTGTAGGTGAAGCTATAGAATAAACTAAGGTCTATTGTGAATTTTTTTATGGGCACCTTTCCAGAAATGAAACATTAGACCATTATAAGAGAGGGGGGGGGGGGGAAATATTGAGAAGCTGAAGTATGGCAGCAGAGAGATTGTTAAAATAGTTCTTGTAAGCATAAGGAAAGATGGGATAGTGAATGACAGCTTTGAGTGAAGTTGAGATAGAAAAATAATCTAAGTTGGTTAATACATGTATAATAAAAATATGCAATTTGACAATTTCCCTGATGGGAAGACGGAATATTTATTGGTAAAAGTGAGCAGGGAAGATATGTTTTCCAAAAGATTTGTGGAGAAAATATCTTTACATAGGATTTGATGGTGTGCCAGGATTCATGTATTCACTACCAATTTATTTGAGAATTCTCATTATTTCTGCTGTTTCTTACATATGTAAATTTGGGTAGTTCATCTATGCTGTAAATTTTACCTTGTCGTTTTGCTTAGAAGTTCTCTTTCAGTTTTGGCTGCTACTTTTATGTCATTGTAAATGACTTTATCCTTTTCATTATTTTGTGGTTATACTTTGATTGTTCCTTTTTGCATGCGTGTGTGTGTGTGTGTGTGTGTGTGTTCTTTTTGTTTTTGGGTGGGGCCGGGGTGTGTTTATTACAGGGTAAGGTCAAAGATATTGAATTGAAGGGTCACACTGATAGTGTGGATCAGCTATGCTGGGACCCCAAACATGCTGATCTGATTGCAACTGCATCGGGTGACAAGACTGTTCGTTTGTGGGATGCTCGTAGTAAGTGATCATTCAGTTGTACAATTTATTTTAGTTTGTCATATCAGAAGGGATGAAAATTATCATGGCCTTACATATTCTTGGAGACTTGTAATGTATGGTTATATTCTTAATGCCATGAATTATCTCTGCACAATTAACCATATATAAATATTGGAATAAGCAAACGATTGGTTTCTTTATTTGAAAATATCTCTATAGGAAAGATAAATGCTTTTGTTGATGAAGAATTGGAAAAGAAAGCTCAATTTTTCTTCTTTTGAGTTAGCTTAAAGGAAGTCTAAAGGATTTTAGGAGAGAATATTTATTTATTATTTTTTTGAGGGCCAGGGAGGGTTTTGAAGAAAAGCTGCTCATATTTGGTTTCTGCAGGTGGAAAATGCTCACAACAGGCAGAACTTAGTGGGGAGAATATCAATATCACCTACAAACCTGATGGGACTCATGTAGCTGTAGGTAACAGGGTATGTTTATGCAATCCCTTTTATTTGCTTAAGCTCTGAAGTGAAGATTTTGTGACTGGATATGCTAATATCAACTATATATCTTGAGTGTGTTTGAATTGTTTCTTGCTCTTGAATCATTGAGTTTTGGTAGTTACTAAATAGACTATGGCTGTGATTCTCTCACTGTTTTTCAGCATGTAAAGTCTTACCTTGTTGTTTTGTGTTTGGTAGGATGACGAATTAACAATACTGGATGTTCGGAAGTTCAAACCAATTCACAGGCGCAAGTTCAATTATGAGGTAGTACCTAGTTTATACTTCATTCTTGCTGTCTGTCCTATTTCTGACAGTGTGTTAATGCTTATTTTGAGGCTAAGAAAATGAAACTAAACCTTGAAAGTTATGAGCAACTTGTCTTTATACCACATTCTTATAATTTTACATAAAATTTGAATGTGCATTAGGCTTTACTTGTTTAATTGGTAACATAACTTGTGTTAGTTTGATTTTCTTCTCTTTTAAACCACCCAGCAGTGTTCAGGAAATCGAGCTGAAATTTACAGTCCAATAAAGGGTTTGTTAATTGGAGTGTGAATTACATTTCGCTTTATAAGTTGATATCAATTTGCACTTTGCAGTCATTTGGCAGAACTAAGTGCCCTAGTGTCAAACCATCAGAATTAACCATGAATTTGCATATTTCTGTTTTGTTTGACTTCCATATTGGTCAAATATGAGTGACTTGCAACTTCCACGCCTTGAAACCTGATGCATCTGTTAAAATAGAAAGAATGTTGTTTTTTCTTACAACCATACCAATGTAAGTTATAAGGATTCACCCTTGATAGAGAGGAGTATGGATTACTAAATATATGCAAACTAACAAATATTTAAGTATATAGTCTCTTTTGACTGTCCGAGTTCTTTGGCATTGTCACCATAATGCTTCTGCTCCTGCTCCTGCTCCCCAACACTCACCCTCGCTTTCTGCACCACCTGTGTTTTCTGGTTCCTAGATCTTGTTTTCTCTTTTGGCATTCATCTCCCCTGAAGTTCCAAGTTCTTCAACATCATTCATTATGATACTGTTCTGGAGCTCATTGTCTTGCTCAACAACAGTAAACTTATGCTTGATCTTTTGTGAGTTCATAAATGTCCATCTATGACTACATAATTTTAGTATGTTAAGCGTACAACTTTGCTGTTTAGTTGTATGGTTGATATGCAGTTGAGAACAGACATGAATTTAACTATTTATTTCACACAAATGACAGACATTTATTTAACTCTATTGAGAAGAATTAATTCCAATATACTCAATGATTCCTGTATTTTTTTCCTGTTTTTTATAGGTAAATGAGATTGCTTGGAACATGACAGGCGAGATGTTCTTTCTAACAACAGGAAATGGTGAGGTCAATTGTCTGAATTGGTACTTTCTTTTATAACCTAAAATTTGAATCTCAACTCAATACATTTCGCTTCATTGGGTTCGTATAAAGTAGAAAAATATCTTATATTTTATTGCATGCTCACCTACTTAGGGACTGTGGAAGTACTGTCTTACCCATCTCTTCGACCTCTTGATACCCTCATGGCTCATACAGCTGGTTGTTATTGCATTGCAATTGACCCAGTAGGAAGGTATGCTTCTAGTGTTTGTTATTTCTGATCTTGCTAATTGCACTTGAATTAGCAAAGTAAGAGAAAAATACACAACTCTGTATCTGATTCTTAAGCTTAAGTAATCTATTAGTGGATTTTAATTTTCCATATTACCTTTCCTTCAATAGAATATTTTCAGTTTTCATAGAAAAGTATCTGCATATACATAACAAATAGATATACTTAAACAGTAACCTCATGTTATTGAGACAGATATTTTGCTGTTGGAAGTGCTGATTCCCTTGTCAGCCTGTGGGATATCTCAGAGATGCTTTGTGTGCGTACCTTTACAAAGCTGGAGTGAGTTTTCCTTGGCTTCCATGTTTATGTATTCAGCTTTTGTTTTCAGGTATATTGATTGTATTTAGCTTGTTATGACAAATGTGGAATGTCCCTTTTTCTATGTTTCTCAGGTGGCCTGTCCGGACAATTAGTTTCAATTATACTGGGGATTTAATTGCTTCTGCAAGTGAAGACTTGTTCATTGATATTGTAAGTTATACATGACATTTTGGATAACTCTTTTTTAAGAAACATCTCTATTTGAAAAACCTGTTGGTTTCATTCATCTATCATATCTGATTGTCTGATAATTAATTTGCGTAAAGATGATACTAAAAGTTTGTTACTTTATGAAACAGTCAAATGTTCATACTGGACGAACAGTCCATCAGATTCCTTGCAGGGCTGCCATGAACAGTGTTGAGTGGAATCCTAAATGCAATTTACTTGCATATGCTGGTGATGACAAAAACAAGTATCAGGCTGATGAAGGTATATACTTTTTTTGGGCCCCTGCAAAGTGTTATTTATTAGAATCACAACAGGCTGCAGTTAACTTCTCTGCATTTTATTTTGCTTGCAGGTGTTTTTCGAATTTTTGGCTTTGAAAATGCCTAGTATTTGGAAGATGCATCATTTACCCTAGTATTTGAGAATGCATAGTAAACGAGGGAGAAAAGAACTCAAGAAAAAGGATACTTGCTTCTTGTTTGTCTGAATCTTGCTGGTGGCAATACAGGACTGAGAGCCTGATGGAGGTTGATCCAAAGTGACAAATGTGTAGTGTGCCATGTTCAGCTAAATTGTCTATTCTTGGAATCTTATGAATTAGATTATTGTATTAAACTAATTATCTGCTCTTGTTACTGTTTATTAGTGTATTTTACCCTTGCAACGCACCGGATAATTGGGGAAGATTATATTATTAAGATGAATCACAATATCATAACTTTTCCCTTCCGAATTTGGATTCTTTATGTGAGGAATTTAGAATAATAAAAATTGTAATCGTTGATGAGAAAATATCTTCTTTAAAGTTTTTTTTTTTGGGAGATCCTTTAAGATATTTGTTGAGTTCTTTTGTTGAAATTATGATAATTTGACAATAGAAAAATAACATTTGGGTCGAAAATATTAAGAAAAATTTACAAATGATTTCCTGTTACCATAGTTGTTTGCTATGACATTCGTCTCCACTGCATGAATAGGATAAAAGCATTATTATTATTTGGTTAAATTAATATGTAAGTCCTTGGGCAATATTTTAAATAGATTTTTATAGTTTAAAAATTTTTAATTAGATTTTTATAGTTATAAAAATTTGTAATTAGATCTTTGTCGTCATCTCTTTGCCCACTCCTCTGTTACAAATTGTGTACGTATCCGTCACGTGTTACAATTATAAGGACTCAATTAGAAACTTTTAAATTATATGGACTTATTTAAAATATCACCTAAACTATAAAGATTTATAGATTAATTTAACCTTAAATAAAAAATACTATATTAAAAAACACTCCCAAATTAACAATTATAATAACTTATTTTTAGATAATATTTTAAATTAAAAAAATAAATATGTTACTTAATAAGAGTATGTAGTCTAGTGATAAAATGTATTATATGATAAGTTTTATTTATTAGGTAATGTTTTCAAATCCTACAAGTTACATTTTTTAGGTTTTAATTTAAAAAAAAAAATCAGGTCAACTGAGCCAACAGGTCTAGGTACGTCATTTTATCACTAGACCACATACTCTTATTAAAGTAACATACTTAGTTTCTTAATTTAAAATATTATCTAACCAATAAGTTATTACAATTATTAGTTTGGAAGTATTTTTTAATATTACTTTTTATTTAAGGTCAAATTAATATGTAAGTCCCTATAATTTAGGTGATATTTTAAATAAGTCCTTATAATTTTAAAATTTTTAATTAGGTCCCTATTTAAAATATCGTTCAAATTATAGAGATTTACAAATTAATTTAACCTTATTATTTTACTATTTTTAAGGAAAAATGAAAATTATTTACAGTTGTACTGTTCTTACTGTTCTTAGGGGAAAAAATGAGAATAATTCTACCGTTGTAATGCATTTAATGCTTGGGGTTTGGTAAAATTGAGGATAATTCTAGTATTCTACCGTTGTACTGCTCATCAATGCTTGACTTTTTCTGTGAATGTGGACCATTTTAACACAATTGAAAACGAAAGTGAAGTACAAAATGAGTTCAAAAAAAGAATAAACCATGTTGATTTTTGCTTTTCCTCAACAACACATTGCGATTTGAGTTCCAAAAATGAATTGTGGCTTTTATTTCATTAGGATATTCCAACAAATAACAGTATACAATGAGTCAAAATTGGAGCAGGCCGCAGTTCAACTGAACTTTAGATACAGAGTTCACAAAATTGTAGATATCAAGAACTCAGCACACAAGAGGTGTTGCTTTCTTAAGAATGGAATTACGCTCTGAAAGGTTCTCCAAGTTACAAAATGCCATACTTTGTGACCCCCCATTAAGTACTCAGCAACACAATCATCTAGGGAAACCTTCTGAGTTGGCAAATAAAATATCTTGAAACCGAGTATCATAAACCAAGATAGTGTGTGTCTTCTGTCTCCCATAGATGGTCCTGTATAATATTATAACATATTCTCCAGCCCCATCCTTGCAAAATTTGAAGTTTGCTTTGAAATCTGAAGCCTTTTGTGAATAGCACTTCTCTTGTTAACATAGTGGACTTCAAAAAGAGTTTACCTAATCTATCGGACCAAAAATGCTTCATTCCCTGGCAGAGGCTGAAAAAAGTGCAACAGACAGAAACCATAAAAAAACAAAACCCATGAGCAAATATCAGAAATGAAAAGAAAAAAATCAAAATGTGAGAAACTTTACCACAACCAGTCCCTCATCAACATGCTTTTCTGGAAAGCCAATCATCAATCCATGATCATCATCATCACAAGCCGCAGAGAACAAACTTGGAAGCAGGAAAGGCCAAACCTGTAAAGCAAACAAGACAAATGGTGAGTAAATTCTTTGAACACCAAGTGAGTGGCTTCCACTTGATCTCAACACTTGAACTCTTCATCATCCTCTTCCCATACTGAGGCTCCTTAGACAAATCAAAGCTTGCCCCTTTCATCCTCAACTCCTGTATGCACCTTCCCACAGCCCTGCTATCACTCCTCTCCCTTTGCAACTGCCCCCACACCTTCCAATACCTATTCAACTTCACCTGTGCCAGCAACACAAACACAAGGGAGGTGCATAGGGACACCATGGAAGGCACCCACCATTTGTTACAAGCACTGTGGTTTTGGGAATTGTTGGCACTGACCCATGAAGTGAACAAGAGGGTTAAGAAGAACCCATGAAAGATGAAGAAGAAAGAGCAAAGTTGGAAGAGTTCTGTTCTGATAGAGAACATTCTAGATTCTTTGCTTGCAATGCGTTGAGCAAAGAGGTTCTCTTCTCTTTGCCATAGCTTCAGGAGCAAGAGGTGACCAGGGCTTTCTGAGATCTCGGTCAAAGGGTGGTCTTCTATGGCTTCAAACATGTTGTTAAACGTGGAAGACAAGAGCTTTTGGTGTTGGTGGTGATGCTCTTGGTCTACGGGGATTTCCACGATGTGGGTGTGTTTTGTTTCGGCCATTGTCGGTTGTTGCAACTTCAAAAAAAAATAAACTTTTATATGCAAATAGAAGAATTGCAGTGAACAATGATGATGAAAATGAATTAAACAGAGAATAATGTGAAGAAACAAAGAGAAAAGATAGAGAATTTGCGTTGTTGGAGAAAGCGCAGAGAGAAGAAGTGTGGCAGAGAAATGTTGGTAATTGGTGAGTGAGAGAGAGAAACATTTGTAACATCGACTTATTCCTAACGGTTATATGCTCCAACGGTAACATTTGATTTTTTTTTTCTTTCATTTTTTTAGTTTTCTTGTAACCCCCAACGGATACTCTGTTTAATAGGGGTTAATTTTTATTTTAGGAATAATTGAAAAAATATATATTAAAAAAACTTGATCTTTTGAAAATAAGATAAATTTTGGAAACCCAGATAAAAATAAATAAATTTAGAAATCAATTTGTATATAAAGAATGGTGTAAATTTAACCTCATTCAACCTCCTTAAAAATAGATAAAAATTATAGTATTGATTGTGTTTTGGAACACATTATTCACGACTAAATCATGTGAAGAAAGAAATTGTTAGTTGTTGATGTTAGAATTTTCTTATAAATTCCAGTGGACTGCAATCAATTGTAATATTTTGTTTTGCTAACAACGAACTAATATTATGATCTATTCTATGATACTTAAGTTCACTAATAAAGTGATTAATTATTAATGGACTTTGAATACTTAATATTGATGTGTATGGGAGACAGTGTGAACCTAACCACTAGGCCTAGAGTTAATAAATAGCGTGGTTAAGTCCCCTTTGTCGTCACATCTTTAGATTGCTCTCTAGGTTTGTCCCATTGAAAACTTAGAATTTGGAGTGAGTGATCAGGCAAAGAAAGACTTGGCTTTTCGTTCTAAGGATACGTACAACACAAAAACAATTTCTAGTTCAATCAAATCATATCTTCAACAAGTAATTTATTAAATCGGTGTTCTAATTTCATATAAAGTGTGCTTTTCTTGGTATGTTTTCCTACATTTGGTATCAGAGTCCAATTTTATATGATTTAGAACCTGATTGTTAATTATCATATGTTTGATTTCAATTGAATGGATACATATATGAACATAATACTTTTTTTTTTAAATTTTGATTTGTTACTGGATGTTCCGCAATTGCTATTTTTGTTAATTGTCATTGTTGTGGCCTTGCTGTGTGCGACTTTAATTGATAATCGCTGAATCTGTGCATTAATTATTTGGGTTTTTTAATTACTGTAATTTTCAATCAAATTCGCCGCCTATATTATTTCAATTTTTAAGTTGAAGATGCCATAATTTTGGCTTCTAGCTAGTCTAGTTAGAAATTTGCACTGTGATTAGCCATTTGCCAGATCACCTGCCATTCGGGAATATTCTCCTCCTTTTTCTCACTTTTGACAAATGCCCCTACCCTTTTATTTTTTATTTTTTGAAAAAGTTTGTCTCCTTTTGATTCAAGTTTCAGACTCAGCTGCTATATATAACATGTACCTGACTCATATTATATGTACCCAAGATTCTTTTTCTTTATTTATCTTTCATTATGTTCCACGAGTAAGCCACAACATTATTATTATTATTTTCAATTGTTGAGTTTCAATTGTTTTTACGCTGACTGCTGTAGGCCTTTTGTATATGGTTTTGCGATTGAAAAATAAAATAAAATAAATAGATGTTAAACTGGCATTACTGGGACTCAAACACAGGTGCACAAAGAATTATGCAAATGCATAACCACTGGACTAGATTACGCTACTATGGTTTTGTTGCACTAAATGTATATATATATAAAGGCATGTTAACGTTTTGAATGTTCATCTTCAGCTATTCAAGATTGCTATTATTTATTTTATTTTATTTTTTTCTTTCCCATTCCGTCATTGTAAGTTTATTGATATATATATATATATATATATATATATATATATATATATATATATATAAATTGGATTCTAAAATTAACATGCTTTAATAATCCTCTAAGACTGTTTGAGTACAAAACATGTTGGGAATGCTGATACATGGTTCTGAACAAGAGAAGATGATGATTCCTGTGCAAGAGTTTTTATGGATTGCTATGAGTCGTTACCACCAAAGTAGAGCCACTTGTATCAGTTCATGGAAGTCTCTTTGTAATTGAGGAATGCTTTTAACCATTGCATGCAGTTACCTGCCCAAAGGGAATTATTGTGTATAGTGATTGAAAGTTGATTTGAGATGGAGTTATTAGGAAATATATTGGGCTAAAGGGACTTGTCTGCCCAAAGGAGACAACTTTCTAAACCCAATGTATACTTATGGATTAACCCATCTGAGGTTTTGGCCCAGGTTATGACCTTGGTTTGTGCATTCTGCCCAAAGGAGAATGTGCCATGATATTGGCCTCATTGTGATAGCTTGTTTGCATTTTGAGCTATATCTTGCCTTGTAATATGTTCTAATGCATTCCTGTTTTGACTTAACAGTGAACTTTTCTGTGAACAATTGTTCTTCTTCTATTGAGATCTTGAATGGATCAAATTATGGGAAATGGAAGCAAGATTTAGAATTCTCTTTAGGAATTGCTGATCTTGATTTAGCTTTGCGCGAAGACAAGCCTGTGATCAATGAGAATAGCACGCCTGAACAGAAGGAACTTTTGGCTAAGTGGGAGAGGTCTGACAGGTTGAGTTTGATTGCTATCAAGAGGACCGTCTCTGAACATCTTTTGAGTGGTCTTCCAGAGAAAGGGACAACTAAGGGGTTCCTCATCGCTCTAGGAGAGAGGTACCAAGTATCTGACAACGCTGAGTCCGGATGTCTAATGAAACAGTTAACAGACATGAGATATGACAACATTAGGGGCGTAAGGGAATTCATTATGAAGATGGTTCACATCCAAACCAAACTGATAGCCCACCAAATTGACCTTAATGAAAAATTCATTGTTGAACATGCCATAAACTGCCTACCTACTGATTTCACACAAATTAAAACTGCCCACAATACCATTGGTGAGAAATGGACTGTGAATGACCTCATTACCAAATGTGATGCTGAAGAAGAGAAACTCAAGAAAGAAAAGAGTGATATAACCTTATTATCTGTCCATGGCAAACCCACTTCTAGTAAGGGAAATTGGAAATATACAAAGAGTGCATCTAATACTTCTCATAGATATCAAGGTTCAGGAAAACCAGGTAAGAGTCAGCATCACAATGTAGGAGTTCCTCAACCAGCTATCTTTAAGAAGAGTATTTGGTGCTTTTGGTGTAAGGAGAAGGGGCATAAAAAAACTGATTGCAGTAAGTTCAAGGCTTGGTTAGAGAACAAGCATAAATCAGGAGGTAATAACTTAGCTTTTGTCTGTCTTGAGTCTAATCTAGTTGATGTTTCTATGAATTCTTGGTGGCTTGATAGTGGTTCCACAACCCATATTGCTGTGTCTTTACAGGGGTTCAGAAATCTGAGGGAGCCCAGTCCAAGGGAAAGCAAGCTAAGGGTAGGAAATTTGTAGAGAAAGTGGGAGATCTCAGCCTAGTTTTAGATTCTAGTTTTGAATTAATTTTGAAGGATACTTTTTATGTACCCTCTATTAGGAGAAATTTGATTTCTGTTTCTTGTTTAGACAGACTTGGTTTCAATTTTACTTTTGGTGATATGAAAATAAATATGATGTTGAACTCCCAAATTGTTGGTTATGGATCTTTAGTGGATGGTTTATATAAATTATCTTTGGCTTCTGATAATATTTCTTCATCTTTAGTTGTTGAGAATTCAGTTGCTAAAAGGTCTAAAGTTGAGGAAAAATCCTTTATGTTGTGGCACAAGTGCTTAGGTCACATTTCTATGGAAAAGGTTGAGAGGTTGACAAAGACAAATATTCTACCTTCCTTGAATTTTGATGATTTGGATACTTGTGTGGATTGCATTAGGGGAAAGTTTACTAAGACCAAAAAAGTAAGTGCAACTAGAAGCTCAGATCTCTTATAGATAATTCATACAGACATTAGTGGGCCCTTGACTTCTACAATTTGTGGTAATAGATTTTTCATTACGTTCATTGATAATTTTTCCCGATATGGCTATCTTTATTTGATTAAAGAAAAATCTGAAGCGCTTAAGAAATTTAAAATTTTTAAAACTGAAGTGGAAAAGCAATTGGGAAAAATGATCAAGATTGCAAGATCTGACCGTGGTGGAGAGTATTATGGTAAATATGGTGTCGCAGGGCAACATATGAGACCATTTGCTTTATACTTGCAGGATTGTGGAATAGTTTCACAATACATCATGCCTGGGAGTCCTGAACAAAATGGTGTAGCCAAAAGGCGTAACAGGACACTTAAAGATATGATGAGAAGCATGATGAGTAGATGTAACTTGCCAGAATATCTGTGAAGTGAAGCCTTGAAAACAACTCTTTATATTCTTAACAGAGTTCCCAGTAAATCCGTTCCCAAAACTCCTTTTGAACTCTGGACAGGAAGAAAACCTAGCCTGAACCATCTTCGAGTCTGGGGTTGCCCAGCTGAGGTCAAAATTTATAATCCCTTGCAGAAAAAGACAGATCCCAAGACGAGTCATTGCTTTTTCATTGGATATCCGGATCGCGCTAAAGGATACAGGTTCTTCTATCCTGGTAAGGGGAGTAGAATTGTAGAGTCTATGAATGCTAAGTTTCTAGAGCTTGATATAACAGATCCTATTGTTCGACCCGATGTGTCTGATGTTCTTTCACCTAAGACCGTTTCTTTGCCATTACCTGTTTTTGTTGACAGTACTCTGACTATTGAGATTGGGTTTTCGATAGTTCTAATTGAGACTAGGGTCCCGATTGTTCCAGTGGAGACTGACATTCAGATTGAGGATATAACTGGCTCTCAGAATGATGATATGCTTGATCCTCCTGCTGTGGTTGAGCTTCCACAACCTATTGAGCCAGTTGCACAGATTCCTTTGAGGAGGTCAACTAGACAGAGGCGACCAGCTATAGGTGATGTGTTTATGGTCTATCTCAGTAATGATGCATATGACATTGGGGATATTGTTGATCCGAAGAGCTATCAAGAAGTTGTATCTTGTTCACAGTCCGAAATGTGGAAATGTACGATGAATGAAGAGATGCAGTCTATGTCAGTTAATGATGTATGGGAGCTTGTTGAGTTGCTTGAGAATTGTAAGGCAATTGGTTATAAATGAGTTTTCAAAACAAAGAAAGATTCAAAGGGTAACATTGAGAGATTTAAGGCCAGACTAGTGGCAAAGGGTTTCACGCAGAAGGAGGGCATTGACTTTACTGAGACATTTTCACCTATATCAATAAAGGATTCCTTTAGGATCATAATAGCTCTCGTAGCTCACTTTGATTTGGAATTGCACCAAATGGATGTGAAGACTGCTTTTCTGAATGGTGATTTGAGTGAGATAGTATACATGTAGCAACCTGAGGGTTTCCATATTGGTGGTAATAAGGACCTGGTGTGTAAACTGAAGAGGTCAATTTATAGCTTGAAATAAGCTTCCAGGCAGTGGTAGCTGAAATTTGATAAGGTGGTGACTTCTATGGGGTTTGAGGAGAATAAGGTTGATCAATGTATATATCTTAAAGTCAGTGGGAACAAATTTATCTTTCTTGTACTATATGTGGATGATATATTGTTGGCTTCTAATGACCTTGGCATGTTGCGTGAGACAAAACAGATGTTGACTAGATCTTTTGACATAAAAGACCTTGGTGAGGCTTCTTTTGTGTTGGGGATTGAGATTCACAGAGATAGATCACACCATACACTTGGGTTATCTCAAAAGGCCTACATCGATAGAGTCTTAAATAGATTCAATATGCGGAACTATAAACCTGGAGATGTTCCGGTCGTCAAAGGTGACAGATTTAACAAGGATCAATGTCCTAAGAATGAGATTGAGCAAGTAGAAATGAACGATAGACCTTTTGGTAGTGCTTTGGGCAGTCTCATGTATGTTCAAGTATGCACTAGGCGCGACATCGTTTTCATAGTTAGCGTTCTTGGTAGATACTAGTCAAATCCTGGGAATGATCATTGGATAGATGCTAAGAAGGTAATGAGGTATTTGCAGAGGACCAAAGAGTATATGCTTGTATATAGGAGAGTCGACAACTTGGAGATCATGGGGTACACAAATTCAGATCTTGGTGGGTGCCCTGATGATAGGAAATCGACTTCTGGGTACATCTTTATGATGGCTGGGGGTGCGATATCCTGGAAGAGCAAGAAACAAACTCTTGTTGCCTCTTCTACTATGCAAGCAGAGTTCATTGCTTGTTTTGCTGCTGCTACTCATGCTATTTGGTTAAGGAATCTTGTGATGGGATTTCGCATTATGGACTCCATTGCTAGGCCACTTAGGATTTTCTGTGACAACAGTGCTGTAGTGTTCTATACAAAGAACAATAAGAACTCTAGTGGTTCTAAGCATTTGGAGTTGAAATACCTAACTGTTAGAGATCTTGTGAAAGATGGTTCTATAGTGATAGAGCATATTGACACAGATTCCATGTTGGCTGATCTTTTAACCAAGGGGCTCAGGCCCATTATTTTCAAAAGACATGTTGAAAGTGGGAGCTTTAGTTTTATGTTATTTCCTCTTTTATGTTGTTGGATTCTTATTTTGAATTTTAGGAAATAATGTATTGATGACATTTTACATTTGATTTGATGAAATAAATGATGAGATGAATTTTATTATAATATTTTTAATGTGCATATCAAATGTGAAATTGTTAAAGCTCGGTGTCGTTAGGACTGTTGTGCCCGTAGTTGATATCAATTTGGAGTTGAGGCATGATGGTTTAGTGATAAACCATGTAATTTCTCTGGCTTCTATGCATTTGAGAGAAATTAAGGACTGATAAAGAAAATGACGGTATGACTATTCAATCACGTTGGCATGTCATTTTCTTGCCACACTCCACATTCATGTCTAGTCGACAGAGTCGGTGATATTTGTAACCATGGAAGGTGTTGCATCAATAAGGGATGCAATTACAGCCATGATTCGGTGTTACATGGCTTTTGTTGGATGGAGTTTTAATTAGGTATTGTATCTTGGGATCATATGTGTTGTGGCCACAATATGCTATTAGCTCAAGAGTCATTTTCAAAATGTTTTTCAAAATTAAAAATACACAATTGATTTTGCCCAAGTGGGAGAATGTTAGAATTTTCTTATAAATTCCAGTGAGCTGCAATCAATTATGACATTTTGTTTTGCTAAAAATGAGCTAATATTATGATCCATTCTATGATACTTAAGTCCACTAATAACATGATTAATTACTAATGGGCTTTGAACACTTAATATTGATGTGTGGGGGAGACAGTGTGAGCCTAATCACTAGGCCCATAATGGGAGGTGCCTAGGGTTAATAAATAGCGTGGCTAGGTCCCCTTTGCCGTCACGTATTTAGATTGCTCTCTAAGTTTGCCCCATTGAAAACTTAGAATTTAGAATGAGTGATCAGGCAAAGGAAGACTTGGCTTTTCGTTCCAAGGATACGTGCAACACAAAAGCAATTCCCAGTTCAATCAAATCATGTCTTCAACAAGTAAGTTATTAAATCAGTGTTCTAATTTCATATAAAGTGTGCCTTTCTTGGTATGTTTTCCCACAGTTGAATGTATTGATTTTCAATGTAACTTATCATGTGCACATTTGGTTTGTTAAAAAAGGCTTGCCTTATGCTTATTGTACACGGCTTATTGTTCACACTTTATATGAAATTAGACTAATGTAACCATGTGAGTGTGTGTTCCTCTAAGTGTTCGCACTTCATTGTTGAGACTTGATTTTGATCTAGCTTATATTTCACACTTGTTCACACTTTGAGATAATTACTTTGATGAGAAAAATGAAGTTTGTTATGTTTTTAAGTCAAGTAGTCATACGGCCATACCATGTTTGAAACAAGTTTCTGTCTTTAATTTATATTTTTCCTTTTATTTAATGTTGAATTGAAATTATGACTTATTTTAATGAAATTATGGTCAAACCTTGCATGATGAAGCATACGACCACCATAGAATTTAATAATGGTTCTTGGTTTAAGTCTTGTTATTCTTTTTCTAATGATCTTTAAGTGAAAATTTTGACATTGATAGATGTTATTTATGATGAGAAAACTCAAAATTATGATGTTCTTTGAATATGAATGTCACGACCATACCCTAAAGAGAAAGGATTTTGAATAGTTTTGTGACTCTTTATGTTTCTATACTTATTTGCTAATTAAGTGGATTAATGAAATGATGATTATTTGATAGATTTGTAAATATGGTCCTTAATGTGGACCTTAGCCGTGTCAACTTCTTAATCATTTGTATTTGACATTGTGACACATTCTTTATTGCTTGTGTTTGTTTGATATACAATTGATTAATGAATGTGATCAGAAATTATTCTTTTGATGAGAAATTCATGAAATGTGGATTGACTTGTATGAGCAGCTTTTTATATGGCCAAGGTAGACTGTTGGTGTACATAATTGGCATTAAGAAGAATTATGATTTAAGGATAGTTTCCAATTTTCCATGATAAACAATTATTAAAAAAAAGGAGAAAAAGAATAAGAGAGAGGTGTGCAAATGTCAATTCCGAATTAAGCTTAGTTTGGACCTTCTTTTTCGGCTTGTTCAAATTAAGTCCACTACCAGTTGGTGTGATGATGGCATATTTGTGTAAATTCCATTTCCGAATTAGATATCATGTAATTTATTTGACTGTTGAGGATTTTCTTTCTGAACTAATGAAGGGTGATTGATGTAGTCAATGTTAATTATATACTTATTCTGGTGACATAGTAATTGTTAAATTTACTAGTTAATTATTTTGTACCTTCTTATCATACACTGCAATGAACAGAAAATAGAAGTCAAGGTTGATTATGGTGTTTAACATCGGTTGAGATGAAAATGTAGTTGTTTACGTATCATTGTCATATGACTTTCCTTGCACGTTTCCTCCAAAAGTGACAGATGGAGAGTTCAGCGATAATGCGAAATTGTGAAGGAAAATTCTTTTATGCTCCTGTATTTTTCCTTTTGAGAGAATTTTTTACTATTTATTTCTTGACGAGACTTATAAAGTTAGTAGAATCTACAAGAATTTGATGGTGGTAATTTTTTAGCTTGTGTTTGATTGGAGAGAAAATAGAAGGAAAGAAAATGGAGGAAAAGAAAATGAGTGGATCTTGGTATTTTCTTATGTTTGGATAAGAGAGAAAGGAAGGAAGAAAGAAAAAAAAATAAGGTGGGACCCATCTAAATATTTTCTTCACTAATGTGTGAAGAAAACGAGAAAGAATCGTGATGTTATTGAAAAATTACGATTGTACCTAAAATATTCTCCATCACCATTAATAACAACAAATAACATTCAAAATTTATAAACTGAGCAATTTAACAATCTTGTGTAAAATGAAGATAAAATGAAGAAACAAACAAGGGTGAGGGTGGGGGTTCATTTGGAAAGGGTTAAGGTGAAGGGGGTGGTACGGTCAATTGTGGGGTGTAAGGTGAGGGGTTGATGGGGTTGAAGTGGTTGCTTTGGTTGGGGGGGGAGGGGTAGTAGCAAGGTGGGTGGTGGAGGGAGTCCATGGGGTGGTTGGTTTTGGGGGAGAGGGCATTAGTTGATGGGTTAGTAGGACTAGAAATATGATTGTAAAGAAAAAAAGGGGGATGAGGGACGTGTGGATAGGGTTGGTGGGGTAAGATGGGTGGGGGAATGAATAGGACAAATGAAGAATAAAAAAAGAAGGGAAAATGAATTTTTTAAATAAAAAATTATTTTATATTTAATTTATAATTTAAATTTAATAATTATTTTTCAAATTAGTATTTTTAATAAAATTTATTTATTTACTTAATATAATTTTAAAAAATGTTTAATTTAAAAATATAAAATATAAAATAATATATTTATATTCAATTATACATATAATAAGGGTAAATATGTTATTCTATATAATTATATATTTTTTCTCACTTTTTCATACAATCTTCATTTTTCAATCTACTAAAAAAATTGTAAAATAATCCATAAAGGGTGAATCTAGGTATAGGTAATAAGCGACCCTCTAAAACGAGGATGTGAGTTTAAATTTCAAGGAAACAACTCTTATAGAGAGACTATATAACTTTTGTATTTTTCCAGTCAAATGAAAATTACTCTCATAAGTATATAAATAGTCCATGATCTCATAAATAAATAAATATATAAGGAGAATGATATATATGTCATTTTACATAATTATATATTATATTTTCTTATTTTTTTTACTCAATTCTCATTTTCTTTCTCTCTTTTTTCTCTTCATCCAAACAACAAGAGAGAAAATGTACTTTCTTTTCATTTTCTCTTCTCTCCATTTTCTTTCCTTCCATTTTCTTTCCACATCCAAACAAAGGGCTAGACAAAAGAACTTCTCAATTGTGAATGTGTGATCTTGCTTAAAATAACTCTACGGAGGTAATCATAAAAATAATAAAATAACCTTAAAACTAGTAAAATGTATAAAAATAATATGAAACACTAATATCCATAATTATACAATAAGTAATATTTTAAAAAATAAATCAAAAATCAGATTGAAAAGACTTTTATATCATGATTTGATCGAATCGAATAATGTAATAATTAAATAGTAATTATATAAAATATATATTAATAAACTTAATAAAAAATTATATAAAAACATTAAATAACTCAAATATATAAAAATAAAATATACCTAATCATAACTAAATAATAATTCAAACAGCTATTTACATTATAAATTAAAATACTAAAGTAAACAATATATTTACTAGAATTTTAATATACAAAAACATAACTCTTTTTTTATAATTTTCTTTTTTTAATATTTTTTTAAATATAATCTTACCAACTTTCTGTTATTTTTAAGTTACTTATCGCATCATAATTTTTTTGACTTTTTCAATCTATTGAACTTTCTCCTCAAACACATTTTCCATCTTCCTCGTTAACACGTTTTCTCCTTTCTTACCAAAGAGTCACTCATAATATTCTTCCATCTTCCCCATTAATACGTTTTATCCATTTTCTCCTTCCTTATCAAAGAGTTACTCTCATAATATTCCCCCATCTTTCCCATTAACATATTTTCTCCATTTTCTCTTTTCTTATCATTTCTTATCAAAAAGTCAATATCATAATATTCTCTCATCTTCTCCATTAACACGTTTTCTCCATTTTCTCTTTCCTTATCAAAGAGTCATTCGCATAATATTTTCTCATCTTCTCCATTAACATGTTTTCTCCTTTCTTATCAAAGAGTCACTCTCATAATACACATTCTCCCATCTTCCCCATTAACACGTTTTCTCATTTCCTATCAATGAGTCACTCTTCCCCATTAACACTTTTTCCCATCTTCCCCATTAACACTTTTTCCCATCTTCCCCATTAACATGTTTTCCCCTTTTCTATCAAAGAGTCACTCTCATAATACACATTCTCCTATCTTCCCCATTAACACGTTTTCTCCTTTCTTATCAGAGTCACTCCCTCATTCTTTTTATTTCCATTTCTTCATATTTCCTCCCACTATCTAATTGTTTTGATTAGTGTGTAAGAAATAATTTAAGATATCATATATAATCATAAGACACTAAATATATCAAAATATGTATTAAATAAATTGTGTACATATATTGATAACAATCTCTTGAGGGGTTAGGTCTTTCTCTCTAACTTTCAAGTTGTAATGTGACTCTTAATGAGTAATGTTCTCGCAGTTAGAAGTGGTGAAGGGACTTAGCATGCATATATAGACATCCTTGATGTAAATCCTGGCAAGACCTCCTATAACGAGTCATTAAAGGTTTAGGCCTACACTAATAATCAGTTGACATATTAGCCCAACAAGGTTTAATAGGCTCAAAATCAATGGATTACCCTTGCCTATTCCATTTCGTATATAGATTGATAATTAACCCGTTTTATAAAATCCAAAAATTATTAATTAGTGGTAGCCCATAATAGAGAATTTCATTACACGGTGACCACAAAACCAAAACCAAAATCTATGGGAAACGATACCGAAATCTGAGCACTCGAGCAAAAATTGAAAGCACACAAGTAGACAAGCAGGATGTGCGAAGTGCAAACTAGCAAGTTGATGGCAACGACGACGATCAGAAGCCAATGATGGCAACGACGTAATGGAGGTGCTCGATGGCTCTATGTGGCGTGATGGAGAAGAGGAGAACCTAAACCAAGCTTTAAAATCTAACTGCAGAAGTTTGTGAAGAAGAAGGACTCGGCAAACTCGACCTTAGATGTTGAGGCAAATTTAGCTGATCTTGACCCGATGAAAGATGGAGCTCCGATAAATATTGCAGACTCCTCCGAGACTTAGTCAGAAACATTGGTTGGGAAGAAGAGCTGAGAAGAAGCTGATGAAAATGATGTTGCTAGAGTAAAAACTTCATCTCCCCTAAATGCCAAGCACTAAATGAGGGTTCTTTTTCTGAGAATCAAGAAATTTGAGGCACTAAATGGCTTCTATGTTGGTGCAGATAACCCTTCTCTTTGGGTGGCCTCATTTCCATTTGAAACTTTTGTGGAGTTGCAGATTACTCTCCCGGGTGACAAGGAGAGGAAAAAGAAGGTCAGCATAATAGGTTTGTATCGATGGACAGAAGTTCAACTGCTTCGATTAATTCCTCGCTACTCTTACTTTATTAATTCCTCCCGAATATAAGCGACCTCCCTTTCTTCTTCCAATAAATCAAGGTCAATCTTCCTTGGTTCATCATTAGACTCTTCGGAGAAAGTCATCCTTCTAAAGCTCGGCTCCCTTGTAATTGGCTAGCTGACATGGAAAATAGTTTTGATGATAACAAACATGATGAAGATGATGGATAGTCCAAGTACCAAGAGTGACCATTGCAACAAGAAAGAAAAGATCTCAATTATAATCAACTCAAGGAGAAGGTGCATACTTATCTCATGAAAGTTTTGATAACAACAAAATCATGTTAAAAACCAAGTTCAAAGGAAGATTAAATGGTATAACTTATAGGACTTAGGGTCTTTTTGTAAGAAGTCTTCTGGATATCTCAAATATGTTTTCAAATATTTACAAATAGTTTTCACATGCTAAAATACCCAACAAACAAGTTTTGAAAGGCTCATTATGGTGGTAGTTCAAATTTATGAAAAATAGCCAAGTTTGAATTTTGAAAAACTGACCTTTGGTTACTCTTTTGATCATAACTTTCAAAATAATTTGAGTTTTGTTTAGAAATTATTTCATTTGAAAATAGACTCAAATATCTTTCCAATGACTGGTCATATGCTTTAAACGGATAAGAAATGAAGAAGTTATGACCATTTAAAGTTAGATTTCAAAATCAGAGTGGTGTATTCGAATAACCACATAGTTATTCGAATACCACACCCTAGAAAATGTTCTAGAACGTGTTTTTAAAGATCTATTCAAATACCTAAAGGGTTATTCAAATACCACAACATAGAAAATGTTCCAGAACATGTTTTTGAGGATCTATTCGAATACCAAATGTGTTATTCGACTAAACATGGCCAAAAACACACAACAACTAGTTTTCTATGCCTTTAATGTGATATTAAATGATATTCAACGACTATTTTCTCAAGAACACTATAAATACATGTTTTTGGGTCATCTTTTATACACACCAAACTATCTAAAATAATTCTTTCATGCTTTGATTCGTATTTCATATTTTTTACTATTTCCTGTGCTCTTTTCGCCAAAACTTTGAGATATCCTAAGAGAGCTTCCTAGTGCTTCAATTTGTAATATTTGCTCTTTGTGAGAGTTTCTCTTCATCTATTTTCTGTTTCTGTAAAAAGAGTGAGGTATCCCTTGTTGTAAAGAACGTGATGTATCCTTCAAAGGGGGTGAGGTATCCTTCTTGTGAAAAGGGTGAGGTATCCCTTGTTATAAAGAAGGTGAGGTATCCTTCAAAGGGGGTGAGGTATCCCTCTAGTGAATAGGGTGAGGTATCCCTGTTGTGTAAAGGTTGCAAGCACCTGTTTTAAGCTTGTATTGAATAGTAAAAAATCTCAAACTGTGTTTCGAGGACTAGACGTAGGCCACAAGTGGTTGGTGATCGAATCAGGATAAATATCGTGTCTGCTCTTCTCATCTTTATCTCTTTATGTTTTTGCAATTTATTTATCATTGCCTATCTATTAAATTGCTGCGTTTAAGGCTTTTAATTATTTTTTTCATTTTCATATCCTTTTTAATATATAGCTTCGAAGAAATTTGCTTTTATAAGAGTTTGCAAAAAAGTTTTAATTACTCAATTCACCCCCCTCTTGAGTACTGAAGCCACTTGGGTAACATTCCCAACTTCGACCATAATCATAATGTCGGCCCTAAATATAAGTCGAAAAAGTGTTTCTTGCGTAGATGACTGTGGCGTAGTGTAATATGCCCAAAGGACACTTGGTAATTCTTCTAGCCAAAAACTTTTAGTTCGGTCTAATCTTCTTTTTAACCTAGTTAAGATAACCTTGTTTGCTACTTTAGCCAAACCATTGGTTTAAGGGTGCTCGACTGAGGTGAACATTTGTTTAGTTCCATTCTTAAAACAAAATTCTTGAAACTTCTTATCAGTAAATTGCATTCCGTTATCAAATACAATAATAAATGGTAAACCAAATCGACAAATAATGTTTTTCCAAACAAACCTTTTGACTTTTTCTGATGTTATGCTAGAAAGAGGTTCGACTTCGATCTATTTTGTAAAGTAATCGATTGTGACCAAAATGTATTTTAACTGCCCGGTTGTTATTGGAAAAGGTCCTAACAAGTCAACTCCTCAATTGCAAAAGGGCCACAAAGAATCTAGGCTATAAAGTTCTTCTGGTAAGGCATTATGCAAACTTGTGAATTTCTAGCATATGTCATATTTTTGGACATATTTCAAATAATCAGCTTTCATCGTTGGCCAATAAAGCCCAACTCTTAAGGCCTTTCCAGCTAAAGATCGACCTCCAATGTGACTGCTACATACTCCTTCATGGACTTCTTCCATAATCAATCTAGTCCGATCTTGTCCTATGCATTTTAAAAGGGGCAAAGTAAATCTTCTTTTAAATAACCCTCCCCTGATCAATGTGTAATAGCTAGCCGATTTCTTCACCTTCTTCGCCTTTGTATTGTCAGTCGGAAGCTCTCTATCTTGTAAAAACTTGATAATTGGTGTCATCCAATAGCTCGAATCATTGAAAATGACAAAAAAATCATTTACCTCGAAGTTTGGACTTTCAATTACCTTTTGAATAACTGATCGGTTGTTCCCTAGTCCCTTCGTGCTGGCTAACTTGGACAGTAGGTTGGCACGAGCATTTTGATCCCTTAGAATATGTAAGATTTCGAATTGCATGAATTTCTTAACAACATCGTGCACCTTCATCAAATATTTAGCTAATTGAGGACCTTCAGTCTGAAACTCACCCCTGACTTGTCCGGCCACCAGCTGAGAATCAGACTTGGCAATCAGCCAGGTTGCTCCCATTTCAGCAGCCAACAAAAGTCTGACAATAAGGGCTTCATACTCAACCAGATTATTACTTACTCTTAAGTTGAACCTCAAAGATTGTTCGATCAAGATCTCGTTTGGTCCTTCCAAAATGATTTCTGTTCCACTTCCTTTAACGTTGGAAGCTCCATCAACGAAAAAATACCAGAGGTCGTTGCTCGAATCATGTGAATGAGATGAAGACAATACAACCAAAAAATCATATAGTACTTGTGATTTGATCGGTCCTCTAGGTTGATCTTGGATATCAAACTCGGACAGTTCCACTGACCATGAGATCATACATCCAGCCAGTTCCGAATGATGCGAATTAAAAATTATAAACTCAAGTACAAGTTATTTCAAGTAGTCAATGCTCCTTTATATAGAGCTTGAGTACAAAATGAAAATGAAGTTATTTAATGAGTGGGTAGATGATGGGTGGATGAGTGAAAAATAATAATGAAGTTATTTAATGAGTAGGTAGATGATGGGTGGATGAGTGAAAAATGACAATGGAGTTATTTAATGAGTAGGTAGATGATGGGTGGATGAGTAGAAAATGATAATGGAATTAATTAATGAGTGAGTTGATGATTAATGAGAGAGTGAATGATTATTGAATGGGTAGATAATTATTGAGTCGGTAAATGATTGTTTAGTGGGTGGATGATTAATGAGTGGGTGGATGATTAATGATGCTTGTCTCTCCACTCATACCAACTAATTCAACTATCTTCACACGATTATAACTCTATTAAAACATCATTTTCTGGAAAAGTGGTCTTCATGAGAGTTGAAGGGTTTTGTCTTAAACTTCCAATGCCACTGATTTCAGCCCAAACTAAATCCTACAGCTCAAATTCTAGCCCAATCACTGCACACTACTTAAGCCCAATTACAACTCCTCTGTTATGACTTCCAAGCCCAATATGACCTCCAAGCCATCCGATCTGGCTCTTATGTTCTTCATGAAAGTTGTAGATTTGGGTCTTAAATTTCAAATGGTACTATTTCAGCTCAATGTAACTCAAACAACCCAAGTTATTCCCTGATTGGTGCACACTGCTTTGGTTCTAGTGACAGAACTCATTTTTTGACTTCCAGACCCAATTAGCTCCATTAGATGTCTAATTGAGACTTCAAGCTCTCATCAAAGTTGTAGAGCTTTCTCTCAGATTTCCTACAAGGTAAAATTCATAATTTCTAGACATCTAGAACTCAAGATATGACCGAAATATAGAAATAGTATAAAATCTAAACAATGCTGAAAAATATCAATTAAGCCTAATTTGAACCCAAACTTACAAATCATGACCAAGCTCAATCAATTAAGTATATGGAGAGTGTAAATGATTAAAAATGAGGGTTTATTAATATATAAAATATGTGATTATCAAATTCTCCCACACTTAGCTTTTTGCACTCCTGGGCAAAACACATAAGACCAAAGCTAGGAAACAAAGAAAAACGACACAAACTCAAAAGCTAAAAACTCTAAAAGACTCGATGAATCAAGAAGAGCAACCAAAAATTCAAGGGATCAAAGCATTAATGAGGTAACATTTCTTCACATCTCAAACCAACAAGTGAGGAAACTTCAGTTGAAAAGAATGAAAAAAAAAATATAGATCATCACAGAATTCACTCTCAATCCCTCAAGTGTTCAAAATGTAAGTATTTCACTCTATTCAACCCATAAAAAATTGCACTACCATAAGCTTGCTTATCTTCTACTTCTCCACTACTCAGAACACATGCATACACAAATCATAAGGACTTTATTCAAGGTTGTAATGGGATCAAGATAAATAAGGGTGGTAATATGGATTTGACAAGTTAAAAACCAAAGAGAATAAAAGAGCATAAAAGTTGAGTTCAAATAACAAGCACAAAAGTTTATCCCAACTCCACCTAATACAAATTCCCTTTACATATTCTTTTCCTTTCACTTTTTGCCTTGTTGACCCTTCTTTATACATTTGTTTTTTTTTACATCATAAATATATATACACATTTTTTTTTTCAATTAGCTACTCTTTCCTTTTTTTACCTACCATTTTGCACACACACCCCCACACCTGTTCAAGAACTCATCCATTAATAAAGTCAATGCTCTCTTATTCCCTAAGTTAGGTAAGAACATGGTTTTTCATTTAAGGCACATAATGAGCTAAAAACAAGGAATAGTCAAATAATCTCAAAAGGGATTAAGCAAGCGAAAAATAAGCCATTTCAAATGCCTTACATTAGTAGGAATCAGAGAATTTCCAAGAAGTCATAAGAGTGTTTGATATCATATTGAGACAATATGCTGCTGAGCAAGGCTGTTTATTTGGTTAAAGTAGCTATTTCAAGAAAAATGCCTCATTCATGTTTATGTGTGCATGTGAAAATATAGCCTAAAAAAGAATTAAAGCAAGTTCTAGAGTAACAATTTCATGAGTAAAAAAAATCACACAAGAAAGAAGAGAATGTTACGGATATTCAATTCATTCATCAATATGCTCAAAATCTCACAAGGCATATATCTATCATTCTCAATCTATCAATTCAACATTCATAACCAAGCATGTGAAATTTAAGACAGAAGACAAATTATTTAATCATGCTATGATCCCTGAATTTCAATTACTTTAAAGGAGGTGAGAATTCATTCACTTGAATCATTCAAAGGAAATCAAATGATAGAACTTTATTACTTCTACAAATCATCACAAAATAATTACTTCCTCAATCTAGATGCATCTTAGGAGTAATTTACTTCTTATTCTGTCATTATTCATTGGTTTAGTAACTTCATGACAATCATATCATAATTCTCAAAAAAAAAAAAATTTGGGTCAACTATCTTTCCCCCAACCAGATCACAAATGATATAAGATATTACTTATTGCGGTAATTAGTGAAAAGAGAAATCTGACTAAAATTTAAACAGAAACAAAATATGATAAATAAAATCAAAGGTAAAGAAAAATTATAGATGAAGTGTCAGATCTGGCTTGTGTTTCATGCTGCTTCCCTCACTGCTTCCTTCTGACCAATCTATCTAAGCTTTTTTTTTTTACTTCAAGAAAACCATCAGGGTAAAGAAGTTTATAAACTCCTGAAGGACCCTACTCAAAGGATCGTCTATCCAAAACTAAAATACAACAAAATCATACGAAGATAAAAGAAATATAACAAATGATGATATACTTTTATGTACAGTTTTCATGGTGTATCTTTATACTACGCGTCATGAGTGCAGTAGTGACATATTTTTTTATTGCATGTCACTAGTACAGTAGACATTCACGCCCGTTTATTCAAAGAAAATAAAAAGAATAAACCATCGTGGGTTTCCATCTTGGGTCTGGAACCTGGAGAGCTCACACTTGAATTCGTAACATCAACAAAGATGCTAAAATATGAAACTCGTAATGTCTAAGATCTAGAACGTCACATCCCAGGGCGCTAAGAGCCCCTTCTAATAAAAGAGATGATCAAGCTCAGATGCCTTATACGCTTTGGCAACTGCGTGTTACTTCTCACTAATAACCAGAGTGGGACGCTTCTGCCTGTCCATCAACTCCATAGTGCTTAGATGGTAAACATTGGGTTATGGAGTGCGGCTCTCTATGGAGCATGGTACACGAACCTTATTTAAGGACTAGCGTGCAAAGGTCCACTTGAGTCAATGACGGGTCAATCAAAGGCTGGGGCTCCACAACTAATTAAAGTCATGGTACTCCTTCCGGATCGCCCTTGTTCAAATTTTTTTTAAAGAAGAAGAAGAACAAGATGAAGATAATATATATATGTTGTTGTGAATGTGACTCACATCTTCCTCTGGTTTTGCGTCTAGTAACGGCTTAAACGCCTTCTATGAGTCGAGGATAAGCTTCATATCCAATTTTCTTATAAATTGGTAAACAGAGTCTTTTAGAGTCAAATTCCCAAGACTGTAACGTTTTTGTTCGTCTTTGAAGGGATTCTACAAATTTAGAAGTTCATGATGCACAAATCCACAAGAATGCGTCTCAAGAGTCAATAAGATATCATCTAATGACTTTTTACTCAGTTCATTCTTAATGAAAAATATTTTATCTTCTCGATTTACGAAAATCATTCCCAAAGAACGACATCGCTTGTTACAATTCCATCGTGCACATTTGTGATAGACTTGTAACCTTTTTGCTCTTCTCATTTTAGAATACGAACTTCTACTAAGACCTGACATGTATGAGTCAAATGAAATTGAAAACTCACCTACTAAACGCACTTTTGCTTCAATTATCCAACGTACATATTCTAGCATACCCTTGTGCATTAACAGTCTTAATCTTTCACATATAGCTTTGTAGATTTTTCTCAGAGCATTTTGAGGGAGGGAAGGAAAATGTTTTCTTAAATTTGAGAGAATGACATCCATTTTAAATAAAGATCGGCTTAAATTGTGATTTAAACAAATCAATATATAAAGTAGTAGGATTAATTTTAACCAAACGACCAGAATTTGAATCACAATACCAATTAAGCATAAATAAATGACTTAAAATAGAAAAAAATAATGTACAAGTTGATGGTTTACACCAGCCATTAAAATCTTAACAATAATATAAATGTCATAAATAAATAAAAAATGTACAAGTTATTAATTCAGAAAACAAAAATAAATGACATAAATAAACAAGTTAGTAAGTCGAAATCAAAAATAAATGACATAAATAAAAAAAAAGTTAGCAAGCATAAATAAATTACATAAATAAATAAGTTAGTAAGCATAAATAAATGACATAAATAAATAAGGTAGTTAGTAAGTCAGTAAGTTAGAAAGTTAGTAGTTTAGTAAGTTAGAAAGTTAGAGAGTTAGTAAAGAAAACGAAGGACCGGCAAGCCGATCTTTTGCTCAGGTGAAGGAGAAGAGAGAATAAAATTTTATTAAAGAAAAAGAATCTCAATAAATTAAAACTTCAAATCAAGTGCCCGACAACGACGCCAAAAACTTGATGCGGATTAAATGTTGCAATCCCAAGTGTAGGTTGTTTCAAGTAGTAAATTCTTGGGAGTCCGATGTTGATCCACATGGAATTGATGAAGAAAAATTCTTTGAGGTAACGAAAAGATTTGTCATAAAAATAAAGGTGATAAAAGTAGTTCACAAATGAAAAAAGATTTACTTAGGCTAAGAGATCCATTCATGGTAATAAATTAAAGATAAGATTATTTCTTTTTATAACTCAATTGAAATCCACACATAATGGAGGTTCCAATCGAAAAATATAACATTCAAAGTTCATTTAAGATTATATATGTAATTATATTATGATTCCTTTAATTATCCACTAACACCATCACTTATAAATGGGCTCAAGAATTTATTGTGTCAACCTCTTGTCTACAATGAATTAAGATCTTCACTTTACAAGGAGGGTTTCTAAATTGATTGGAAATAAAATATAACACATATAATGATCACTTGATATTACATCATTTAAGCACAAGAAAAAAATTAATCAAACCTTAATTTATTACCAAAAGCTTTACCATTTCATCCAAGCAGAATGAAAATTAGTTACTCATGAACAAGAAGAAAGAAAGAGATAAGAAGAAAAAGATGAACATAACTTCAATTTAGAACAATGAAAATTACAACAAGAGAAACAAATAACACAATATCATAATCTAAGCTAAGATTCCCCAAAATGATTAGTCAATGCTCCTTTATATAGAGCTTGAGGAGTACAAAATGACAATAAAGTTATTTAATGAGCGGGTAAATGATGGGTTGAAGAGTGAAAAATGACAATGGAGTTATTTAATGAGTAGGTAGATGATGGGTGGATGAGCAGAAAATGATAATGGAGTTAATTAATGAGTGAGTGAATGATTAATGAGTGAGTGAATGATTATTGACTGGGTAAATGATTATTTAGTGGATGGATGATTAATGAATGGGTGGATGATTAATGATGCTTGTCTCTCCACTCGTACCAACTAATTCAACTATCTTGACACGATTATAACTATATCAAAACGTCATTTTCTGGAAAAGTGGTCTTCATGAGAGTTGAAGGGTTTTGTCTTAGGTTTCCAATGCTACTGATTTTAGCCTAAACTGAATCCTATAGCTTAAATTCTAGTCCAATCACTGCACACTACTCAGGCTCAGCTACAGCTCCTCTGTTCTAACTTCCAAGCCCAATATGACCTCCAAGCCATCCGAACTGTCTCTTGTGTTCTTCATGAAAGTTGTAGATTTGGGTCTTAACTTTCAAATGACACTAGTTTCACCTTAATGCAACTTATACAACCCAAGTTATACCTTGATTAGTGCATACTGCTTGGATTCTAGTGATAGAACCCATTTTCTAACTTCCAAGCCCATTAGTTCCACTAGATGTCTAATTGAGACTTCGAGCTCTTCATCAAAGTTATAGATCTTTCTCTTAGATTTTCTACATGGTAAAATTCATAATTTCTAGATATCTAAAACCCAAGATATGGCCGAAGTACAAAAATAATGTAAAATCTCAACAATGCTGAAAAATATCAATTAAGCCTAATTTGAACACAAACTTATAAATCATGACCAAGTTCAATCAATTAAGTACATGGAGAGTGTAAATAATTAAAAATGAGGGTTTATTAATATATAAAATATGTGATTAACATCGATTTTCAAAGCACTTGTTTAATTGTTTGATCGATTCTGACAATTATCTGGTGACTTTGGAAATATTACCGAAGTCGTCTTGTTGTTACCGCAAGAGCAAGAGCCATTTTCTCAATCTTCTGATATCAGGTTTCTAGTCCTTGTAATACTTGACTAACAAAGTAAACCGGACGCTGGTCCTTCCTATCTTCCTTTACCATAACCGAACTCAATGTTTTGTCAGAAACAGAAATGTAAATAAATAAAATATCCCTTTGTTCGGGCTTTGTCAAGATCGGTGGTGTGGTCAGAAAATGCTTCAAATCTTCGAAAGCCCTTTCACATTCCTTAGTCCATTGGAAATTGTCTGGTTTCTTGAGGCATTAGAAGAATAACAGAGCCCGATCAACGAATTTTGAGAGGAATCTCAATAGAGTAGCAATTCTTCCTGTAAGTCTCTACACTTCTGATCTTTGTCAGGCTCCTCATCTCCATTATGGCTTTGCATTTATACAGATTGACCTCAATTAACCTAAAATACGCACTTCTTTGGGTTCAACTTCATGTTGTATTTCCTTAATTGGGCTAAGATTTCAGAGAGGTTGGAACAGTGATTTCCGTTGATTGGAGTCTTTACTACCATATCATCGATATAAACCTCGATGTTCTTGCATTTTTGCTTTTAAGATAGTTAAATAAATAGGGTTTTTCTAATGGATGCCCTAACACTCGTTAAGGAAGTCAAAATAAAAAGTTTTTAATGAAAGCAAAGCATTCAATGCATTGAAAATTGAAAATGCTTTATTTTTTTCATTTAAAACATTTAATTTGACTTTTTTAACAAGTACCCTAAGGCATTCGTTAGGGTACTTGTTAGAAAAATCCAAATAGATAAATATTTTTTGGATTATTAATTTGCACTAATAACTTTAAGATAATATTTTTAATGGGGAGCTTTTTTTTATCTTTTTTTCAAGATTTAGTACTTAAGGTGAGTTGTTAAGCATTTAATTGACTATTGATTATTTTAAATATTTATTATGAATTAAACATTCGACAAATGTTTGACAACTCATATTAAATACCAAACCTAATAGTATCTTTCTAATTGTTTGCTTAATAGGGTACTATTTCTCATCTAATTTGCTTATTGTGAAATGTTTTATTTATGTTAATTTTCATGAGTATGCTTCCTTGTAGACTGTGGACAATGATCTTGCTCTAAAAATATATATCAAAGCCAGAGTTACTCCAAAAGTTGTTGCTGCTTTTGCTAAGAGGAGGGAGTTTGACAAAATTCTGATCTACTCCAAGTAGGTGCCTGTTTACTTATCAAAGAATATTGAAGTGTGGTTCATAAGATACTTTAATGCTATTACAACATATGGAGCATTTTACTTGTCCTGTTGTTCTGGACCGTGGATAGGGATTCTATCTAAAAGGATCGACCAGGGCACGAATACCACCGGACTCCGCCATAAATATCCCAGCTAAAGCCTTACGACCTTGGACTATGACATTAGATTATAACAATCGTTGGATCTGCGCAGATACCTATAACTGTCAATCATGATCTCACAAGATTATAGAATCCATAACTGCCTCTAATAATGGATAATCATTATATCTACGTTCCTACATTATAGGGATTCTCTCCAGAGATAAACGGAGGATAATCCTTGACAGGATACTAATCCTATATACTTGCATTCAATACTGATCTTATTACGATTCCAGTCACGCTCTATATATACCAAGCTAAGTTAACCTAATTAGGTATCTGTTATCTCATTGCATAAACCCTACTTGTGCACTGCTTGACTTGAGCGTTGGAGTCCCTTTGCAGGTGCCCACCCCCTGGTTCGATACGCTTGGCAGCAGTTGCGCAAGGAGGAAGCCACCATACACGTGCCTATCTCAGGTACCTTCTGAATCCACTTCAGAACATTAGCGCCATTTATGAGAACTATAAACTCCTATTTCTATGTTAACCATGGTGAGCATAAGACAAAGGAATAGAAGCGTTGCACACGCTACCCCTGGCTAAGCACAAGGCCTAGCGGCACAGCGTGACCCCCATTCCGTTGCACTGCTAGAAACTTCCGCCACTAGGAGTAGGCCTGTTATCGTGGAAACTCTCAATGAGGGACACGAGACTTCAGCTTCTGCTGAAAACCCAGCTCAAAGGGTCTCCGTCCGAAACAGGCTTGTTTTTCCTCGGAGTGAAGCCAACAATACAAATCATGGAGCGAGGATCCCCATGCACGCTCGCTTGGGGATCCCCAACGATGATGCAGACCACACATCTCACTAGGAAGACAATGTCCAATCCGAGATGACGAGGAATAGTCTTTAGGAGTTATTGCGTCAACAAACTGCGCTGATCGAAGATCAGCGACGTTGGCTGGAAGAACAATGCTATCGATTAGAGGATCTCGAAAGATATGTGAGGGTGGACAATGACAACAGAGAATAAGATGTAGTCCGTAATGGCCTGGAGCCACAGTGTATCGGTGCCGAGGTTGTTGCAAACAACACCTCGACCTTCGGCCACCAACAGCAATTCTCGGACGTTTTGATGGCATACAGGGTTCCAAGGAACTTCAAGCCCCTGAGTAATTTGGAGCCTTATGATGGGACGATAGATCCTCAGGAGCACTTGGATGCCTACACTCAATCGATGCAGTTCTACGGACACACCCCGAAACTATTGTGCCAGGCCTTACCTCTCTTTTTGAAGAAGGACGCCCTCTGATGGTTCGTCACTCTACGGACAAAAATTATAGGATGGGACGACCTCACACAACATTTCCTGCTGCACTGCACCACCGCTAAAGAACGCCTGAAGTAGATTGATTCTTTTTCTGGAATTCGCCAAGGGAATAGTGAATCCCTGCGCGAGTACATTAAGAGGTTCAGTCATGCATGTGTTGGCATAGAAAGCCTGGATGACAGGATAGCCCTCCACTATGCGAGGAATGGTGTCCAAACTGACTTAGGCTTCTTCTGATCGTTAGTAAAAAAGAAGCTGGCCAGTCTGGACGAGTTCCGGGATATAGAAAAGTCACCACCTCTGAAAAGGTAGTCCTAGAAGGACCATTCGAAACATTGTAGGTGACATAAGAGTTACGGCCACGAGACAGAAGACTATTACCAGCTCCGGGATGTTATTGAGTCCCTGATCAAAGAGTGATGGCTGCAAAAGTACATTAGTGGTTTCCGAGGAAATAAGGACCGCAGAAGACGTAGAGATCAAAAACGAAGCCGTAACCCACAGCAAAGTCCGAACCAACATGAAATAAGAAGAACCCAGAGTCTTGCAAGAAGATCCCGAACCCCGCCATGCCGTGATGTTGAAAACAGGCAAGATCAGGATCAGGATACTCAAGGTAGGGGTAACAGGAAATCCAGACTTTGCAGCACCATTTCTGAAGGATTTACAGGTGGCAGTTTGTCTAGTAATTCCCCAAAAAAAGTACTCTAGACAGCAATCTTGAGCGTATCCGGTTTTTCGCGAAAACCCCATGTTGAAGACAAGGATGCACCACTCATTTCCTTCTCCGACAAAGACTACGAAGATATTATCCGAAATCATGACGACCTACTGGTCATATTCAGAATAATATCTAACACTGAAGTCTGTCGCATCTTTGTGGATCAGGGGAGTTCGGCTGATATCATGTTCATGGACTCCTTCGAAAAACTGGAGTTCCCTCTGTTTGCACTCACACCATATGAATGCGAACTGACTGGCTTCTCTGGAGAAAAGGTTACCCCGGTGGGATATTTTCAAACATTCTTAATCTTAGGTAACGACAGCACGTACAAAAGTGTCAAAGTGAGATTTTTTGTTATGGGTTGTCCCTCGGCTTACAACATCATCCTGGGTCATCCTACATTGAATGACATTGCCGTTGTAGTCTGAATCGCCTACCAGGCCAAAAAATTCCTTAACAGGAACAATGAAGTAGTCATGGTCAAGAGCGACCAGATTACAGTCCGCAAGTGTTATAACAAGAGTTTAAAAATTAGTAGAGTTTCTAGAAAGACAAAGACATGAACATCCAGCCCGGCTCGGGATCAAGTTAACATCCTAATGACCGAGCTGGACGTACGTGAGGAAATCCGAGGTACTAGACCCCAGTATGAAGGAGAACTGATCCCGCTTTAGCTTGGTGATAAGCCTGACCAAATCACCAAGATAGATGCAAACCTCGAAGAGCAGGAGAAGATCTAATTAATAGAACTCCTACAAAAATATAAGGATATTTTCATTTAGACATCCGCTGACATGCTTGGGCTCGACCCCGCTTTCATCTACCATCGTTTATCTACTAAATAGGATACGAAGTAGGTCTCATAGAAGAAAAAAGAATGTTGGCCCCGAGAAGCAACATGTTATTGAGGAACAAGTCAAGGAATTACTAAGTGTCGGCTTCATCAGGGAGATCTCGTATACCACATCGCTTTCGACTGTCGTCCTGGTAAAAAAATCAAATAGGAAATGGAGGATGTGTGTGGACCACACCGACCTGAATAAGGCGTGTCCTAAAGATCCATACCCCTTCCCAAACGTTGACAAGCTAGTTGACAACTCCTCTGATTTCCAGCTACTATCTTTCATAGACACTTAATCCAGATACAATCAGATTCCAATGTACCCTAGAGACTAAGATAAAACAACTTTCATCACTGAAAAGGCGAGTTATTGCTACAAGGTAATGCCTTTTAGGTTAAAAAATACCAGAGCCACCTACCAGAGAATGATGAACAGGATCTTCGAAGAATAGATAGGGAGAATGCTAGAGGTCTACATTGACGATATGATAGTCAAGACCCCGTTGTCAGGGTCACACACCTCAGACCTCGAAGAAATATTTGCGCAGTTAAGAAAGCACGACATGAGACTTAACCCAGAAAAATGTGCATTTAGGTTCCAAGCTGGCAAGTTTTTGGGGTTCATGCTGACTCACAGCGGCATTGAGGCAAACCCCGACAAATGCAGAACGGTGCTCGATATGCATAGTCTCCAAAGCGTGAAAGCAGTACAACAGTTAACCTGACAGATCGCAGCTCTCACACGATTCCTAGCCAAAGCCGCTCACAAATCCCTCCCACTCTTCAAGTTATTGAAAAAGGGGACAGGATTTGAATGGACGCGAGAATGTGAAGACGCTTTCATATCTTTGAAGAGCATTTTGGCATCCGCTCCCATTCTTACAAGGCCGGAGCCAGGTGAAACACTTTACATGTACATCTCCGTCCATGAGAAGGCTGTGAGTTCAGTACTCATCAGAGAAACACTGGAAGGTTAGAAAGCGATTTATTTTGTGAGTAAGGTGTTGTAAGGCCCCAAACTCCAATATCAAAAGATCGAGAAGGTTGCATTCACACTCATCATCACGGCTAGAAGGTTAAGACAATACTTCAAGTGCCATACCATGGTGGTAAGGATAAATCAACCCATTCGACAAATATTGCACAAGCTGGGCTTAGCATGAATGACGATTGCCTGGTCCATTGAGCTTTTCGAGTTTGGGATCGCCTACGAACCCAGAGTAGCCATCAAGGCACAAGCACTCTCGGACTTTGTAGTTGAACTCGCTTCAGACCCTAGTGATACCGAGGAAGTCTCCTAGACCATGTTCGTGGATGGATCCTCAAACCCGAAGGGAAGTGGAGTTGAGGTTATTTTAGAAAATCCCAAAGGGGTGACTATCGGGAACTCCCTTAGGTTCGATTTCCCCACATCAAACAACCAGGCAGAATATAAAGCATGCATCGTTGGACTGGTAATGGCCAGAGACTTGGAGGCCACAAAGATCAGACTTTGTAGCGACTCTCAGCTCGTGACCTCCCAGATCTGAGGTGACTATCAGGCCAAAGAGCTCCGATTGCAGAAATACTTGGCATGGGTACAAGAACTCTTCGCGGGCTTCAAAGTGGTAAAGGTGGAGCATATACCTCAAGAGCAAAATTCTAGGGCCGACCTCCTGTCCATGTTGGTCAGCACCAACAGTCCGGGCAACAACTGTTCGATGATTCAAGAGACCCTCCCACAACCCTCCGTCGTTGACGTGTCCGTCTTTTAGGTCGAAGGGCAAGAGCCTACTTGGATCACGCCATTGATGGAGTACTTACAGTTCGGTGGCCTCCCCGATGATTCGAAGAAAGCTTCTAAATTAAAGAAAGTCGCGGTCAGGTATACCATCTATGACAGACAATTATATCGGCATATGTTTTCTCTACCCCTCCTTAAATGCATCGCGCTGAAAGAAGCCAAGTATGTCTTGGTCGAGGTTCACGAAAGAAGTTGTGGATTCCCATGCGTATATCCAAACATGCGACAAATGTCAATGACACTCCAACTATTATTATGTCCCGCCTGAGGAACTATCCACGATGTCGATATCCTGGTCATTCTATCAATAGGGTATGGACATCTTGGGTCCGTTCCTTCAAGTGCCCAGGCAGCTAAAGTTTTTGGTAGTGGCCGTGGACTACTTCACTAAGTGGATTGAGGCGGAGCCCTTAGTCACCATTACTTCGGCCTGAATTCAGAAATTCATTTGGCTTCATATTATCACCAGGTTTGGAGTCCCAGAATCTATTGTCACGGACAATGAGACACAATTCAAAGATAAGGGATTCAAAGAGTTACTTACTAGGCTAAAAATAAAACATCATTGTAGTGCCGTGGAAAACCCCTACACAAACGGGCAAGCTGAAGCAGCAAACTACATTATCGTCAGGGGGTTGAAGAGAAGACTGGACGAAGGCAAAGGAAATTGGGCCGATCAGTTAGACTATGTCATGTGGGCCTACCGAACCACTCCTCACTCCACGACGGGTGAAACTTTGTTCAAACTAACCTATGGATGCTAGGCAATGATCTCGGTGGAGATAAGAGAACCAAGTTGGTGTCTTCAGAGTTTCTCATATGATAACAATCCCGGTTTGATCAGAGAAAACTTGGATCTACATGAAGAAAGAAGACGTCTCACCCACATACGTGATGTTGCAATCAAACAGAGAATAATAGCCCTGTATAACCTAAAGGTCATCCCCAGGAGATTTTAGTCAGGTGACCTAGTACTCCGTAGGGCTGATATCGGCGGAAGGAATGTCTCCCAGAGAAAACTAGCCCCCAACTGGGAAGGCCCCTAGCGTATCGTGATCAACACCGAAAAAGGAGCTTACACTCTTGAGACATTGATAGGCAAGCCGGTGAAAAACTATTAGAACGCAGACAAACTTAGGAAGTGTTACAGCTAAGTGCCTTCTAAGGCCTAGTCTTCTAATTTACTTCATGTTTGATCTACCCCAATTGTTACGGGAGCACATTGTATGGACCTTAGTCCTCTCATCTACTCAATAAAATAAGTATTGCAGTACAGTATTGGTACATGAGTTTTGAGTTTTGATACATATGATTACGCTGAAGCTTTCAAAGACTATTATGACATCCTAAGTCATCATGGTACCTATCGCGAGTTGTCTTATGCTAGATAGGTCGTGCAATAGAAAAATCCTGTCTTGGAAAAATTCTCACACTAAACCATAAGCACGAAAGACCCTGGCAAGGACCAGTCCTTTAAACCAAAGTCACATGGCATCCTAAATACCAGTGCAAATGGTAATGGACCCCGGACAAGGTTTCTTACCTTAGGCACGGTTCTCAAATGTCAATCTACTTTGGACATCGAATCCTAAGTCAAGGTTTCTAATTTTTTTCATCACGCTTAGTCTTAAAGGGAACACTAAGCGTTCAACGATAATGGGCGTTGGACCCGGACTGCAACGTACTCTTTTCAGCTAAATTCCTAAGTCTATAGTGGTTGTTCTAAATAACACGATGGGCATTGGACCCCGAAATAGACAAAGGAACGCAACAAAACCAAATTGATTAAAACCCCGAAACTCGGGGTAGCACTATTGTCCATACAAAAACAAAACCTCACGCAGGGGGCAAGAATAAAAATCCAAAATTACTCCGCAGTAGGATCAGGACCGCAGACCACGGCAGAAGGGCCTTCATCACTTGGACCTTTAGTAGCGAGACAAGGAAGCACGAGATGACCATCTCGGACTACCTTCCCAGAGTCCAGGCAATCCAAAACCAGAGCAACCTCGGGATTAAAGAGCTGGACTTGGTTGATGGCATTTTGGAACTGTTTCTCCTTGAATTTAGTGCAAACGGTAATAAGTTGGCCGACATCGCCTCGCAAAGAAGTAACTTTGGCTTCAAGTTGCTAGTTGTTGACCTGAAGATCTTCATTCTCGGTCTTCAGTTCGGCGACACACCTTTTGACCTCCGTTAAGTTAGCCTCTTGTTCCTTTGTGGCATCTTTCAGGGCGGCCACCTCACTTTTAAGCTCTCGAGCCCGAGTTTCAGCATCGTTTTTGGCCTTTACAGTCTCTTCCTTTGCCTTAAAAGCTTGGTTTTCACCCCATTCTGCAGCAGCAGCATTTTCCGCCATCTTTCGCTTATGATCTTCAACCATATGCTCCAAGTACCGAGTCTCCATAGCAAGACGGAGCCTGGAAGTCTCGAACTAGGAGAAGGAATCCTTCTCGCTATGCAGGGCTAGATGAGCTTCAACTTCTTCATCTAGGGGCTGGAAGTCGATGAACTCATGGGGGTCTGAGTCCTCATGATACAAGTTGATTGGCGATGTTATCTTCAATCATAGCCCTCTTACCCCGGCCATCTAACTGACCCTTGTCAGCCGTTTTTCTCTTGCACCTTGCAAGCGGGGAGGGGGAATCCTCCACATGAATCGATTCCCTCTCCACGATCGGGACCTCGGTTGGACAGGGTGAGGAGACTAGCATAACATTAGTAGTGGGGTTTGATGGCCTCGGTTCACTTCTAGCATTCAAGGCTTCAAGGATTGCTAGCGTGTTTCCTTCTTGAGACATCTCAACCAAGCTCTCTGAAAAATCAACATAGGCAATTAGAGTCTTATAATGGTAAAGGAAAAGAAAATAAACATGAACAACGGCTTATACTACCTAGCATGGCCCAAAGCTCCTCATCGTCTGGTGCATCTAATATATCTTTAGGTCAAATTTTGCCAACCTCGTCCACCCACATTTCGAAGAAATTAACACATTCAATCTCCTTGTCATTCAGGTGACCTACTTCCCTCTCGAATGATTGAGGGGGGATGCTCCACGCCGTTGGGTTCCAGTATAGACTAAATGTTGGTTCCCCGTCGCTCCCCAATCAGAAAGGACGAGTGCTGCCGACCACTATCAACTTAAAGAACTTTTCTTTAAAGTCCTTGTAACTTTTCAAGTACGAAAAAAAGATAGTTATTTCTTGTCGTGCTTGTACCGACAGTTAGGATTGTTGACGAGCGTGGGCACCATGAACAAAATACTTCATGTGGAAGTAGAAAAATACCTCATCCAAGCATTGCAACCCCACCAACCGGCATATTCTTTCGAAGGCTAGGATATTTGCCCAACCATTAGGGTGGATTTGACTAGGGGCAGCATGAAGAGTTCAGAGGATGGCAATATGGAAGTCGTTGAAGGAGAGGTGAAGTCTGAACCTCGTAAAGAAGTCTTCTTAAAGAAACATGAAGTGTTCCCCCGTTTGTCGAGTCGAACACACCTGTTCTCTCCCCGGGGACACAATATGGAACTCGTCATCCCTGGCACCCCCCTCAGTAAGCCCCAAGTAATCCTTCAGCTTATCCAACTCTGCCCCGAACTCATAACGGGAGATCTTATCAAAGGCATTATCTGCAACCCATGCGTAGGGCAATTCCAGATCTCGGCGAATACGAATCGCTTCTTCCTCGGCCTCTTGATTCTTCAGTTCCTGAGCTTCTAGAACCGGGGCAGGCGCTTCAAGAACGAGCACTCTCCTTCTAACCATTTGAATTCTTGGAAGACACACAAAGGCGTAGGGTCAGAACCAGTTAAGTTCAAAGATCCAAACATGCAATAGGTGAACAGAGAAGACTGAATGCACCCATGCACTGCCTCAGCACCCACCAAGGTTAAAGCCTCGGAATGACACCTCTGCCGTACGCAGTGTGATAGAACAGGTGTTCTATAGGGCAATGCCATTAGAAGATGAGGGAAACAGTATTCTCCACGCTTGTTCGCAGTAAAGAAAGGGAAATACACACTATCAAAAAGGGTGTACAACCATTCACGAAATGAAAATAAACAAAATCAAAGTCAAGGGAAAGGAAATACCTTGAGAAAAATAGAAGCAGAGGGAAGAAATCAAGCTTTCAAAAGATCAAAATATCATAACCACTTTGTGCCGCCGTAAAGCTCGTCAGAAATCTCCTTAGGTCATCAGTTTTTAATGAGAAACAGCAAAATGAAACAAAAAGGCTAAAACCTTATTTATAGGGGTTACAGTTAGAGGATAATTTTATCTGAGCTGTCCAGATTTGAAAAGATATTCATCATGGCGTGCGGAGCACTATGCATATCCATTCAACCCGAGCGCACCACGTGGCTCACGTAGTTGTCATGGCAGTCAAGAGAACAATTACCTAGCAGACTAAGAGACACGCAACCAGTGTCCAAGAGTTCAAAAAATTTATTTGGACCCTAGAGAATTGACTACCCCGGAGAGTTCCCTCGAGCTACTAAGACCCTGAATCCAAGTATTTAAACTTGGCACTTCACCGGTCTCGACTAAGTATCAAGCTGGGGGCAACTTAATATATCACGTCATCAAGGTGAGCATTGGACTCACCCCAGTATAATATAAATATCACAGTTTGCAAAAGAAAAGAAAATAGAAGACAAAAGATTCAAAGTAAATGAAAAAAATTATTAATTATTCACATTCCATACATCGTCGTACATAAAAAAAAGGGAAGTGGAAACATTTGAGACATGAATTTTATAAAGAAAGAACAACCCAGAGAAAGATATGAACACCACCGGCACTGGCACCCTCGATCATGTTACATCCACATTTCCTCTGGAACCAACATCAGTCTTCTTCTTGTGAAGTGACCTCTTGAAAAAGTGGATTGACTTTGAAGAACCTTGGCAAATCGGGATTGATGTCGGGCTCCAAGGCCTCTGTCACAATCTTCTTCACTGCCTCTTTCACCAGGATAATAAAGACTGGGGTGCACTCTCCTTTGTTGGATGAGGCACGATTTTTAATGAAGAGATCATTCCACCAGAACCCTGGCCAGTTTCGTGATCTCCCCAAGTTGCTTTAAATCACGAAGCAGTCTCAATAGTTCCCCCTACATATCTAAATGCTCTTAGAGGATTTGCAGGGAAGGAGAACGACTTCGGGCTCTATTTCTCCGATTGTCTCTGTCCAACATGACAGATATCACAAATCTTCCCAACGACAGAGCGTAGGTCTAATATACCCTTGTACGTTAGGAGAGTGAGATATATGTCGTTAATACACTGAGAAAGTGAGATATCTAGTAGAACTATTTACAAAAACTATGATAAATTTTCAGAAACTTGGGGAAGAACAAGAAGAAAGTCTCAATGAGAGGCAAAGCTCTCCAAGAATGAGCACAAAAGGAAGGAGAAACCATTCTCTAAGGAAAGGTCACTTCCAGATAGAAACACAGAAGGGAATGCCAACGTCAAACGCAAACATTCCCTATTTATAAAGGGAATAGAGCGTTCTGATTGGTTCCTAGGAAGGAGAACCTGTTAAACCATAAAATCTGCGTTCAATGCTCTCTATTTCCTATTAGTTACGAGAGCAACGGATGGTTGGGAAGCTACGCGAAGCTGACATTCCCCATTAAAGGCTCTTTAATTCTCGATGAAGTCAATGCAACGGTTTCCAAAGAATCCAAGACTAACTAAGGATGCTGCTAAAAGTCAAAAGACCCCGTGAGCCACCCTTGGGGGCAACAGGAGGTAAAACTCGAAATAAGGAATGGTGACATAGGCAAGGACCCATCGCGGTCTCTAACCACATCCCGACCGCGGAAGTACCCCATACTTGACGATGGACCTCGGCCTCGATGCGAGACACCGCGAAACCTAGCTTCAAAGCTAGGGCGTAGTCTGTTGCCGTTACCAAGTGGCTTCCAGTACTCAAGAGGGGGGATGAATTGAGTAACAAAAACTTTTGCAAACGCTTTAAACAAATAAATTTTGCTCAATATAATTATTAAAGAATATGGAAGAGATGAGAAAAAGAAAGAGCAAGTAATAAATAAATTGCAGGAATCAATAAATAAAGTGCATAAAATAAAGAGAATAAGGGAAGAAAAACAGGCACAGTATTTATCCTGGTTCGACCACCAACCACTTGTGGCCTACGTCCAGTCCCCGAAACACCGTTCGAGATTTTTTACTATTCAAGACAAGCTTAAACAACAGGTGCTTGCAACCTTTACAATACGGAGCACTTTTCACACACAGGGAAACTCTACCCTTGTGCTCAAGCCTCAAATAAACAAAAGGGATACCTCACCCTTATACAATCCTTGGGGATACCTCACCCTCAATACACAGAAATAGATATAGAGATGAAGTGAAACTCTCGCTAAGAGTAGATAAATACAAATTGAAGCACTAAGGAGCTGTTTTTCAAATATCTCAAGAGTTAAGCAATTATAAGTTCGGAAAATAAAGAGAGAATAAGGTAGAGCACGTTTTCAAGCAAGCAAAAATTATCACAATGTCAAGGGAGTTATCGAGAAGTCCCAGGCCTCTATTTATAGAGCTCGTGGAAGAATATGGCCGTTGGGGGAGCAATTAATAGCATTAAAAACTTTCGATTCTTCGTATCTTTGTTTAAAACGTAGCTCTGTTTCTCGTGGGGTATTCGAATGCACTGAAGGAGGTATTCGAATACCTCAATCAAAAACTCTTTCGAAAACTGTTTAAGTTGGAGTTATTCGAATACCCAGGTCAAGGGTATTCGAATACCTCATTAAAATAAGGCATATTTCGAAAGCGGGTATTCGAATACCATATGGGGTATTCGAATGCCTCATTTAAAAAATGGTTCATTCTGAATCGGGTATTCGAATACCATATGGGGTATTCGAATGCCTCTGTTTTGACAAAGAAGACAAATATCGGTTCTGAAATCAGGTTATTCGAATACCAAATTGAGGTATTCGAATACCTCGATTAAAAACAGATTCAAAATCCTTTCCAAAAAGCTTGAAATGCTTGTTTTTAACTTTTAAAACATTTGATCTTTTAAAAACCTTTAGTTTAGGTAATCTTTGATCATTTGAGATATTTAATTAACAGCTCCATACATTATAGATCCTAAGTCCTAAAGCTAATCTTTAAATACTTGGACTTGGTCTTCTCATCATCCTTATGTTTGTTATCATCAAAATACATCTTCATTGTTGCGTAGCAAACACATTCTCCCCCTTTTTGATGATGACAAACTATCATAGAGAAAAGCATCGATGTAAAATAATTGGAATTCACAAAGTAAGAGGCTTACATTCATATGTGCGTGGCGTAGCTCCCCCTTAATGTTGGAATCCAATAATAGTTATTTTAAACCTGTCTTTTCTCATAGTTATATTGTTCTCCCCCTTTGGCATAATCAAAAAGATACAAGAAAATATAATGCATAAAGGAGGCAATAAGCATAAAGAGAAACTGATTTTATTAATAATTTAGCCAATATACATAATGTAATGAAAGAGTAAACAGCTAATACATCCAAACAAGAACAAAGCCTAGAAAGAGGCATCTGGCGGAGGAGGAGGGGAATCAGAACCCCGTGAAGATAGCAAAGCACGCAAGGCGGCTTGCTCACGCTCAACACCATCAAGTCTGTCAAACAGGCGAGAAGGTGTGTTCCAAATAAGCTCGGTTATCCTCCATGTAAGCACGGTTGGCACAGTAAAGTGGCCATGACTTGATCCGAGTAATGGCGAACCGGCGGCGAAGCGGGGGGCGGCGGGGCCGGCGGTGACAGAGCGGCGGGGGCTGCGGAGCAAAGCGGCAACGCGGCGGCGGGGGCGGCGGCGGGATCGGTGGGTCGTCCTCATCATCGTCAACTTCAACCGGGAATACCCAGCCTTCATCAGTCTTTATCATCTTCATTCGGTTCAGCGTATAAGAACCAAACACATTATGGTGGGTCACCGAGTTTTTCGCTCGGTCTCCACAATCTGCGGATACTTGCCTAGGAAGGCACGTGATGATCACCCCATAAGGTAGCTCGAGCGTTCTTTTCCCTTAGCTCTCATCATATGCTTCATAATGAAGACGGGCCGGTTTATCTGGTATCCTTTCTTCAGGATCCACAACATAAACACATCATCTTCACTCAGGTAGGCGTAGTTCCCACCTCTAGGAGCTAAGATGTGGGCATAAGCATAATGCAAGAGCTTGTCTGGCTCTTCATCATGCCCCTTTGACTCCCTTTTGAGTCGGAGGTAATGCCAACCCGGTCTAAGGACATCTTCAATGGCTCGAATCTTGTCGAACCGCTGGACAAACTCTTCACGGTCTTCATTGCTACGGCCGCAGATTCTAAACCAAAAAGCGAACCCGGTCTTGAGGAGTGATCACAATGTGCGATCACGAGACGTCGAAATGAAGCTCCGGTCCCTCAATCCTCAAGTTGCGGTAGAACATTTTGACCAAATCGGGATAGAGGACCTCCTTGTAGGAGCAAAAACGTAGCACGCCCTGGATGTCCAGCTGGTGTAGGAAATCAAAGCCACCTTCTTTTTCAAAGAAGGCCAAATCCAGGTACTTGGGCTGCACAAGGTTTCGTTCTCTGAAATGAGAGATGAACCGTCCAAGAGTTTCTGGGTGAGATGAGAGCCGTCGCAAATCCAATGGGTTGTTGCAAGGCGCGGTCTTTGTGCGAGCACGTTTGGAGGAGGAAGCCATGGATGAAGGTAGAAGATGAGAGGAATGAGTTTGAAAAGAGAGGGAGTGACGGTTGGGTGATACGAGGGAGATGGTATTCGAATAGGAGATGAAAAAACGAGAGAGAAGAAATGGGAAATGAGATGAGTGAACGGGTGAACGAAGGGGCTTATATAAAGCTCAGACCTGAGGTATTCGAATACCTCGGTTGGTATTCGAATACTGCTGTTAGGAAACGCAAAGGTCAGGGCAATTTAGAAAGATGGTATTCGAATACTGCTTAGGGTATTCGAATACTCTGTCCATATAAGATTGGCTCAGATAAGCAGGTATTCGAATACTGCTTAGGGTATTCGAATACTGCTTAGGGTATTCGAATATACCAGAGACAGGAACAAAAGCCTGATAGCAAGAGGCTTCAGGGTATTCGAATAACTACTAAGGTATTCGAATACTCCTGGTTAATTAATCATGAAAGCATGCGAGGTATTCGAATACCAGATGAAGGTATTCGAATAACTTAGATAGAAAAACACCAAATATTACGTCCAGAATGCAATTTTGAAGATTAAAGCTTACCCGATTAAATGAGTACCTGCAAAACAAAATGGAGGGTATCTCCGACGCTCAAGTCAGTAACAATTAAAGATTAATAAATCAATGAGTATTAAATTTAACAAATTAAATACACGATTGATCCAAAATGCCAAGCTCTCTTCTTAAATGAAAGAACGAATCTTTAGGTAAAGGTTTTGTGAAAATATCAGCAAGTTGATTATTGGTTTCAACAAATTCTAACACACAATCACCTTTTTGAACATGATCTCGTATAAAATGGTGCCTTATCTCAATGTGCTTAGTTCTAGAGTGCATAATGGGATTCTTTGTCAGATTAATTGCACTAGTATTATCACATCTTATAGGGATGTGATTAAGTGAAGACCAAAGTCTAAAAGTTGTTGCTTCATCCATAGAATTTGAGCACAACAACTTCCTACGCCACATATTCACCTCGGCGGTGGATAAAGCCACGCTATTTTGTTTCTTGCTATGCCAAGAAACTAAGGAATTGCCAAGCAAGTGACATGTTCCACTAGTGCTTTTCCAATCCAATTTGCATCCAAAGCAAAATCGGAGTCGAATAACCAATAAGACTACAAGTGGCACCTTTGGGGTACCACAAGCCCACTTGTGTAGTGCCACCTAGATATTTCATAATACGTTTTACTGACACTTAAATGCGACTCTTTAGGATTAGCTTGATATCGAGCACACATGCATACGCTAAACATTATATCGGCCTACTAGCGGTGAGATAGAGAAGAGATCCGATCATACCTCGATATTTAGTAATTTCTACTGAAATTACACCGCTCGTCTTTATCCAAGTAACACGAAGTACTCATTGGTGTAGCCATATGCTTTGAGTTGTCCATTCCAAACCTCTTGAGAAGTTCTTTGCAATACTTTGTTTGGCTAATGAACGTTCCACTCCTTGTTTGTTTGATTTGAAGTCCAAGGAAGAAATTGAGTTCTCCCATCATGGACATTTCGAATTCGCTTTGCATGATTTTGGCAAATTCCTTGCACGATTTTCGTTAGTAGCACCAAATATGATATCGTCTACATACACTTGTACAAGGAGTATATCATGGTTTTTATTTTTAATAAAAAGAGTTGTGTCAACTTTACCTCTTGTAAAATTGTGTTCTAAAAGGAACTTACTTAATCTTTCATACCAAGCTCGTGGAGCTTGTTTTAAACCATACAAAGCCTTTTTCAATTTGAAAATATGGTTAGGTAAATCATAATTTTCAAAACCTGGAGGTTGGTCAACGTATACTTCCTCTTGGATAAAGCCATTTAAAAAAGCACTTTTAACATCCATTTGATATAATTTAAAATCCATGATGCAAGCAAAAGCAAGTAACATCCTAATAGCTTCTAATCTAGCTACAGGTGCATAGGTTTCTTCATAATCTATACCTTCTTCTTGATTATAGCCTTTTGCTACAAGTCTAGCTTTATTTCTAGTTATTATGCCAGCTTTATCAAGTTTGTTTCTAAAAACCTATTTAGTACCGATAATAGGATGATTATTAGGCCTAGGAACTAGTTCCCAAACTTGGTTTCGTTCAAATTGATTTAATTCTTCTTGCATAGCTAGAAACCAATGTTCATCATTAAAGGCTTCATTAATGTCTTTAGGTTCGATTTGAGAAACAAATGCTAAGTGGTTACATGCATTTCTAATGGAGTTTCGAGTACTTACACCTTTGGATACATCACCTATTACTTGATCAAGCGGATGATATTTTGAGGTACGCCATTCTTTGGGAAGCTCCAAAGCTTGTGAATCCTCTTGTCTTTGTTTATCTTCTTGCTCCTTGATTTCTTTTTCTTTGCTATCCAAATGTGTTTCCGCTAAGGCTTCTGCAACATCATCAATAACAAGATCCTTTCTCGATCCATTTGGGTCAATTTCATCAAATGCAACATGTATTGATTCTTCAATAGTCATAGTTCTTTTATTATATATACGAAAAGCCTTACTATGATTTGAATAACCAAGAAATATACCTTCATCAGACTTAGCATCAAACTTGCCTAGGTTATCTTTTCCATTATTTAAAACAAAACATTTGCAACCAAAAACGTGAAAATGTGCGACATTAGGCTTTCTTCCCTTGTATAATTCATATGGGGTTTTCTTTAAAATAGGCCTTATAAGGGCCCTGTTCATAACATAACAAGTCAGTGTTTGTATTGACATCCGCCCAAAAATATTTAGGAAGAAGCGACCTCATTAAGCATAGTTCTCGCCATTTCTTCTAAAGAACGGTTTTTCCTTTCTACAACTCCATTTTGTTGTGGAGTTCTAGGGGCAGAGAAATTATGATTAATGCCATGTTCATCACAATAATTTTCAAAAACATTGTTTTCAAATTCGCCACCATGATCACTTCTTATAGAAGAAATTTGAAAACCTTTTTCGTTTTGAATAACTTTGGCAAGTCTTTTAAATGCTAGAAATGCATCATTTTTATTTGCAAGAAATAAAGTCCATGTAAACTTAGAAAAATCATCCACAATCACTAAAGCATAGTAATTCCCACCAAAGCTCATAGTTCTAGAGGGTCCAAATAAATCCATGTGCAAAAGTTGTAAAGGTCTAGTAGTTGAAACTATATTTTTTGATTTAAAAGAGACCTTTATTTGTTTACCCTTTTGACATGCATCACATAATTTATCTTTAACAAAATTAAGCTTTGGTAGTCCAATTACTAGCTCTTTAGAGACCAACTTCCTTAGGTGTGATCCATGTGAATGTGTGCAATTCTCCTATGCCATAACCATGAATCATCATTCTTACTTAAAAGGCATTTCGCATCATTTGAAGATATATCATCAAGGCTAATCATATAAATGTTATTTATTCTATGACCAATGAATTTAACATGTTTATCATTTTTATCTTCAATTATGCAACAATTTGAATCAAAAATTACCTTGTTACCTTTGTCACATAATTGGCTAATACTAAGAAGATTATGTTTTAAGCCTTCAACAAGCAACACATTTTCAATAGAGGAATTTGGATTCTTGCCAACTTTTCCGACTCCAAGAATTTTTCCCTTGTTGTTGTCTCCATAAGTAACATGTCCATGATTCTTGGGAATAAACATGGTGAATTTTGAGTCGTCTCCAGGTCATGTGCTTGGAACAATACCATTGTCGAGATACCAATTTGAGCTCCTGGCTTTCAAGCACACCTACAACACAATTTTAATTTTTAACTTTTGGTACCCAAATTTTCTTGGGTCCTTGAGTGTCAGTTTTAGGCAAAGTACCCTTTGGAACCCAAACCATTTTTGTCCCAATTTTTGTGTTAATATTCTTTCTAGCATTGCATGTTGAAGCACTATGACCTTTCTTTCCACAGTAAAAACATTTAATAAATGGACTGTTGGAAGTACTTGAATAAACGAAAAAAATTTTATAAGATTTATGTTGATTTTTCGGGTTATAACCAATTCCAGCTTTTTCAAAAACAACCCTTTGTTTCCCTAATATAATATTTAGATTATCTCTCCCAGTGTGAATTTGGCAAGGGTATTTTTAAGTCTTCAATTTCTTTCTCAAGTGTGTGACATGAAGAACAAGAATAAGAAGTAGAAGCATGTGAGGGATGAGATGAGCATGCATCAATAATTCCCAAAGTTTCATTTTCAATTTTTAGTTCTTCAATCTCTTTATTTAAAATAAGAATTTTATTTTCTAAAGAAGAGATTTTTTTCTTAGAAGAAGAAATTTGTTTTGAGAGTTTTATTGATTCGTCATGCAATTCTTCAAAGGCATCTTGTAACTCATCATAAGAGGCGTAAAGTAGAGTTAGAACTTACCTCATTTTCGCTTTCTTCTTCTTCTCCTTTGGCCATGAGACAGAGTTGAGCTTCTTCGCTATCTGAGCTGTCAGTTGAATCCATGTCGTTTTCATCCCATGCTATATAGGCTTTTCTTGCTTTTCTTTCTTTGAAGGGCTTCTTCTCAAGTCTCTCTTTCTTCTTTTGGTAAACTGGGCATTCCATTTTCATATGACCAGGCTTGCCACATTCATAGCAAGTAGGAGTTGATGAAGCTCCTTCGCCTTTGTAATGAGTCTTCTTCGGAGGGAAGGGAGGTCTTCTTTGCATTCCCTTTTTCTTGAGAAATTTACCAAATTTTTTAACTAACAGACTGAGATTTTCTTCGTTTACCTCAATGTTTTCTGAGCTTTCTTCATCTTCTTCATCATCATTGTCAATTGTTGAGGAAGTGGCTTTAAGCGCTATCCCTTTTCTTTTTATCATTTTCTTCGCTTTGACTTAATCTGCTCGGTTCTAGTTCGTGCTCATGAAGTTTTCCAAAAAGAGTGGCTAATGACATGGTTGTCAAGTCCCTTGATTAAAATTCTTTGTCACCTTGGGCTGCCAAATCTGCTTAAACACCTTAACACTTTATTAATCAAATCTTCGTTAGTAAAACTTTTTCCTAAAGATGCAAGATGATTAACAATGTGGGTGAACCTCTTTTGCATTTCTTGAATGCTTTCTCCTTGGTTCATTCTAAACAGTTCATATTCGCGAGTTAGAGAATTTATTCTCGACCTCTTAACTTCACTAGTACCCTCATGGGTAACTTGTAAAGTGTCCCACATTTCTTTAGCGGTTTTGCAATTAGAAATTCTAAAAAACTCATCATACCCCAAAGCAGTGGTAATGATGTTTTTAGCTTTTAAATTATATTGGACCTTTCTTTTATCCTCATCAGACCAATCACTTCTAGGTGTCTCGGTTTTTACACCATCGACAACGCGTGTAGGTATAAATGCGCCGTTTTCGACAAAGATCCCACACATCTAGATCAATAGCTTCGATGAAGATTTTCATTCTTTCCTTCCAATATGCATAACCATCCCCATTGAAAAAGGGTGGTCGGTTTATGGAAGATCCCTCGAAAAAAACCATTTAAGGAAGCCATGTTCTCTTGAAGCGGCTAAGCTCTTTATACAAGAGTCTAGCTCGATACCACTTGTTACCAAGTGGCTTCCAAGACTCAAGAGGGGTGAATTGAGTAACAAAAACTTTTGCAAACGCTTTAAACAAATAAATTTTGCTCAATATAATTATTAAAGAATATGGAAGAGATGAGAAAAAGAAAGAGCAAGTAATAAATAAATTGCGAGGAATCAATAAATAAAGTGCATAAAATAAAGAGAATAAGGGAAGAAAAACAGGCACGATTTATCCCGGTTCGACCACCAACCACTTGTGCCTACGTCCAGTCCCAGAAACACCGTTCGAGATTTTTCACTATTCAAGACAAGTTTAAACAACAGTGTGCTTGCAACCTTTACAATACGGAGCACTTTTCACACACAGGGAAACTCTACCCTTGTGCTCAAGCCTCAAATAAACAAAAGGGATACCTCACCCTTATACAATCCTTGGGGATACCTCACCCTCAATACACGAAATAGATATAGAGATGAAGTGAAACTCTCGCTAAGAGTAGATAAATACAAATTGAAGCACTAAGGAGCTGTTTTTCAAATATCTCAAGAGTTAAGCAATTATAAGTTCGAGAAAATAAAGAGAGAATAAGGTAGAGCACGTTTTCAAGCAAGCAAAAATTATCACAATGTCAAGGGAGTTATCAGAGAAGTCCCAGGCCTCTATTTATAGAGCTCGTGGAAGAATATGGCCGTTGTGAGCAATTAATAGCATTAAAAACTTTCTGATTCTTCGTATCTTTGTTTAAAACGTAGCTCTGTTTCTCGTGGGGTATTCGAATGCCTGAAGGAGGTATTCGAATACCTCTGTCAAAAACTCTTTCAGAAAACTGTTTAAGTTGGAGTTATTCGAATACCAGTCAAGGGTATTCGAATACCTCATTAAAATAAGGCATATTTCGAAAGCAGGGTATTCGAATACCATATGGGGTATTCGAATGCCTCATTTAAAAAATGGTTCATTCTGAAACGGGTATTCGAATACCATATGGGGTATTCGAATGCCTCTGTTTTGACAGCAGCAAATATCAGTTTACGAATCAGGTTATTCGAATACCAAATTGAGGTATTCGAATACCTCGGTTAAAAACAGTTCAAAATCCTTTCCAAAAAGCTTCGAAATGCTTGTTTTTAACTTTTAAAACATTTGATCTTTTAAAAACCTTTAGTTTAGGTAATCTTTGATCATTTGAGATATTTAATTAACAGCTCCATACATGATAGATCCTAAGTCCTAAAGCTAATCTTTAAATACTTGGACTTGGTCTTCTCATCATCCTTATGTTTGTTATCATCAAAATACATCTTCATTGTTGCGTAGCAAACACAGTTGCGTGCTTGATGATCTTATACCTTAACACTTAGGTCTTGTCTAAGGGTCAAGCTAGGGGCAACTATTTTGGACCATGAATCGGGATCCCATCCGAAAGGATAGACCCGACACGCGTACCACTGGACTCCGTCATAAATACCCCAGCCAAAGCCTTATGACCTCAGACTACGGCATTGGATTATAACAATCCCTGGATCAGCGCAGATACTCATAACTGCCAATCATGATCGTATGATATTATATGATCCATAACTGCCTCTAACGGTGGATAATCACTATATCTATGTTCCTACGTTATAGGGATTCTCTCCAGTGATAAACGGAGGACAATCCTTGACATGATACTAATCATATATACTTGTATTTAATACTAATCTTATTACGATTCCAGTCACGCTCTATATATACCATGCTAAGTTAACATAATCAGGTATCTGCTATCTCATTGCATAAACCCTACTTGTGCATTACCTGACTTGAGCGTTGGAGTCCCTTTGTAGGTACCACCTCCCAGTTCGATACGCTTGGCAGCAACTGCGCAAGGAGGAAGCCACCATACACATGCCTATCTCAGGTACCTTCTGAATCCATTTCAGAACACTTGTATTACTTGCATTGCATATATTCTCTCTTCATTTTACTGGAAACATTTGGGCCTGAGCATTTTCATTACTTATTTGTTGTTATAGGTTGGGTACACACCTGACTACCTCATTCTTTTGCAAACAATTCTCTGGACAGATCCTCAGGTGTGTGAAAACCTCTGCAGTTTATATTATGTAATTAATTTGATTGAACTATTTCTTTGTATCCCCCCCATTTGGTAAATGTTTGCTTTCTAAAGAATATATGTACATTAAGTTGACAATATCTAGTGAATTTTTTTTCTATAGATACAAATTCTATAATTTACCATTTTCATTTTGATTTGCAGGGTGCTGTTAATTTTGCATTAATGATGTCTCAAATGGAGGGAGGTTGCCTAGTTGATTACAGCACCATAACTGATCTATTTCTTCAAGTTGATTGTCTACTGTGATTAAGTAATAATGATTAGTAGTAATTTAATATTCTAGCTTCACGATCAGTAATTTAGTACAAAAAGTTTCTTAACATTATTCTTTTTCTGCTTAGAGAAACCTGATTCGTGAGGCAATAGCCTTTCTCCTAGATGTTTTAAAGTCAAATCCGTGAGATTCCAACCTAAAACTAATTAGTTTTAAGTGGAGTGACCTATATAAACCGCACCTGAAATATTGAGGCAGGCGATGTAGGACTCTTAACACCCCCTTCCATGTAGGAGATGAAAATGAGATATTGGCTTTGATATCATATAAGATTCCAATCTCAAACCAATTGGTTTCAAGTAGAGTGACCCAACAGATATATAAACCTCACCCAAAATATTGAGGCAGGTAATGTGAGACTCTTAACAAAATCTACCAGAACATGGGTACCTTTAGACAAAGGTTGTGGCCTTTGTTTCTCATTTGCTATGGGCATTTTACTCTGATACTTCTTTCTTTGCAGTGAAACAATCTTCTTGTGAATTGTTTTTCAGGTGTTAGAGATAAATCTAGTGACTTTCCCCAATGTTACTGATGCGATTTTGGCTAATGGCATGTTCAGCCATTATGACCATCCTCGTATTGCCCAACTTTGTCTTTGTTTTCTATTTTATATGAAAATACAAAAGTAAAAATAACTACATTACAAAAAAAAATGTCTTGACTTTCGCACCTATATATATTCCTAAGTTTAACGGAGAATTTAAAGTTATATAATTCTTTATAAAATATTTGCAAGTGAGTTAATTTTAATTATGTAGAGAATGTGTTTGAAAAGATAAATAGAAAGGATATTTTATTTTTTTTTAACAAAAACTGACTCTTACACATAGTTCAAGATAATATCAGATTATACAATAAATTCATACCGGTCCTATTTATTTAACTATCTTAAAAGCAAAATTCACAAAAAAAAAAATAACTACGTTACAAAAAAAATGTCTTGACTTTGCGCCTATATATCCCTAAGTTTAATAGAGAATTCAAGATTATATAATTCTTTAAAAAATATTTGTGAGTGAGTTGTTTTAATTTTGTAGAGGATGTGTTTGAAAAGATGAATAAAAAGGATATTTTATTTATTTTTAACAAAAACTGACTCTACACATAATTCAACATAATATCAAACTCTACAATAAATTCACACCGGTCAAATGACATTGAAGGTAGTACCATAATGTACATTCAGCATGCTTAGATGTTGCGTGGATTAAGAAAAAAAAAAGGATTTATTGAACATTTAGTAAACAAGTTTATTTAAACACCAATCACAAAAATGATGACATAAAGCAAGTAACAAATATTTGAAGCAAATATACGTGCCAATAAATCAAAATCATGCAATTAAACAAGAAAGTAAACCATTAATGTTATGTAGTCAAACAAGAAAACAAACTAATTTCAATTACGCTAAAGAAAACTCAAACATATTTTTATCTTCACATTTTGGCCATAATTTTTTTTTTATTCTTGTTTACTTTCCTAGTCCTTTATTCTATTTTTGTTATATTTTCACTTCAATTACTTATTGTTATTTTCATTATTTCATTCAAAAGAGATCCAACCCTGTAACATAAGAAACAAACATTAACCCAATTACCCTTATCCCACAAACTTGAAAAAGAAGAAATAATAACTTTGGTCAAACCTAAAATAGGCTTCAAACTATCGCAGGTGCTATAGTACATCCTGTTGAGTTTAGATGTATCATATATCTTATAATTTATTTGCTGTTGTAAGTTTTTTTTTATAGATTTTTTTTTGTTTTATTTTTTTTTTCAGTGGTGGTTGGTCGGAGGTGACTGTCGGTCGGAGGTGGTCGGAGGTTGCTGGCTAGAGGTGGCTGGTGGTGGTCGACGGTTGTCGGCCAGAGGTAGTCAGCGACGACCGACGGCAGAAAGCGATGATAGGTGGCGGAAGGCGGTGGCCGACAACAATGGAAGGAAATGACAGGTTACAAGTCTTTCATCTCAACTATTGATGTGTTTTTCAACACGATCAACGGTTAAGATGATCAGAGTGTACCATACACCCTCCAAAAAAAGGGTGTACATTAAACTCACCCTTCAAACTACTATGAACATCTCACCTATTAAAATAGGAGATACAACCCTCATAGAAACAAAGAAAAGGACTTAGCCCAATCTAATAATAGAGAAACTGAAGCTTAAAAATAGAAAACGGGCTAAACCCTGTCACCCAAGCCTAATTAAAAGCAAAAGGATGTTATCTCCTCAAATATTAAACATATGTTCAACCAAACTTCTGACCTAAACCTAAAAAGAAAAACAGAAGAGCCTTAACATATCCAAATTCCCAAATCAATGCCTAAACTAATGAGCTCTCCTTTGAAACCAAGGAGAATTACCACCATGGTTGGTGTGTTGAAGTTAAATAAAGTTTGGGTCACAAGAAAAAATTAACACATATGATAGACTAATTTAACCAATAATTTATCTATAGTCAACCATGAATTTGAATGAAAAAGATTGGTTAACGACCAGTAAATTATTAGTAAAATCAATTTATCGTATGGTTAAATTTTTCGTGTGACCTAAAGTGGAATCTATTACCAACATGTTATCCTAATTGATAATTTCCCCAAACCAGAAAAACTGGGTTGAGTGGTGGTTTCATAGCGGCAGAGCAAGGAGGTATGTGGGTTTCACATGGAGCTTTATTTTGGGCATTTATTCTGATAAGTTGGGTTTTGATTTCTGATTTTTTTTTCTCTTGTTTATGGACTCTTAATTTTATTGGATAATTCCTATCTTTGTTTTAGGAGATAGGTCAATGGGTGGTTCTTTTGGGAGCTGTTGGTGCATTCTATTTTGTGATTGTTGAATATTGTGGTTAGGCATTGCAATGGGTAAATTGGGGCGTTTTGTTTAGGAGAGGTTGTGATAGAGGTTTGTGAGGGAGAGTGGCTTGGTTCTTAATGTTAAGTTATGTGGGTCATTTTATTAACTTTATGGTCATTTAGTTTTTGCTATAATTCCGTTGCTCTTTGTATCCAAGTCCAGTGGAGTTTGTTATTGATGGATAATGCTTTAGCTATTGTTGAAGTCCTAGTCTTTCGGTTTGTTTCATTTGCACGTTGGGCACTTAGGAGTTAGTGGCTAATGTAGTGGTTTAGCATTTTTTTATAAGTAGAGGAGCTTGTCATTGAGTCATTGTATTCCAAATTGTAAGCAATAAAAGTTTAGTTGTATTCAAAAACAAATTTCTCTTGTCTTGCCACTTTAACAATGGTATCAGAGCCTGGTTGACCTTTGAGTGTAAGCTGGGAAGTGAGGCAGAGTCTGTCATTTTTCTTCACTTTGATTTCTGTTTTGCAGCAGCAACAGAGGACTATGGCCACAGAAAACTTTGTGCAACCTGTCATTCCTCGCTTTGATGGTCACTATGATCATTGGAGCATGCTTATGGAGAATTTTTTGAGGTCCGAGGAGTATTGGCAAGTCGTTTCCAACGGAATTGCAGAACCGGCAGCTGGCACGACAATGACAGATGCACAAAAAACGAAGCTTGAAGGACTGCATTTAAAGGATCTCAAGGCAAAGAATTATCTCTTCCAAGCTATTGATCGCTCAATATTGGAAACAATTCTTTGCAAAGACACATCCAAGCATATCTGGGATTCCATGAAGAAGAAGTACCAAGGCTCCGCAAGAGCAAAGAGGCAGCAGCTTCAAACACTTCGTTCGGAGTTTGAAACACTAAGAATGAAGTCAGGAGAATCGGTCACAGACTACTTTTCAAGAACGATGGCAATCGTAAACAAGATGCGGATCCACGGTGACAAGACGGAGGACATCACTGTAGTTGAAAAGATACTTCGGTCCATGACTCCAAAATTCAATTTTGTTGTTTGTTCTATTGAAGAAGCCCATGACATTGAGGAACTCTCAATTGATGAGCTGCAAAGTTCCTTACTGATTCATGAGCAGAAAATTAACCAGCAGGAGAAAGAGGAACAAGCATTAAAAGCTTCAACAGAAAATCGCTTGACATCAAAAGGAGATAGAGGGCGAGGTAGAGGCAGAGGCAGAGGAAGCAATGATCGTGTCCACCAACAAGAACATCAACAGCACCATGAAAACCAATTTCAAGGAAGAGGAAGGGGGCGTGGGGGTCATCACTCAACTGCAAACAGAGCAAAGTCAGCAGACAAGTCCCATATTGAATGCTATAGGTGTCATCGGTATGGCCATTATCAATCTGAATGTCGAACTAATTTGGATAAGCAAAATGGAGAAAGAACTAACTTTGCAGAAAAAGACGAAGAAGTTTCTCTCTTGATGGCCTGTCATGCGAAGGAAGAAGTCCACCAAAACTTGTGGTATTTAGATACCGGTTGTAGCAACCATATGTGTGGAGACAAGATGATGTTTTCAGACTTGGATGAATCATTCCGCAACACTGTAACCTTTGGTGACAACTCCAAGGTTTCTGTCATGGGTAAAAGAAGCATCAAAATCCACACCAAAGAAAACTCTAATCAGATTATTTCTAATGTTTTCTTTGTTCCAAACCTTAAAACCAACTTGCTAAGTGTTGGACAGCTCCAAGAGAAGGGATATAAATCTCAATCAAAGATGGGGTTTGCCGCATTCAAGATGAAGAATTGGGCTTAATCACTCAAGTCAACATGACAATGAACCGGATGTTTCTGCTGCATCTCAGCAACACCACTCAATCATGTTTCTCTACAAGATTGAAAGATGAAGCATGGTTGTGGCATTTTCGCTATGCACATCTAAGCTTTGGTGGTCTAAAAACACTCCAGCAGAAGCAAATGGTAATGGGCCTTCCGCAAATTTGCAGCCCTTCTCAAGTTTGTGAAGAGTGTGTAATTGGCAAGCAACACCGAGATCAATTTCCAAAAGGAAGATCATGGAGAGCGAAGGAGGTGCTGGAGCTAGTCCACTCGGATTTATGTGGACCTATCACTCTGACATCAAATGGTGGTAAACGTTATTTTATAACGTTCATTAATGATTATAGTCGGAAAACTTGGGTTTATTTTTTGCAGGAAAAATCTGAAACTTTTTCAGTTTTTAAAAGTTTCAAAGCACTTGTTGAAAAGGAGGCGGGCATGCCTATAAAGATACTTCGCAGTGATTGTGGTGGAGAATACAACTCACAAGAATTTGTTAATTTTTGTGAGGAACATGGGATTCAAAAGCAGCTTACAGCAGCTTACACACCACAGCAGAACGGTGTTTCGGAAAGGAAGAACCGCACAATCTTGAACATGGTGCGGACCATTTTAGCTAGAAGCAGTGTCCCAAAAAGCTTTTGGCTTGAAGCAGTCAACTGGAGCATTCATATTTTGAATAGAAGTCCCACACTTGCTATTCAAAATATGACACCGGAGGAAGCATGGAGCGGACAAAGACCAGCGGTAGATCATTTCAGAATTTTTGGGTGTGTTGCCTACGCCCACATTCCCTATCAAAAGAGGACAAAGCTAGATGATAAGGGAGAAAAATGCATTTTTCTTGGTGTTAGTAACCAATTAAAAGCGTACAAACTGTACAATCCTATCACCAAGAAAATTGTTGTTAGTCGTGATGTGATTTTTGATGAAGAGCAGTTCTAGATTTGGGGTAAAAACAATATTCAACAACACATACAGGCTGATTTTGATGGAGAAAATAGAGAAGAAAGGCAGCAACCTTTGGAGAATGCACAACCAGTAGCAAATGAGCAATAACCAGCAGTCTATCCACGTATTTCAGCTGCTGAAACAGAAGATGAACGACCTCAACGGGTTAGAAGAAGACCTACATGGATGGCAGATTACGAGGTAACCGGAATTGATCAATCTGAGGATCCGATTACTCATTTTGCTCTTTTTTCAGATTGTGATTCAGTAGTTTTTGAAGATGCTGTTAAAGAATCCAAATGGCGGAAGGCAATGGATGCTGAAATTGCAGCCATCGAAAAGAACAACACTTGGGAGTTGACGGAGCTTCCAAAAGGTCAAAAGATGATTGGTGTGAAGTGGGTTTACAAGACCAAGCTGAAAGAGAACGGTGAAGTCGACAAATTCAAGGCACGTTTGGTTGCAAAGGGCTACAAGCAAGAGTTCGGCATCGACTACCAAGAAGTTTTTGCTCCTGTGGCGAGGCATGATACAATCAGATTGGTGATCGCATTGCCATCGCAAAACTCATGGCCTATTTTTCAATTGGACGTGAAGTCTGCTTTCTTACACGGAGACTTGGAAGAGCAGGTATTCATTGATCAACCTCCTGGTTATGTGAAGGTTGGTGATGAGCACAAAGTTTATAAATTGAAAAAGGCGTTATATGGACTAAAACAAGCTCCAAGAGCTTGGTATAGTCGTATAGAGACCTATTTTCTGAATGAAGGTTTTAAAAAATGTCCTTATGAGCATACACTTTTTTCAAAAATTGGAGATGGAGGAAAGATGCTTATTGTATGCTTATATGTGGATGATTTGATTTATACTAGAAATGATGGTGCCATGTTTGAAAATTTTAAGCAATCCATAATGCATGAATTTGATATGTTTGATCTTGGAATGTTGCATTACTTTCTTGGCATAGAAGTGGTACAAACTGCTGCTGGCATTTTTTTCTCAAAAGAAATATGTCTAAGAAATTTTAGACAGGTTTCAAATGAAGTATTGTAATTCTGTTTGCACCCCGACTGAGTTTGGTTTGAAACTGACCAAAGATCATGAAGGAAAAAGGGTTGACAGCACACTCTACAAGCAAATTGTGGGAAGTTTAATGTACTTGACAGCAACAAGGCTAGATGCTATGCATGCTGTGAGTCTTATTAGTAGATACATGGAAACTCCGACAGAGATGCACCTTCTAGCTGCCAAGAGGATCTTCCGGTACTTGCAAGGTACTGTAGATTTTGGATTGTTTTACAAGAAGGGAGAAAAGTCAGATTTAATTGGCTTCACTGATAGTGATTATGTTGGAGATCAAAATGATAGAAAGAGCACTTCAGGTTATGTCTTTATGATAGGTTCAGGAGTTGTCTCATGGTCTTCAAAGAAGCAACCAATTGTCACGCTATCGACAACCGAGGCTGAGTTCATAGCTGCAACTTCATGTGCTTGCCAAGCTATTTGGTTAAGAAAAGTTCTTGAAGAGCTCTGTTTCAGGCAACAAGGACCAACTCCAATCTACTATGACAACAGCTCAGTAATTAAGCTCTCTAAGAATCCTGTTTTACATGGGCGGAGTAAACATATAGATGTGAAGTATCATTTGTTGAGAAATCTCTCCAACGATGGAATTATAGATCTGACTTTCTGCAGAAGTGAAGATCAAGTTGTTGATATATTAACTAAACCTCTCAAAGCACATCTATTTCAGAAGCTACGGGAGTTGCTTGGTGTGTGCAGTTCAGAACAATCAGTTTCAGAAATGATCTTCTGCTGCTTATGTTGTTTAAACTGAATGTTCAAAGATCTTTTCAGTTTACGGGAAGGAATGTTAAGTCATGTGGGTCATTTTATTAACTTTATGGTCATTTAGTTTTTGCTATAATTCCGTTGCTCTTTGTATCCGAGTCCAGTAGAGTTTGTTATTGATGGATAATGCTTTAGCTATTGTTGAAGTCCTAGTCTTTCGGTTTGTTTCATTTGCACGTTGGGCACTTAGGAGTTAGTGGCTAATGTAGTGGTTTAGCATTTTTTTTATAAATAGAGGAGCTTGTCATTGAGTCATTGTATTCCAGCTGTAAGCAATAAAAGTTTAGTCGTATTCAGAAACAAATTTCTCTTCTGTCTTGCCACTTTAACACTTAAATGTGAGGTGGAATACATGTGGGTGATCAAGTGAGTTAACTATAGGTGGAGAGACAGAGTGCATATTTAGCTTGGTGAACTTGTTCCACAATAAATAAAAAAAAAAAACCAATGTCATAGATTCAAAATAATAGACAACAATAGCGTGGAAATATATTCAAATATAAATGAGTTATGGCACATTTAAGGGGCTTACCTTCTACGCAAATCATAAAACACAATTTCTTACATTTGCTAACCTTTCTTTCACGCGTCTCCTCTGACCTCTCTCACATAATGCCACCCTTTTTCTATTATGGGTATGATTTGTTCATTGTGTGATACGGGAGTGAGTGTGTGGTAGAATAATGATGGAACTACATTTCTTTTAGAAGTGTAGGTACTATACACACTCTTTTTAAGGGTGTGTGATTAAGAGAGAGAAAGTGATAGAAAAAAGTAAGTATGATAAATGATATTATATTGAGTGTGAAAAGAGATATATACACTGTTTGCGTTAAGAATATCGGAATTGATGTGTGATATGATGAGTGTGTATGAGAGTGGTGTGATGCAGTGTATGGGATGGGGAGTAACCGGTCGTTGCACCCACTGCTTAAAAGTAGTGTAGTGTAGCGCAATACAGGTGTGGTGTAGTGAAGTCACCTATCTAAGTGTAAAAAAGAAAGTGTAAAATACCAAGTGTAGAAATACATTGCTAGCATAGAAATAAATGTGAGTGAGAGTGAAAATGTAAGTGAGCAAAGCATGTGGATCATGTAAATTGGCCAAGTGAGTCGAGATATATATAAGTCAAGTGCCCAATGGAGTTTGAGTCATGAGTTGTGTGTAAAGACATTTGGGTCAAAAGAATGAAAAAGCTAATAAGTTTAGTGAATATGAATTTAGCTCTAATTTAGGATTGCTTTCATTTCCTTATTTTTTCTTTTTAATTTTTATTATTTTTATGAATTTTATATTGATAGAGACAAAATATGGTGTTTACAAGGCTAACTATGAGCCAAACTAACTCATGAACATGCTCGTTGATCCACTTGTTAGTAAATCTATTATTTAAAAATTTTGGCTCATTTTTTAAATGAGTTGGGCTTGGACTTTCATACATATTTGTCTCAATAGATTATGAGCCAACTCAATATTTATTTATTAAGAATACTGATAATAACAATAATGTTTTGATTTTATATATATATATATATATATATATATATAAAGTATATTTAATGAGAGAAGTGTATATTGTAAGAGTTAAGAGGAGTGAATCTTGACCATTAGATCTTACATGAATGGTCAAGATTAGAACATAAATACATGTAATTTTTTTAAGTGATCACATGACTTTTAAGTAACTTTTAATTTTAATCATTCATGTGTGGTTGTATAGTTAAGATTCACTTCTTTCATCCTCTCACAATAAATACTCTTCTCACTAGATATGTCTTTTATATATATATATATATATATATGATTTATGAACCTAAAAGGCTTAATTAATACAAGCAATAACAAAGTAGCAAAGTCATATATTGATGAGGGTATGCACAAGCACTGTTTAAGACACAATAGAAGACTAACATTTATTATATTCTTATGATATTTCATTTATATTGACATAAAAATTAAAAAACAAAATAAAAATTATAAGATGTAGCCATGTAGGCTAACAATATGTGGTGGTGTCTAAGGATCTTAAACGGGTATGTAAGTGAGGGTTCAAGAGTAGTATAAAGCATTAAACAGAACAATTATGTTATAAAGGAACCTTTAGAAAATTACTTTTAAATATCCTAGATAATTTATAGGTAGTATAAATATCTAAATATTTTAAAAGTTAGGTAGAGAAGATTTTAAAATCTCATCTCCACCACACATTTGGCTACATCTCTACCTTCTACCACCCTCCATTGAGGAGGTTAAGCAACTATAAATTGGTGAGACTCTCTTTGGCCAAATCATAGTGAATTTAACATTCATCTTCTAAGTATTTGGGTTTTTGTTTTCTCTTTCTCCAAGTATTTGTTTCATTATCTTAATCTTCATTTTGGTTTCTATTGTTAATAGTTCTTTAGCTCTAATTAGTAGATATTTGGAACCTTGTACCCTCTATTCACATCACATTATATTTGATATAGACAAGGGACAAGTTCCTAAACGTTACGTTATGTTATGCAAATATGTTAAATTAATAACAAAGGGAACATCATTGAGTAGTAGTTTTCTTTTAATCTCAACAGATACTTCTTTTAGGGCTTCTCACAACATGTTGTCACAAATTAGTAGTTGCTACTCACAATGAGAAAAAAAAATTGAGAATTTGTTGTTGTTGTTGCAGAGAGAAGAAATGATAATCAGTGGCAGAGAAATGTTGGTGCTCTGGACTATAATCTGAGTTCATAACTCGTAGGTCAACTCGACACGCATACCCGCCATAATCTAACATCTATGCCCTTAGCAGGAATATGCTTACCATGGACCCCAGAAATATATGTCAGACCCCGGTACTCGAACAACTTTACTGTGAGATATGCGCAATAGATAAATCTTTATGATATCTGTAATTGTCAATCATGATCTTATGGAATAATAGCATCATAACTATCATATCAGTATTCCGATAATATAGGGATCTTCTGTAACTAAAGAAGAAACATATTTCCTCATGCGATTATAATGGGAACGTATCTCTCCATTATGAGAAAGTATCTACCCAACCTCTATAAATATTAGGCTAAGTCACTCTAATTAGATATCTTATATCTCATTGCATAAACCTTACTTGTGTACTGTCTGACTTGAGTGTTGGAGTCCCTTTGTAGGTACTCACCTCTCTGGTCCAGCACGCTCTGCTGCAGCTGCGTAAGGAGGAAACCACCTTGACGTGTCTATCTCAAGTACACATCTAAATCTACTTCAGAACAGTTAGTGGTGTTGGTGAGAGAGTGAGAAAGAAACATTTGTAATATACAACTGATTCCTAACAATTAAATGCTTCAACGGTAGCATTTGTATTTTTTTTTTCTTGTGACCCCAAACGAATACTTCTGTTTAGTAAGGGTCTAATTTTTATTTTAGGAATAATTGAAAAAATTATATTGAAAAAACTTGACCTTTTGAAAATAAATTAAAACGTGAAAATCCAAATAAAAAAAGGTGTGCACGAGCACCCTCTAAGATACAATAGAAGACTAATATTTATTATATTCTTATGATATTTTACTTGTATTGACATAAAAATTTAAAAACAAAAAATAAAAATGATAAGATGTAGTCATATAGGCTGACAATATCTTGTGGTGTCTAAGGATCTGATATGGGTATGTATTTGACATTAGTACGATAGACATTTTAAAATATACGTACTTATTATATCATCAAGGTTTAGGAATATAAATCATTGAATAGAACAATTAGGCTCTAAAGGAACTTCTAGAAAACTATTTTCAAATATCATATATATTTTCGAGAGAAATTTTAGAGGTAGTGTAAATATCTAGATATTTAAAAACTTTGGTGGGAAAGGTTCCAAAATTTTAATCCCATCATACACTTGGTTACATCTACACCTTATACCACTGTTCATTTAGGAAGTGGAGCAATTATAAATAGGTGAAGTCATATTAGGTTAAACTATAGAGAATTTAACACTCAAGTTTCAAGCTAAATTTTCCCTAAGGAGCCCACTCAATCCTAATGTCAAGCCTCATTGAGTTTGGGTTTTTATCCCTCTATGAAAGACATTGGCATTAGTCGTTACAAAAGAAAAGAAAATGGACATTAGTGTTTTTCCATGACTATTGAGATTTCCACCCTTACAAGAGTATTAAACTTTTCGATTTCGTTTTGATACATTCTTAGTGAAATTGTTTTACACCATGATACAATTGTGTATTTCTAAATTGTTAAAAAGTTTAAATATCATAACCACTATCTAATAAATCTAACTCTCTGCAAATTAAAAAAAAAACTAATGTACATGCCATAAACTGCTATGAGAAAAGACAAGTCATAGGGCCACTAACACATAAAATGAAACTAACTTTTTTTTCATGGACGAAGTTTACGAAAAAAAAGGTTTTCTCATTCCTCAATAAAGGCTTGCAATAGTGACAGAAGTACGTACAAAACAATGGGAGCACATGCTTAAATTTATAGATTCGTTATTGAATGAAGGATTACAAATAAAAATTGAATCCAAAAATTTTAAGTCAACATAAGTTGATCCTACTAGTTGAGGTAACCCTTATTAACAAAGTGAGTTTAAGTTGTAAGAGCTTGAGCTATATGGTTGCTAATAATAGCCACAAATCCCTATATTTGGTTTTTATTTTTATTTTTTTCACATAAATTGCTATTTTGAATATTGCAAATGGCAACTAGAGGTGTTATTGGATAAGATTTGATCGATTTTGAAAGTCTTGTTGGATTGAGCGCTTACCACTAAGCCAAAAGTTATAACTATTAGTCATGGTGCAACTTTTTCTACTTAAGTCTATCAGCAAGCATCACGGTTCAATTTGACTCCGACCCCACCTGAACCTTACCAAGGTAGCACGCTAGCCTACAACCAACAATCCCCTTCCCAACGCCTACCTCCAGCAGTTCGTGCCTTTCTGGAAATCGAACCCGCGACCTTGCCTCTGATACCACTTATTGGATCGAGTGCTTAACACTAGGCCAAAAGCTATAACTATTAGTCAGGCTGCAACTCTTTCTACTTAAGGCTATCAACAAATGTCACGGTTCGATCTGACTCTGACCCCACCTGAGCCTTGCCAAGGCAGGATGCTGGCCTACAACCAATAGATAGGAAAAGTTAACTAATCAAATTCAACTTTTTGTCATATTATCATCTAATCAGTTTATTTCAAAATGCAAAATCGATTTAATCTAATCCAATCTAAATTAGTTTGGAATGAATCAGTTTTATATTTTTTGTGAATTTTTTTTAAAATACATAAATCTTAATTCATCAAATTATAACAAATACAAGTCCAAATTAATTGTCAATTGTATAATACATGTGCAAATCCATTGTCAAAATTATGACATTAGAGAGGGAATTATGATTGGGTTAAGGTATAATAGTAAAGTTCCTAAATAAACTATAAAACTATAGATGAAATTCAATTTAGCTTGCGATATATTAGTAAAGTTCCTAAATAAGCATCTGTAACATTAATTCCTAGGCAAGATATTATTAAAAAAATGTATATAATCATTTTTGGTTTGGATTGGATAAGATTGATTTTCAAAATCGGAATCGAAGTTCGATCCAAACCAAATAATTTTTTCAATTTTTCAATTTTTTGGTTTATTCAATTTTCAATTTTTTGGTTTTTCGGTTTTGAACATCCCTAATGGAAAACATGAAGTTGTTTGTGTAGTTAGACTAAATTTTCAAGTACATGAGTCACACAAGTAATAACAAATAAATAAAGGATATCATCTCCACATAGATTTGGAAGAGTGTTGTATTAACAATTAATCAACTACTTTATTTATGTTTAAGTAAAATGAATTAATGGATAAAAGGAGGAAAATGTACAAAAACGATAAAATCTAAACCAAATCACGCCAACATAGGAGAGATAACAATATACTAAGGCCTAAAGAGTCTTTCTTCACCCATTACTTCACTTGGATTATGCAAATTGTCTAAGTATTGTTAACGAACTAATCTCGTTAGCCGAAACCTATTGTACTTAAGATGTCTATGTTTAGGTCACTTGATTGTACATCCACCACCTAAAATACTATGTGTTCATGTGAATTAGAGTGAATTCAACCCATTAGGTCCTTATGTCCATCCCATTGGCTAATTACACCTAATCATTTAAGTAAAATTGAACATGTATTACCGAAAACGATAGTCACGTTCTCTTATACCTATGTCTAGATCTAAGAGAATGTCCAAATTAATTGGTGATCAAGCAATTAAACAATCAAATATAGAATTGGGTAAACAAGAATTCATCCATTAACCAAAAGCTCTAAATAATTATAAAAATCCAAGATCCATAATGGGATCTAAAAGACCCTCTAGATATAGAATTAGAAACCCATGAAAACTAAAGAACCCAAAACTATAAAAATATCAATTCAAAGTTACAAAGATTAACGAGAAGAGAGGAAGAGATAGAACTATATAGTTGATGAACTTGTAGATTGGGTCTTCTCCTCCTTCTTGCCCTTTGCTCTTCAGCTTTGATGGGTTTCTCTCTCAAGAATTAACTCTCACAAAACTAAGTCTTTCTCTCTAAAAATGGAGTTCAGTCTAGAATGAGATTTAATTACAATTAAGTGAGTTTTAATATATAAAATGAGACTTGCATCTAGGTAAGCTAACTAGGCCTAGGCCAGGAAAGTTCACGCTTAAGTTTAGAAAAATTTGTACCGATTCATTAATTGCCCTATGCCTAGGCCAAGAAAGCTCATGCCTAGGTGTGGGATAACTCTTCCCACATTTTCCTTCAACAGATACAACCACACCTAGGCTATGATTTTCATGCCTAGGCGTGGTGCATATTCTTGTGTGCTCTCATTTTTGCTCTTCATGCCACACCTAGGCTAGGAATATTTTAGCCTAGGTGTGGTGATCTCTGTCCTTCAATTTGGTTGTCAATTGAGAGTGCCACAGTGTGGTTCTTGTTCCCAAAAAGTGCTTGAATCTCTTTTTCTTTTTCTTCCACTTGGCTCTTATTCTCTTGCTTGGTTCTTCTTTGACATTCATAGTCCAATTGAACTTGCAAAGCATCATTGAAAAATACATGAGTTTTTAAGCTTTGATAAGCATATTAAAATTTAAATGTTAAGGGACCAAGAATTAGCCAAGATAGCATGAAAAAAGTTATAAGCTCACATTTTCCAATTTAGACATATATAAAACTCATAAAACCATGAAAATTTAGGACTGACAATCTTATTTAACCATTCAATTAAATGAATAATAACTCTAATTTTTGGAGTTATTAGGTGTTAAAGCCATTACATGGCCAACGGTAATGCATTTTTTTATCACCATTTTGCGATATTTTATGAGTTGATTGTCGTAATGTTGCAAACTGTTAGAAAATTCTAAATACTAATCTTAAAAATAAATAACACATTTTTTTAGGTCATAAAATAACCTAAATATTTTTATCAAAATATAACCTACTTTTAATTTGAAAAAAAAAAATAAACACTGTTAAATAAGTTCAGAAAGTATGAAAAAGGAAGCATGCCAATGGACTATGGACCCAACCAGCAAATTGTGGGAGATTTACAAGAAGTCCAATGGACTAGTGGCTGGGCCAAAAACAAAAGGTGAGATTTTCAACAAATTAAATCTATCTAAAATCCAACTTTGTTACTTTGCACCTTTCGACAAAAAAGTAAAATTCTCTTGAAGTTGAAGTAACAAAATCTACTAAAAATAAATAAATAATTTTGAAAAAAAAAAGAAAAGAAAATGAAGTATTGAGAATATCGTTCTTGTACATAGCAAGTCCAGGTAATAGGTAGCTATCATATTTTTCTTCTATTGTTTGTAAACGAAATGGTGTATTTAAAGATTAAAATACAAATAAAAAATATGAGGAAGTGTTTTTTAGAGTAATGATACTTTCACAAACTTACACTCATACTCTTTTATATCTTTTGAGGCTAATCATTTGAATTTGATAACACCATGGTCTAATTGAAAATTTTTTAATGGTCTAAATTATAAATATACCTCACATAATTTGTACAAACATATTTTTCCTATGTTTTATAAGATCTTGTGTGAGAAAGTTAAATGTAAGTTATGAACCCAAAATCAAACGTTCTCTAAAATGACTTGATATCACTTCAATTGTAACTCTTGATTATTCATGTGATTGTATTTTATAGAAAACTAAACTAGAGATTTATTTTGTAACTCATAAAATTATAGGGACAACTTTGGACCTACCCATTGATCATGCAGAAAATCTAAGTAATATAACAAGGGTTTTACAAATTGCAATCGACTTTACTTTATACATGTTTAACTTGATCTACACTTCTAATTATTGGTGTATATTGACCAAATAAGACTTGGCTGCACGCATATTATATAAACTAATGAGTTTTTTTTTAATACAATAAGGGTGTTTTAAGCTAAGTTTCACATTAATCGAGACAATTTATCTCCAAACAATGTTAAGGGCACACCTTTTATGTCGGCATAATGCATTTAGATGAATTAGTTTATTTTTTTAGGTGTTAACTTGTTAGGTTTGATATAAAATCCTGATTTGTAAATATTGATAATTTCTCATTCTATAACTGGTAGTTTTTAATTTAAAATTGTAATTAATATCAAGATATGTGAGAGGTATTTGTTTTAAATATGAAATTATGAAAATCCTTTTTGTGTGTTTGGATGAAGAATTTTGAGGAGAGAATTATTTTTGGAATAATTTAAAATGCCACACAAAAAAATACAGTATTTGGATTAATGATAAAAGAAATTTGAAATTATTTAGAAATTTTAATCGGTTATTTCATCCTCCAAAACAAAGAATTTAAAATTCTACCTAATGAGGTGGAATTTTTAAAATTTCTCACTTAAACCTCGTCATTATCTTATCTCAAGCCTTATCTCAACTCCATACCTATCGATCCTACTTGGAAATCGTGATTCCACTTCTCATTATATTGATTCTTCACCTCTATAGCTCTAACTCGGTGATTTAAGAGTTGCTATATGTGTCAGATCTATTCTTGCTTCCAATGTCAATCTTTAATGATTTTTTATTCTATGACTTCATTTTCTTTGATTTTTATACTATTCTTTGTTCTAGCTGTAATTTTGATTCAAGCTTGGTTTGTATTCACAAATGGGTTCTATAGCACCCATTGTTTCACGAAATGGTGTAGTCATAATGTGTTATCGAATGATTATACTCTCGTAACAATTTCTAGAATGTCTGGTGAACATGAGGACTTGGTTTCTAGGAAATTGATTCATGGGAAGAGTATAAAATTGGGTTTGTCTAAGATGTTTTTGTTGTCAATTTTGTGATGTTATTGTAATAATAGATGTGGAGAATTTGGTTATGCAATGAAGATGTTCGATAAAATGCTTGAATGTGGATTCATTCAATGTTATAATACTTGGATGTGTTGCCTCAGAAAATTGTACTTCTACTTTCTATGATGATGATTTATGAGACTTTTTTTCCTCTAAGAATACAATCTGAAGGCTTTAAGCTTGTTGCTTTCATGTATTCTAGTTTGTTGCTTGTGTGTTATGGTCAGAGTTATTGAACTCTGTTTATTGTATTTTTTTCCTTTCTAAACTTAGAAACCCCTAGTTGTAGTTGGGTTATGCATTTTTTGGTTTGGTAACTATTTATGGAGTCATCTAAAGGAAGAGGCAAGACAAAGGGAGAAAGAAAGATGACAGAAAATAATATTGAGGACAAGAAAGAGGATACGAGAAGTTACTTCGCATAGAATTTAGAGATGGAATGTGTACTGACTGATGTACTTAGAGATTAAAGGAATTTTGACAACAAGAGCGATGGAGCTTGGATAATAGTGGCGTACAACATTATAACTCAAGAATTATCTACCCGTTTCAAAGTCCAACTTGTTGGAGAGAATGTTAAGAATCGTATTATACTTTGGAAAACATGGTATGACATTGTTAGTGACATTCTTAGCTAAAGTAGATTTAATTGGGATGACACGAAATACATGATTTTGGTTGATTGGAGCAGAGACTATACTTGATGCCGATGCTAGCATGGGCAAAGAAGCAAATGAAAATGATGATGTTGCTAGTGTTAATATTAACTTGGAGGAACCAAGCTCTACAACAAAGAAAAAAGAACAATCTTCATCTTCTACTTGTAAGCAATCCCAAAGAAAATGTGGAGAAAAAGATAAGATAGTTGCTTCAACGAGAGAAGTGGTTGAGTCATTAAAAGAATTTGTGCAAGTAACTATAAAGAAGACAAACAAGAAAAATGTTAAAGAAGTGTTAAATGAGCTAGAGAAAATACCCGATCTTGATAACTTACATTGGCTGAAAGTTATTAATTGGTTAATAGAAAATCTAAGTCAACTACTAGTTGTGAGAGCTCTTCTATTGGAGAAGAAGAAGAATTACATCTTGAATTTTATGTTTTAATGCTAAGTTGAAAACATGCTGGGAATTTATATTACTTAGTATCATTTCAATCTCTATCACTAGTTATAGATGTGAAGTTGCAAACATATTGAGAGTTGATATTATTTTGTGTCATTTCAATCTTTGTTACTAGCTATTAGATATGGAGTTGAAAAGATGCTTGGAATTTATTAGTGTCATTTAAATATTTGTTACTAGTGATATATGTGGAATTACATATTTTAAAATACTATTAGTTGAGATATTGAATTGCAAATTTAGTTTCTGTTTTGTTTTTTACATAGTGTCCAATTTATATCACAATATTGATTCTACTAGGCTTAATTTTGAGGTGTTTTTTTCAATATTTGTTATTGCATTTTTTTTTGCCTAGTTCAATTTATATTAGATGATGTTATATTTAAGTTTGCACCATCTCATTTTGTTTACATTACAATTAGATTGTGTAATTTGTTAATTTTCAAAATATGTTGTGACATCAAGTCGAGTTAGATAAATTAGAAGTGTGACCCAAACTTAATTTAAAAATATATTGGGTTTAATTTATAAAAATTAAATGGTCGAATCTGTCCCAATTAGTTTTGGGTTGAGCCGGATTTTGAACACTCCTAATAATAATACTTGTTTTGATAAAAAAATTGTAAATGAAGGGAATTTAATTACTTTGCCCAAGCAAATAATTTAACATACTAGAAAATTTAATTACTTCATCTAAATAAAAAATTTTACAAATGAAGGGAATTTAAATGAAGCAATTAAATTCTCTAGCATTTTAAATTCCCTTGAATTTTGAAATGCTCCATCCAAATACAACCTTAATTAATACTTGTAAGGGGTTTGTGAGGGTGATTGTTTGTCAAACAAGTTTTTGTGTATTATAAATAAATGTAAGAAATTGTGAGTATTACAACTTTTTCTTCAAAAGTTTCCTTGTACTTGGAGGAGGATTTGCAACGCAAAAGTTGTCTATTAATGCTATTCATAGTGGATTTAATCTCTTATCATCCTTTAATATTTTTCCTGATTATAAGTATTTATCAAGCTTCCACGAAAAGGTATGTGGTATTCCTCAACAAGTGGTATCAGAGCATGGTTCAAGGAAATGGATTATGATACAGTCCTTGTGTGTGGGTTCTAGTGTCGAAAGTCTTCTTAATAATAGAAGTTAAGTGGTGTGTTTCATTATGAATAATGGCAAGTGTGTCAAAAGTCTTCTTGACATAGATATCAAGTAGCATGCTCATTGATAACGACAATGCATTTGATTGGAAATTTTGCTAGGCAATTTGACTGTGCTTTGTTGCAATTTGTCAAGATTTGCGCTGATGGTGGAGAGCTCGCGAAGATTAGAAAATTTGAAGGTTTTGAATAATGTTTGTTAATGATAGAATTTGGATCAAGGTAAAGATTGTTGCATCTGACTCTAATTGTTATTTTGATAAGTAATGATAGTTTTTGTAGTTTTCAATTTTGAATTGTAATTAATATTAAGATGTGTGAAATATACGAGAGAAACATTGGATATTTGCTTTAAATAGAAAACTAGGAAACTCTATAGTTGATAAGGAGTATGCAAGGGTGATTACTTGTTAAGCAAGTTCTTGTAGGTTATAAATATTTATATTATAAATTTTTTTAAGGTACATTATTAGGGAATTGTTTGAGGCATGAGAATAAGAAAGAATAAATTGAGTAATAAAAGAGTTTGTAACTTTGTCATAAAAAATTGTCGCTTTATTCATACAAAGTTATATTAGTATAGTAATGAGGCAGGGTTTATAATCTTATCCATGTAAAAGTTGTATTATAGTATTTTTTATAGTGAATTCAATATCTTATCATTATGTAAGCATGTTGAGTCAAATCATGTTAAATTTGTGTGTGTGCTTTTGTATGTGATATTTTATCTAATTATAAGTATTTATTAAACATGTGTAGAAAGGAATATAATATTTTTCCTATCATGACCCAATATTCTAACTCAAATAGTAATGGTATAGACTAACAATAGTTAGGTGCAGTGGTAAATAAAATGTACTATCAGGGATAGGACTAAGGTATAAATTTTAAATAAGATAATTGTTAAGAGAACTTCTTAGTTTCAACAGTACTTAATATAGTCTCACAGCAATACTTTAGGATAACTAGTCAAAGAAAAAAAAATAGTAATGGTATGGAACATGCCTTCTTAACAATAATAATGTTAGTGACACATATCCTTACTCACATCTTATGCACATTTACTTATATGATAGAAGCAAAATAAAAATGAATAAAAGATAAAATAAATTTAATTATAATCAAATAATTAAAATTGTAAAAATATAAAATATTGTGAGTAAGTCTAAGTAACATTACTGCCTTAATAATTAGGACCAACCCGCTTAAAGTTGAATCACTTATTTTATTTTTATTTTTTTTGCGAGAAGTTGAATCACTTACATACTTTTAAATATGAAATAGATACTGATAAAAAAAAAATATGAAATAGATATCCAAAGTACGGAAAGATCGAGATTTGAGATCACCGTACCAGAAAGGTGAAAATGATGTCTATATATTAGGTTAGATATGTATTTAACGTAGGTTCTTAAGTTAGGATTTGGAAAAACTAATTAATCCTTTTAAGTGCATTAAACCAATGTGGGACGAGGTGCATCCTTAAAAAACACAAACCAAAGCAATATAATAAAATTGATCCGAAAATACCTTTAAAAAAAGAGTTTAATTTGATGTATTAAAATAAAATTTTTTATATTATTAACTAATCATACATTATTATATATTTAATTTTAAAAATAATTATTATAAAAGTCAAATATTTTTAATAATATATATAATTAAATAATAATAAAAAATTATTTTATACGAATAATATATTAAAATTAAATTCTTAAAAAGATGTATTGAATCAAAACTTGTTAGTTAACCTGTAAAGTATTCCAAGTTAATTTTTGGTTAAATTACGCTTTTGGTTCCTATAATTTTATTAAATCTTTAAATAGGTTTTTGTAGTTTAAAAAATTTAAATTAGGTCCCCATATTATTAAAATTTTTAAATAGGTCTTTATATTTTAAATAAATTTTTAATTAGATCTCCACTAATTACAAAACTTTTTAATTAAGACACTCAAACATGTAATTGCAACACAAACTAGCTTGTTAATGACCATAAATATCCATTAATAGAATTTAATGACCATCAACCAGTAGGACCTATTTAAATTTTTTCAGAAATATAGGAACTCTATTAAAAAATTTAAATTATAAAGATTTATTCGAAAATTCAATGAAACTATAGGAACTAAAAGAGTAATTTAACCTTAATTTTTTTTAGCTTTTCCGCTTTGTCTATTTCAAATCTAGATTGAAGATTGCATTAGATATAATATAATATAATATAATATAACATTTTAAATATTAATGTGGGGTTCTACGTACTAGTGTTGAAAAAACCGGATCAGATTGGCCAATTTGATCAGAAAATCGGTGAATCAATCACGGTCCAATCCAATTAACCCACAGAACTGGCATGCTTGAGAATTGGTCAAAATTGATTAAAAACGGGCCAAAAATCAATAATAAACTAGTTTTTCTTTTTAAAAAATTAAAATTTTTTTATCAACAAATTTTTAATTCATTTAAAAATAATTTGAGTCAAATAAATATTCAATGTCAAGTTATAAAAGTCCACATATAAGATCCAAAAAAAGCATAAGAAGGTTTGCTCCCTTCTTAACTTTTATATAAGTTGTATGCTTGAATATTCTACTCATTATTCTATGTGTGACTTGTTAGTGTGACCTCATTTTAATTTTTATATATGTTGTATACTTGAATACTTCACTTATTATATAATGTAATACTTTGAAACACTAAGTAACATAATATAAAATATTTATATATTAATTTATTACTTAATATTATAAAATTATATATATCTATATCTATTACCGATTACGGTCAAGCCTATAAACCATGAACTAATATCTTAACTGATTCAATGACGAGACTGATTTTAAAAACATTGTTATGAATCACTCTTTATTCTAGATGCACCAATTCTAGTTAGTGCACTGAAACCAACCCTCCTCCCTCTCGAAGACGTTTGGAATAAAGGTTAGTTACATAAGATAATAATAAGATGAATATAACTGAAAATAATAAGAGATAAAACTCAAATTAAATTCTACTAAATCCTAAAATAAAATAGATTGTTATTCTATGCAGCTCTATCACCTCCTTTAAACTTGACTTTATCCCTCTAACTGATAATAGCTTGAAAGATTGGTGGGAGTAAGTCGTGAAGAAGGTGAAAGACTCTGTCTTGAATTGAAATTGTCTTGCCTCATATGGTGACATATGGTCTATATGGTTTTAAAGTACTCGATGTAATCTTGAAAGGCATATTGGATATGGCCAAGCCAAGTGACGTGCACGTCCGACGTGGGGAGGGAATCATATGTTAAGCATTGGAGTTTCTCCAATAAAGTCACCAAGGCTTAAGGGTATTGGAGTTTTTCCATTGATAAAGTTATCAATAATTCTAGTGTTGAATGTAGTGTTAGCCATCAAAAATGACCTCATTGTCCATTAGTTGGTATATTGCACTAAACCTAGCTATCTTGTGAAGAAAAGCCCCTTAAGGATGAAACTATATGAAGGGAAAAAACAAGTGCCATAAATGAGAGAATATATATTTTTGAGCTTGTGCCCTATATATATGCCTATTTGTGCTACTTTATGTTGTTTAGTACAATGACAATAAGGAAAAGAAATACATGTGCATGGGTTCTTTTTCTTTGATAACTGTTTTGGGTGCTGATGGGAGCATCTTCCTCTTCTTTAAATTTCTATCACAAGTTAATTTACAGAAATGAAGGGGACATGCTGGTGGCCCTTTATCTTTCCCATATAACTAGATACAAATTTGTTGTTGGAGGGCATCTCAAGCACTGTCCACCACAAAGCCATTAGTTACCCTGTTATACGAATTTGTTGCAAGTGGAAAGCAAGAGAGGAGCTAGGTTTCTCCTACCCTAGTCCTAGCTAGTAAGTGGGAGTTTTACAGAGAGATGGAGAGATGAATAGATAACATTAATTAAATAGGTAATGGTCTTTTTCAACATCGAAAAGGTCATAATTTCTCAACCTTTTCGAGAAGATGGATGCCAGAATATTATAGGCCATTACACAAGATATATAAAATGTTTTTGATTAAGAAGCACTTCCGAGATCATTTTTTTTTTGGTGCAAACAACCGAGATCATTTATTTAATTAATGGATAGTTGGATACGACTATACGAGGCATAAATTGCCTTTTCTTTTTAAAAATGATTTTAGTTTTGTTAAGTGATTTGGCTCGTTTGCTTTTCTAACTCTGCTTCATTGCCATTGAAATTTGAAAGTGAGAACATATATAAATAAAATAAAATAAAATGTGATTTATATCATTCTAGTTAAAACATGTAAGAAAAAATTAAGTCGTGTAATTTGGAAGCCACCTAGTACCTTTTATAGGCACTCACATGTAGTGCTATAAAATTTAGGTAAAAGTTTCGGGTTCATCAATTATAAATAATTTTATGTGTTATAAATAGTATATGACATGAAAATTCTCTTGCAAAATGATATAACATATTTAGCCCTAAGTATCTAGTTAGCAGACTAAATAGTCTTCTCATTTGTTCTCTCTTAGTTGCTGCAATACAAACTTATACAAGTATCCAAAATGAGTTCCTTTTTATAACGTGTGTTATTCTGAGTGAAAAAAAATTGAGTCTTTTAAGAATGTGATTATTGGTTTGATATTAAAATTTATGTGTATAAAAATAACATATTTAAAAAAGTCTCTATTTAAGCGTCTGACTATATTTTAAAAAATTAATTTCTTGCATATCGGTAGAGATACTTTGAGAAACAAAAACAAAAAAAGTGAGTTCATTTTATTCCCCTCTAAACATTTTTAAACCTATATTATTGTTATTATTATTTTTAGGGTTTTGTTAGGGTACATGTTAAAGAAGTTAAAATAAATTTTTTTATAGAAAACAAGACATTCAATTCATTGGAAATTGAAAAGGTTTTTATTTTTTCATTTAAAACTTTCTATTTTGAAATTCTTAATAAATACTCTTAGGACACCTGTTAGCAATAAGGATACTTATTAGCTTACTTTTATTGTAGTCAGTGGTGTGTAGAATATTTTATGTGTATTTTTACTAATTCATTTCTTTAGTCCGATCAAAAGCATATGACATTTACAATAATATTAAGAGATTTACAAAAATATTTTTTACAATTTAATTAAAGTAATTAGTATAGTTATAATTCAAATTTGTGACCGTATGCCTATTACACATCATATATTTATCTACTATTAAATCAATCCTTTAAGGCCAATTAAGTAAAGAAAAAAACTTAAATAAAATTCCTCAGGTACTTTTAATACTATTATCTAAAAGCATAATATGCATATTATTTTTGAATGATGCCATCTTTCTTTTTAAAGCTTTTTAAGTAAAATGTAAAAATAATACATATATTATATTTTTATTATAGAAAAAGCACTACTAACTATAAACGGCTAAAGATATTTATCTAAATTTTTTCCGAACATTTGGAATCAATTTCTTTGTGGGGGACATATCATTCTGACTGTAAAGCAAAATACAACATTACAGCCTTTTTGTCTTCTTTTCAGTAGTATATATATAAGATATTATGTAGTTGCATTAAGATTATATTCTAATAGCAATTAGAGTTGTCTAGATTGTTTAGACCGAATAAAGAGTAGTTTTTTGTTGGATAAAAATAAAAAACAAAATAAGCTTATGTGTTCTTCATATATTATTTTATTGCATTCTTAGGTTACCGTTGAGAAATATATAATGAAACACGGCGAAGTGACATCGCAAAGATTTTCAACCCACAACTTTATAAGACAGATTCAGATCTAATAAAAAAGAATCAAAGATTAGTTCTCTAATGGTTATTTGATTCTGTAATAACATTTTTTTTTTTACATGGATTCTGTAATAACAATTTGATTAATATGCTTTAAGATATGTAATATGAAATTAAAGTAAAAAAAATTAATATGAAATTATGATTTTTTTTTAAATTACTTATGATGCTTTTTTGACTTAGCTTAAGATTTTTACTTTTAGTTTTTAGAATATTCTTTACGTGAAAAATGAAAGATTAATTTTTTAAAATATAATTAGATATTTAAATAAAATTAGTTTTAATAATATTATATTTATACACATAAATTTTAATATTAAACTCAAAATTAAATATTTAAGAGATCTAAAATTCTTCTATTTAAACTAATATATTGATATTTAGCTTAAAATTTTTAAATGTTAAAGAATGTGCACCATCTACTTCTTGTGCTTAAAATTCCTACTAAACAGTAGAGGTGGCAAAATGGGTTAACATTTCTCACTGCCCCGCCCGCATTCAACTCCGTAAAAATCTTGGTTTGGCGGGTTAGCGCTTTGAAAAATGGGTTAAAAGAGTCAACCCACCCCGCTTTACTAGTGCGAGTTGGCGGGTTGACCGTAAAGAAAAAAAAAAAAAAAAAAAAATAAGTGAGTTGATCTTAAAAAATAAAACAAAATGTATAAAAAATAATAAAAAATCATAAAAATTTAAAAATAAAAAAATTATAATTTATAGAGATTAAAAAATTAAAATAAATAAAATAAATTTAGTATTATACCCATAAAAATATCACAAATACAAATAATAAGACTAATTTGTAACAAATTTTTAAAAAAATTCAACCCGACAAGCCAACCCGCACCCGCCCCGCTTAACCTGCGGGTTATGCGGGACGGGTTATACGAGTTGAAAATAAAAAATGGGTTGAAATCTTGAACCCAACCCACAAAAAAATATCGGGTTTGGGGGCTAACCCAACGGGTTGAACCCGTTTTACCACCTCTACTAAACAGTGAGAATCTACTGTGCAGCCTGCAGGATTAAAGTACGTGATATGGTTTATGCATTTAGGAAAGTACTTGTCAAGAGGGATCGTTGCGATATTTTCGTTGCGATATTTTGAGTGAGAATAAGTGTGTTTAGATTAGAATTTATAAATTTAAGTTTGAATTAATTTAATTTTATAAATTTAAATTTAATTAAAAATGAGTTTAAATTAATGTGATTTATGTTTGTAAATTTTTATCTTAAAAATAAATTTGATAAAATAAATATTGTATGAATAAACGATTAAAATTACTTTTGAAGTAAGATTAAAAGAAAACATATCTTCATACACAAGGTAAAAAATTGGTGATTATGTTAATTCATATACAAGGTTCACAAACCCAAAACAACATTATCAACATAAGTTTAAGTGCTTATAAGAGCTTAATAATAAAATTAATCACAAATAAGGTAAATTAATAATTGTTTCATAACATTTGAGATTTAATTAATCTGAATTTTAAAAAATTAGTGATTATATTAGTTCACATATATTAAAAATAATATAACATGAAAGAGAAAATATCTTCAACGAAATTTTACTCAATGAAAAAACAAAAATTTGAAACTTTCATTCCAATTGAGATTTGAGCAATTTTTCATTGAAGTTAATTGAATTTTATCAACAAAAAATTTTATTAAACAAAACCAAACATACGTTAATCTCCCTAAACAGTATGGTTGGGGTTTCAAACGTGAAATCGAAGGTACTCTAAATCTCACATTGAGCGTGGAAAATCTTGTAAATTAAAAAAAAAAAAAAGTGACATGAGGTAATTTATATAAAATTTAGAGTAAACATTTATTTTTTTAAAGATAAATTTGACTTTACATTGATAATTTATTTATAATATTTTTATCATTTCAAAATATCTGTTATTTAAGGTAATTATATAAAGGTTGAAAAAGCTTTTAAATGCCCTTAATTATAAGAAAATAAAATTAAATTTGACTAAATTATTTTCCATTAAAATACTTAAAATATTACACTTTATTAATACTTTTTCTCATTCTATTTAATAAAAATACAAATAAATGAAGATAAAATTAAAAATATATTAATTAATGTCTTCGTAATTTTTTAAAGCAACAGATTAAAAAAAAAACTCATTTTGTAAAATGACAGATATTTTAAAATAGATAGAATAATACTAAAATGATTTCTTCCCAACAAAATAATAAAAAAAAAGATTTCTTGTATTCAATCATTGTCATCAAAGGTTCCCTTGAGACAACTCAGTCAATAGAGACGAGGAACATACAGAGAAAGCAGGAATTCAAACCCCAAAAATGCGCCTGGTGGGTAGGGAAGGTTATTGTGAGATTTTAATTTAAAATTAAGATTAATTAATATTAAGTAAAATGATTTAATACGTATATAAATATGAGATTTTTAACATTTTTTAATTGTATTTAAAATATTAAAATAAGTGATGTAAGAATTTTTAATACTTTTTTTTTATAGATATCTAAATAGATGAGTTTAATAAAATAGACTATAAAAATGAAATATTAATTTTGATATTATGTAAAATTTTAATTTAAAAATAATTAATAATAAATAAAGTGATTCAATAAATATATAAATTATATTTAAAATATTGAGAGAGATAATGAAAGATTTTTATTTAACAAGTATATTCCAATTTTTTGTAAGCAGATATATGTAATTGTAAGATGGATGCGCATCTTGTTATCTTCTGTGTATTTGTTTGGTGGACCGGAAGTAACCTCTCATATATCAGGTATCGGATATCATATTGCAGTCGCAGGAATCAAATATTCAAGTATAAGATACTTTCCTGTATCAAACTGTCTCAATGTAATGTGACGTTCAAAAGTGATAAAAGAAAAAGTCGAACAAAGAAACACGATGGACCTAACGGACCTCTTTATGACACAAAAAGGTAGGTACTTCACTGCCCCAGCTTTCGATGGCCACACCTTCCCTCCACGCTTGCCCCCCTTCTTCTTCACTCTCCACTTTTATCATGGGTTACATTACATCACCTCTTTTTTTTTTTTTTCTTTTTTAATATTTAATGGTAAATAATTTTTTTTTTACATAAAAAATTTATTTACAAGACATTATATATAGTAGTACTATTGGTGCATAATAAACTCAGGTGAAAAACATATTCCTGATAAATGTGAGAAATATAATGCAACTAGTAAATAAGCCCGTGCTTAGTTTTTTTTTTAAAAATGTTAACGAATATTTAATTTTAATTTTGAAAGTGGTAATAATTCTTTTATATTGATATTAATTAGAAAAAAACTTTAAAATTTGAAATTTGATTGAAGATAATTAAAGAGAAAAGAATTTGGTTGATTAAACAAATAATTATTAAAAAAATAATTAAAGAGATAAAGAGAAGTATTATCTTTTGAAAATAAAAGCACAAATGAGATAAAAGCTAAGAGAAAATGTTAAATAATGACACGTGACCATATAAGAAGGAGAATACAATAAAAAGTTTATCTCTCTCAATAGAGAGTACTTTGATTTATAATATATGAGTAGATTTGAAGATTTTAATTTTTACTTATAAGTTACTTTTATAATATTCGAGTGGTTAAAATTTGTAAGGTAAAATATAAATGAAGTATACTCTATTTTTAGTTTTCTTATATTTTTGTATCAAATAAATATAAAATTTATTAATATCAATACGTTAATGAGTTGTTAAATGTTAGTTGTTAATATTGACAATAAATGTTTAGAGTTCGTTAAGTATAATCAAATAACCAATACATGTTTGATAATTGATTAAGACATTATAATTAATACCATAAAAAATGAGTATCAGAGAAATCTACTAAAAATAATTACATAATAAGTGGTTAAGTGAAATTTATGACCAATAAAAAAGATTAATAATTAAATGATACATAAGTAAAACTATTTTTAATTTAGTTAATATAAAATCAAAGTTAAGTGTGGTGAGAATTATAGCAATATTTCTCTATAAGAATCCCCGGCCAGTACCAGCGAATATCAAGTACTTTTCTTTTTTCTAGTTAACAACTTTTATTTTAGCAAAAATACCCACGTTTAAAAAAAAAAAAAACTCAATATACACACACTTACAGTTACAAGTATTAGCTAACATATGCACACTTCTTATCATATGATTACAATTAGTCTTACTAAAACTTATGTTCACCTTTATTTTAATTTTGTCAATTTTATATGGTGTAAATGTGTGTAAATAAGTGTGTAATAAGCTTTAGTCTATAAAATATAGTTAGAAACTTTTGAAAAAAGAATTATTATTTTAGCGTGTGAATAAATATTTATTCACAAAGAATTTATCTCTTGTGAAATGCACGTTGCATTTTTTTTTAAAAAGAAAAAGATATGGATCACACTTTCATTTTTTATTTTGAAAATTTATAAATTACCATCCACTAAACAAAATTACATAAAACTTTCTTTTATATTTTCAAATAACTTAACTCATTGCTACCATTGTTAAAAAAAATAAAAAGAGTTTTAATTCAAGCAGCATCAAATTTCCTTAAGAACTATATAATTCCAAGTTTAAATTTTGCCAAGTTGTTTCGCTTTCACTTTCACTTACTTTATCCCTCCTACCACCATGTCTTAGAAATCTTTCGTGACAAAAAAAAATTCTAAATTTAAATATTAACATAACAGGAATATCTTCTTTCTTAAGTCACACATATCTTTTTCCTCAAGCAAGATGCCTTATATCATGATAAATTTTAAAGAAAGAAATTTTCAAATGTCGAAATCAAATACATAACTGTAGAATGAATTGACAATTAGATATCAACTTCTATTTCCTTTTTAGTTATGTTTTATCTCATTCAACAGTAAAATGATAAAAATAAAATAAAAAACTAAATTATTGTAATATTGTAAATAACATTAGATATCTCGTGACATCCACTGGGTTAAGAATCTAAAGGAAGTGAAAATTAGTATTTTAAGTGAAAATTAGCTCACTTTAGTTAATAAGTTGTGAGTTAAATAGTAAGTTTAAGTTAAGCAGTATGAAACTTTTAAGAGAAACGTTTATGCATCTCAAACGAGACTAATGAAAAAATATACCCCAATCTAATCAAATATAAATTTGCTACTGCTAGTGGTTGCTTAATGAAAGTTAACTTATTTGGTCCATCTATCACCTGTGATAATAACATGATTACGGTTTGTTTTTAAGAATTTGTCATTAATAAATAATTTGTAATTTTATTATAAATTTTTATTGAAATTGGTAATTTGTCTTAATCTTAGGATTGAGAGAGTCCCCTCCCATCCTAATTTTTTTTAAATAAAATAAAATTTACTATTGGACCTAATAACTTTTTTTTTTGTTTTCAACTGTTATAAAGTTTAAACTGGTGTTTGGGTAAAAAATTGAAAAGCTGTTGATGATTTTGTTTTGTATGACAATAACTTTTTAAAAAAAGTTATAACTTGAGTTGTTTATAAAAAAATTATTATAATTATTCTCAACAGTGATATAAATATTATTTTATTTTTAATTAAATAATTTTTTAATCAATTAAATATTTTTTTAATTATTTTTTACTTATTTTAATAATTTAATACATAAAAATAATTTTTTTATATTATCTAAATGAAATATATTAATTTAAAATTACTTTTCAGTTAAAATATCAAAACATAATTAATTATTGAAATAATTAAATTTTTACAACTTGATTATTGAAATAATCAAATTTTTACAATTATCCTAAATACGCAGTTAATCTATGATTTTAAACAAAACTGAATCCATCCTGTAAGGTTGTTATGGTTCGACGAAGACAAATTCTAAATCAAATACTAATCCTTTTCTTTTTGTCCAAGCTTTTGGGTGAGATTCTTTTTGTCCAAGTTAGGAATATGAATGAAGGAGAAACAATAGTATATTCTAAATTCCTAATATTGAAAATAAGTTACGCGTAACTTACATTACATATTTCATTAATTTCAATCGGAAAACACTGTGGTACTCTTTCATTGTGTTGTCGTAATTATAGTTAATTAATAATAGTATAGATGTTTAAATAATTATTATTATACATACAAAGCTTATTTTGTGAAAAAAAATACGAAGTTAAAAAAAATTTCAAATATATAAGTATGAATTTAATTTTAATCTATTATTAATATATTTTTATATTATTATCTAATTATATATTATCTTCTCACATTCTTAAGAGAATTTGATTACGATAATAATTATTTAAAACAATAATTTTGATTTATAGACAAACTTAATTATAAATAAATTTTTGTATTTATTGATAATACATAATTGAATGATAATTTTTTTGTTATTTACCTAAACAGGTGGTCTTGAGACAAACTGATCACGTCATAGAGTTTTGTGTCAATTGACAATGATTGTCCATTGATTGAAGGTGGGATGAAATACTTGCAAAGACACGTCGATGCTTAAATCAGTCTTAAAGTCAAAAGGAATGTAATAATATAGGCAGAAAAAATGAACATATCTAAAGTATCTTTAAATCTGTACTTATATAAAAGATGAAACCTCATGAGCCTTAGATGATGTGTTAGGTGTTGGTTATTGGAGTAGGACCTAAGAAGACATAGTGGTCCATAGTCCCTAACTTGGTAGTCATATGCCAAATGCATAGAGCACCAAGATATATAAGAAAATTTTACCATCACCAATCTCCTTAGTCCTTGCCTCATCAATAATTTTGTCTATTACTGCCTCAACCTGGTCCTTTCTCATCACTATCTCCATTATAAGTTTGGCAACAAAATTGTCTTCAGAAAATTAAGAGCCTCCCGGCCTCTCTTTTGAATCACCTTGAGCACCAAAGCCCCTAACATCAGATATAGTGACATCACAAATTCCCATTTTCAACAAAGTCAAAGAAACCTGAGGGATTTACTAGGGCCTGAAAATAGCTTCAACATTGTAAAACTTGGAATCTAAAACTTAGTCAGGAAGATTTTGGGCTCTGATTTCGGGAAGATTTGAGGCATTTCCTTTGCGCATGAGAGCCACATTGTGATTAGGCTTGCAAATTGCACTGGAACTTGCAAAAGGTGATTATGCTTCTTTGAGCCGAAAACTCACGAGATTAAACATGTGCGTCCTCCCCATGGCAAGCATGACTTCTCTTTCTGAAGCAGAATAGGCACCCATAGCTCACAAAGCTTCTGATTTAATGCTTTGTGTTCAACCACTATCAAAGGAATTGTAGTAACCCAAAAGACCTCAAGCCTAATAACTTACACATGACTCAGAACTTAAAGGCTCGGGGCTTTACTTTTTTATATAAGTACACATTTAAAGATACTTTGATCATATTTATTTTTTTTATTTATATTCTTACATTTCTTTTGTCTGTGAGAATGACTTAAACGTTAGAATATTTTTGTAAGTATTCTCACCTCGCCTTTAATTAATGGATTGTCATTACTAATCAGCACAAAGTTTATTGACGTGATTTAGTTGTCCCAAACCTACCTCATCAAATAGAGGATGAAAGAATAATGTACAAAAAATTATACTAATATTAATTTAAAATTAAATCGGAGAGATATATATTACATAATAAAAAAATAATTGTTCCTCATTCTTAGAGACTATATACAATTTTTTTTTTCAATTAAGACATTCTATAATCTAATAATAATCATGGAAAATACCATAACAAAAATAAATGAAAAATATTAAATTCTCCTAAAAGATGAGCTAAATAATTCTCATGATTATTTAAAGAGGAAATAGAAATAAAAGCAATTGTATTTAATATTTTTGATAGTTTTTAGACTTCCATTTTAGTATTTTTTTCTTATTTCTTTAAGTACTTATTATAAAATTATTAAGGTGATTTTTAAGGAAGATTTATAATTTCTCAATTAAAATACACCAAATGATATAAGAGTTATGTTATTTACCTATATAATTTAGTACACATTCTTCTTATAAATTGTTTTGAATAATTTTTTTTTACTAATCATCATAATTCTTCACGTTAATTGTATGAAGAGGACTTTGCCACGTTAAAAATATGAAACTTTTTATTATGCACAGAGAATTTTGTTATATAATCTTAATAAAATATTAATAATAATTTTTTAATATTTAATAAGAAAATATTAAAAAAAGTAAATATATTTAATTAATATCTTAAAAAGATAACAAACATTTAATTCTTTATTTATTTAAATATTAAAAAGAATGTTAATAATACACTTTTTTTACATTTTTTAAATATTTATTTTATTATTAATTTATTTTATACATTTAAAAGAATTATTAAAAAAATATTAATAATATTTATTTTTATACTAATAATAATATAAATATTAAAAAATTTATTTAAAAAAATATATTACTAAGATTTTTCAACTATTAATTCATTTGCTTCCTCTTTAAGATTCATAAAAGTATAATTCTAATAATTTTATATTAAATTAAATAATATATATATTTTTTTTTTATATTTTACTTAATATTATTTATTATATATATATATTTATTATTATTTTTCATTAAATCGAACTCTTTAAAAAAAGATATCAATTTATCCTGCACTCATTTTAAGAGTGTAAGATGATGTTTTTCTATATAAGTGATTAAGGTCCCTGAATCTGGTGGCGGCCCCCCACAGTGAAAGTCAATAGCAAATGTAAACGCCCCACGCTGCTTTTTCTGCAATAATATATTCAATTCACACAGACAAACTTACCCTTCTCTCTTTCAGTCTCCTTCTCAATTCTCCTTTCTTTCTTGTTCAGAAAGTTGTCATTAATCCTATTACCTATACCTATACACCTATATATATACACACACTCACATGAACACACCAATTACCGAAGCCTCTTAAGCTCTTCTTCATCTTCATCGTTTTTTCGCAATTCGTCACTCTTCCAAATACCAAAATGCATCTCTACAATGCATGGCTTCCACCGCCAGTGGCGGCTCAGGCCGCCGCCGAGCGAGACTCCTTCCACCGTCTCATCGCCACCGTCAAGTCCTCCTTCCGCCCCGACGATCCCGAATCCGTCTTCTCCACTCATTCATACGTCTCCGTCATTGACCTGTCAGTTCTCTCTCTCTCTCTCTCGATTTCAATTTTTCTTTTTCAGCCCTTTCAATTTTATAATCGTGTTTTTTTTTGCCTAAATCATTGTTCATTTTTTATTTTCTATTATTATTATTATTTTTTGGGTGTTTATCTTTGCTGTATGACTTAATTGAGAAAATATTTTAATTTCGTTTTCAATTGATTTTTTTTAATTCAGCTAATACTGCACTTTCTGTGGTAGTTTTGTGAAGTTTTTGTGTTTACAGTTACACATAAAAAAATTTGTGCTTGTGAGTTGTGATCGAAGGTTGTGAGGTATTGGAGATGGAAGTAACTGAAAAGCAATTCATTTCATGCCTTATGAGATGATGCTAGTTGCAGAGTGTGAAATTCATGGTGTTGTAAGAAAGTTCCAATTTTGCAGATTACTTGACTGAAAAAACAGTTGTCGGAGAGAGATGGATTTGGCTTTGTTTATGCATATGATTATGAATTTCTCTGTTATCTGTCTTCTTAACTGTGTGTGCTTAAAAGTTATGTGCTTAAGAATGTTATCGCTTAACTGTAACTTCATTAATTTCATATATTATATATACACAATTTATAAACAATTATCTTTGTTCAGCAGTTGTATAATGCTGTTATTACTTGTTTGCTATCCAGTGTGAGATTCTTACTAGTATCCAGTGCTATCTTAGTTGCTGGAATGAAATGAATCTAACTTCTATATGTGTCGTGCAGTTTCATAAAGGCGAAAAGTGATGTATCTTTGGAAGATGTCCACACCCTTATTCAGATGGGCATTGAATTATTTCACTTGTCCCATAATAAGCTTTATGCCCAGGTGCTCCATTTTGTCTCAGAGATGTGCAAGTTTTCTTATTTAATGTGTCTCTGCATGCTCTTAAATGATTATCTCATTTTTTTGTTTATTAGGTTAGATGGGGAAATTTGTTAGTCAGACTACTCAACAAGTACAGGAAAAAGATTGCACTGACTATTGAGTGGCGACCTTTGTACGATACTCTGATTAGCACACATTTTACTAGGTATGTTGTGTATTAGTACTGTTGCTGCTGCAGCCTTAATTGGTTTAAAATTATCCCGTGTTGTCCATAATTTGCGATGCCTAGCTCTGGAATCTGTGATTTCATAGTTAGTTCAATGTAAACAAAGGAAAATTAAAGAAAAGAAAAGAAAATCTGAGGATTTAATCCTTGATATTGTTAGAGATATAATAAAGCCATTCATGTGCCTTCACCTAACAACTTAAGCTTTTGGGAGAGTTGGTTCATGGCATGGTATCAGTGTTTCTATGACCAAGTAGGTGGGCCTATGCATCATCCACGCTCCAAGCCCAATGGGCTCTTGCGTGAGGGAGCGTGTTAGATATGACAATAAACACATAGGTTATCTTTGTTATAAACTTAAGTTTGTCTCTGAATTCCATGATATCTTCCTAAAATTTTCCTCTTTTACCTTTGTACTTAAATAATCTCTTGCTAATTCATAATACTGAATTGAATATATATTGAACAATTTATTTCTTTTCTACATACTAGATTGTAAAATTTTGGGCTGGTGATTTGAATTATGTTGTTGTTACAGAAGTACAGGTCCAGAAGGTTGGAGAATAAGACAACGACATTTTGAAACTATAACTTCCCTTGTTCAATCCTGCCGGAGGTTCTTCCCATCAGGTTCTGCCTTTGAGATATGGTCTGAGTTTAAGTGAGTGCTCTGGTGTTATATCTGCATCATGTTGAATTATCATGTGTTTTTCTTTTTCTGTTTTTATATGTCTTGATGCTGAGCTAAATTAAAGTGAATAGTCAGTGGTTCCATTTAGTGGAATTATACTGGACCCGTATTAGGTCTTATTCTTCTATTAGTTTTTCAACTTTCAGCTTTGGATTTAATATACTTTCTTATTAATGCCTTTTATTTTGGTCAATGGATAATTTGTAGATCTTTATTGCAAAACCCATGGCATAATTCATCCTTTGAGGGATCTGGTTTTGCAAGACTCTTTCTCCCAACAAATCTGGACAATCAGGCCTTTTTTTCACAGTAAGAAGCATAAATTTCGTAGTGTTTTTATTCTGTGTGATATCTGACATGACTTCCTGTGGAATTAAGTTTTATAATTGGATTGACAGTGATTGGATAAAAGAGTGTATGGACTTGTGGGAATCTATACCAAATTGCCAATTCTGGAACAGTCAATGGGCAGATGTTATAGCTCGTGTTGTAAAAAATTACCACAATGTTGACTGGGAGTGCTTCTTGCCTTTGCTTTTTGCAAGATACTTGAATATGTTTGAGGTGAGCATATAAATTCTTCTAGGATTGTTGGTCTTATTCACATTTTGATTAGATATTTCGCCATTGGGAGCAGATTAATTGAAAATGATCAGGAAGTAAGTAGATACATGCTATCTCTGTCCAAGACACTTGATATGAAGCTTGTTTCTTGTTTTCTTTTTTTTTTTTTTGTAAATTAATATTGATAACCTTGTTTGTTATTGCAACTGAGATTTCAGTTATTGAATATTTAAAAGATCCCACCTAGTGGGAAAAGGCTTTGTTGTTGTTGTTGTTGTTGTTGTTGAACATTTAAAAGATGCTGTTTTACTCCTTCAAGTAGTGAAACATAATTAATTAGATATAAGTGTTTAGTGGTGAATATTAAAAGAATGAGGTTTCTCTTATGGGGTAATGCTGAATGTTAGGTTTTTGCATATTTATTGATCGCATATGAACCTTATCTTTTTGTCTGTTGATAAGTAAATTGTATGTACCTGCTGAGAATCAATCCTGGTTGTATCATGGCAGATACTAGTCAACTGCTAGATTCTATTATTCATTTTTTTTTTTTCTTTTTCACTTTCTCATGGAACACAAAAATACACACTCACTTAAATAGAGAGTTTTCAACTCTTGGGATGTGTCACTGTGCCAATGCTCCTGCCAGTAGCTGGGAGTCAAACCTAGTTGTACTGTAGCAGATATTATTTTACCACCAAACCAGTGTGCCCTTTTCTAATATTAAGTTTTGTTTTTTGTTATTTTTCATTCTCATGCATATACACATGCATTGAAAGACAGTCTTGGATGCATATACACAACTAGGAATTCCTATACCATCTCTGAATACACCGCCAATAAATGCTAATCTTACTGCCACACTTCTATCAGTTATTTCCTCCATCATCACCATGAGGACTATTGCAACATTATGATATACCACCACTATCACTACTGGTACCATTTTTTTTTTTTTTTGGGTGAAACATATACTGATTTTGTATCAATGTTCATATTGCATGACATGACTTTTGACACCAATTGTTGAGTTATCTAAATGCCACTTTCAGCATGAACAGTAACAGTTCATAGCTCTGAGCTATAAATTTTAGCTGCATGTAGTGTAACTTTTAGCTCGGCTGTATTAAGTCCCTACCATGCTAGCAAAACTAGCTAAATGCATTTTCAAATTCTTGTATGAAGTAAATAATGCATCCTTTGGCTAAACTGTTATGATTAGTTGATTAATAGATACACCCATGTTTCGTCCTGCTGTGTTTGTTATAAATTTTATTAGTTATTTATACAAGCTAATTGATCTTTATTTGCATACCTTATTCCCTATCAGAGGCAAAATCTTGGTTAGTCATTTGGATCAATCCATACATTTCATGCTTGTACTTGTGAATCACAGGTTCCTGTTGCAAATGGAAGTGGATCATATCCCTTTTCACTGGATGTCCCGAGAAACACAAGGTTCTTGTTCTCCAATAAAACTGCCACCCCAGCAAAGGCTATTGCCAAATCAATTGTAAGCAAATATGCTGTGGCTTACTTTTGTAGGATTCTAACATGGGAACCATATTGCTGGTTTGTTACTTTTAGTTAAGTGGTCTTTTGTAATTGCAACTGCAGGTATATTTACTAAAACCTGGTAGTTCAGCACAACATCACTTTGAGAAATTGGTCAACATTTTGGAACAGTTAGTTTACTCACAGTGCTCTCATAATTCGGCTTAGCTAAGTTTTCCTTCTCTTGAATTCAGTTTTCCTTAGATTTTGTAGCCGGTGTCTATTCTTGTAGATATTATCATCCCTCAAATGGTGGTCGATGGACTTACTCATTGGAGCGGTTTTTGTTTCATTTGGTGATTCAATTTCAGAAGCGTCTACAGGATGAACAGTTGTAAGAATAAATTATAATTATTCATTTTTCTGCTTTTTCTGTGCCAGTTTTATGCAACTGAAGAAGCTCTGTACTACAGGGGCACTAATAATAGCAGACCTGCTGAACAGCATCTTGGGGAATCAGAGAGGGTTTTCTTTGTTAATTCAGTTCTAAAGTTAATTGATCGTGGTCAATACAGCAAGAATGAGCATCTCTCTGAGACAGTTGCTGCTGCAACTTCTATATTGTCCTATGTGGAACCCTCATTGGTTCTTCCATTTGTGGCGTCTCGGTTCCATATGGCCCTTGAGACGGTTAGTAGTGCTGCATGAATTTCTTCTATGGTAGAATTTCAGAAGTTATATGCTGTCAATGGCTTGTCCAAATTATGCCTACTGCAGGATAGGATATTCTTTTCACTCTCCAAATGGTATTTTATTAGATTAGCTTGTCTTTCTGATCAAATTCATTTTGCCTGGCCAGATGACTGCCATCCACCAGTTGAAAATTGCAGTTATGTCAGTGGCATTTGTTGGGCGTTCACTATTTTTTACATCTGTATCTGCTTCCTCCATGAAAGCAGTTGATCTTGGTGGTGGTGATGATGCATTCATTGATCTTGTGGGGGTTTCATTATCCAATGCGTTACTTGGCATGGATGCTAATGACCCTCCAAAAACCTTGGCTACCATGCAATTAATTGGTTCCATTTTTTCAAATGTGAGCTCGTAACTTTTTGATATATATGAATAAACAGCTTCTTAATACTATAGAGAAAGCTTAACCTATCTACCCTGTAAATGCAGCTGGCTTTATTGGATGATAAAATTGATGACTTATCATTTATGCCGATGATCCGCTTTTCTGAATGGTTGGATGAGTTCTTATGCCGTCTATTTTCCTTACTTCTACACTTGGAACCCAACAGTGTTGTGTAAGTAATGGTGCCAAATTCCCCTCTCTTGCATGTTACTTTATTTGGCAACAATGTTATCTAACTGGATTTTATGTATGTTTCTTATTATGCTTTTATAATTGGATAATTGGTTTCTGGTATATTAGAAATGAAGGTCTGCACTCATCAGCAGCATCAGGAACTTTTCTGGTTGATGATGGTCCATACTACTTTTGTGTGCTTGAAATTCTTTTTGGGAGGCTTTCAAAATCACTATATAACCAGGTATTACTTTATGACTTAAAAATACTTGATGCATACTACAATTTCTGGGCTAACATATTGTGTTACACTTCACTCTCATGTCAACAGGCTTTGAAGAAAATTTCCAAGTTTGTGAGGACAAATATTCTTCCTGGTGCTATTGCAGAGGTTGGACTGCTCTGTTGTGCATGTGTTCACTCGAACCCAGAAGAGGCAGTTAGTCAACTTGTTGAGCCAATATTAGTGTCTGTGATATCCTCTTTGAAAGGAACACCACGTACTGGATTTGTAGGAGGAACTTTTGATGCTTCTGCTTCAACCAAGGTACCCTTTTTTTTTGTCAGTTGTGATTATCTTTCACTGCAATGTTGCCGCTGGATTCTCTTAAAAGCTGAGTCTTTTCTTTTTTCAGGTTAGATCAACGATTTCACCAGCTCTTGAAGCTGCAATTGACTATCAACTAAAGATATTATCCGTTGGCATCACATACGGAGGCCCAGCACTCCTCCGCTACAAGGATCAATTCAAAGAAGCTATCTTCTTGGCTTTTGACTCACCTTCCTGGAAGGTCTTATTCTTCCCGCACTTTGATTAATTTGTTCAAATAAGTTGATTATGTTCTCTTACTAATAAACATAAAATTTGGTGGTGAATAGCGGTTCATTGGTTCCATATCTAAATTTGATAATTGTTACTGTCAATGACAGGTTAATGGGGCTGCTGATCATCTTCTTCGGTCCCTTCTTGGAAGTCAGATTCATTATTATCCAATAGATCAGTATAAGTAAGTATATACAAGTGTTGCATACTTTTGACTATGTGTATTTAGTTTTTCTTCTTCATTCTGTGGTTTTATGTCTTTATCTGCAAATCTAAATGTTAAAATTTGGTTTTCTAGGTGTGTTCTTAGTCACCCTGATGCTGCTGCTCTAGAAGAATGGATTAGCACAAAAGACTTTTCCACTGATGAAAGATTGATCCCAAAGTGGCATATTCCTTGCGATGAAGAAGTTCAGTTTGCAAATGAGCTTTTAGACATTCACTTTATTTCAGCTTTGGATGATCTGTTGAAAATATGCCAAACTAAAATCCATGCTGATCAGGGTATAACAAATAAGCATTTTGTCTCAAGTAGTTATCGCATCATCCTTAACAAGATTTCTTGTGTGTTCCTTTTTGACAGTTAGAAGACTAGTACTAATTATGAATTTCTATTTCTTGAAATTATCTATGTTGATACTGATTATTCTGATTTGTTGGAAATACTTTTTTTTTTTTCACTTCTTCTGATGTAAAGTTTTGTTGATCATTAAGACATTTTTGGATACAAGTGTTCCATGAAGGAAGTTCCTAACATAAATGTACGCTTTTTTACTGTTTTATTGAATGTAATTTGTCATACAGGAGATGAGAAAGAGCACTTGAAAGTGACTCTTTTACGTATTGAATCATCATTGCAAGGACTTTTTTCTTGCTTGCCTGATTTTGTCCCAGACTCTAGGAATGGAATGGTTGAAGATTCAAACCATACGTTTCTTATTGCTGGAGCAACAGGTTGTACTGTCGGTAGTACTGCTCTTCGAGAAAAAGCTACTGAGATTGTGCATGCAGCCTGCAAGTGAGGATCACAGTTAAATGTTACTTTATACATCATTCCTTCAACTTATGTGCTTGTGGTTTTCATGAATCCCATTGTTCTTTGTTCATTTAACAGATATGTCCAGGAGAAAAAATCAGATGACAGCATCCTGTTGATACTCATTATTCGTATTATGGATGCTTTAGGAAACTATGGTACTGAATGGTCCATCTGGATAAGTTTTCATATGTTATTCCAAATCCTGTTTGTATATTCGCTTCCTAACTTATTCTGTTCCTTATTTCCTACACAGGAAGTTTGGAATATGATGAGTGGTCTAGTCACAGGCAGGCTTGGAAGTTGGAATCTGCTGCCATAATAGAACCTCCGATTAATTTCATTGTGTCATCTCATTCTAAAGGAAAGAAAAGGTCTCATTCTAAAGGAAAGAAAAGGTATTAATCTCTCTTGATCACAGGAACGGTGTGCCAAGAATTTTTTGATGAAACATTGATTTTTATTGTCATTGCAGACCTAGGTGGGCTCTTATCGACAAGGCATTCATGCACAATACCTGGAGATCTTCACAAGCAACCTATCATCTTTACCGTATGAGTGGGAATTTCTTTCCATCAGATCATTTGACTCATTTGATGGATGATTTGTTGAGTCTCTCTTTGCACAGCTATGAAACTGTCCGCCTGTAAGTGAGCGAGGCGTCCATTGCAAACTGAAATATAAAGTTTTATATGATTTATTTTTTTCGTGTGAGCACTTGATTTGATATATAGCATATTTATATTTTACATGTTTGACCTTAGCTTGGAAGTTTAGCTATATTCAATGATGTTAGAGAATATTAGGGTTATTACTTATTAGGTTATTAGTCTTATGTTAGTGGGTTTGGGCCAGTACTAGTAGTGTTAGTATTTGACCTAAGTATTGTATAAATAAGAGTATTAGGTTATGGAATTATATCACATCATCATCAATACATCAAGTCAATATCAATATAGTCTTATTATTTTGAGTATTCCTTTTCTCTCTTTTTCTCCTTTCCTACCTAAAACCTTCCAATTTAACATGGTATCAGAGCGGTACCATCCTCCGTAACCTGTCCCGTCACTTTCGCTATCGAGTTCCCATAGATCTGGAACTCCGATTAGCCGCCTTTGGTTGCCGAGTTCTCTTTTCAGCACCCTCTTTCTATATCTTTTCAGGCCAACCATGTTTCCACTCCAGTTTTTCGGCAAACACCATCTCCTCCGCTGTCGTCTACCGTGACCTCTCTTTTACGGGTTTTTCCTATCGCTTCCACCACCCTCCATCGCCGTCCTCCGTCGCTTTTTCTGACCAGCGACCCCACCAGTTGCACCGCCGGCCTCCGATCGGCCATCCACTGAAGTCGCGCCTCAAGCCGCGGTCTCACGTGCTCCCACGCGCCACCACCACTGTCAGCGTGCAGATCCACGCGCCTCCCTTTCTCGGGCGTGTGATGGCACGTTTGACCACCTTTCCGGCAGTCATTGGTCTCGTTCAACTTGCCCTGGCCTCCTCTACATGGATCTGAGCTCACCTCCATCAGTTGACCTCTGCGTGGCCTTGTACACTTGATCAAAGCCATTTAGGTGTATTGGGGTTTCTGTTTCTGGCAATTGTACACTGACCCATGGCTGTTTCACCCTCTTTCCGGGCTCTTCCACCGTTCGTTTGCCTCATCACACCATCTCTGACCTCCACGTGGTTTTTTGGCATTCTTTGTGGTGGTTATCTCTAGTTTTGGCTATTGTTTGGTTCTTTTCCAATGCTAGCATAACATTGAGGGGGAGAGTGGGAATAAATTCATCTCTACATATACTTAATGCCGGTGTTTGTCATGACTTCTCTCCCACAAATGAATCATACTAGTGGTGACTTCTCTTCCCGTTGATGATCATTCCGGTGGTGACTTCTCTCCCACAAATGAATCATGCTAGTGGTGACTTTTCTTCCCGTCGACGATCATTTCGATGGTGACTTATGTTGGTTATGACTCACACTAGCCTCCACTTTGTCCTAGATGCACTGGCCTTCCCGTCGACGATCATTCTGATAGTGACTTATGTTGGTTATGACTCACACTAACCTTTGCTTTGTCCCAGATGCACTGACTTGCTTTGTCCTAGATGCACTGACCCCAGCTTTGTCCTAGATGCACTGGCCCTGCTTGTTCGTCCTAGTCCCAGATGCATTGGCCCTATCTCTATCCCAGATTCAGTTGCCTGCCACTGTCACACTGTTTGGCGCATTATGTTTTTAGTTTATTTTCTTTAAGATGTAATTATAACAAGCTTAAAGCTTAGTAAGCTTAAGCTTGAGGGGGAGTGTTAGAGAATATTAGGGTTATTACTTATTAGGTTATTAGTCTTATGTTAGTGGGTTTGGGCCAGTACTAGTAGTGTTAGTATTTGACCTAAGTATTAGTATAAATAAGAGTACTAGGTTATGAAATTGTATCACATCATCATCAACACATCAAGTCAATATCAATATAGTCTTATTATTTTTTATTATTCCTTTTCTCTCTTTTCCTCCTTTCCTACCTAAAACCTTCCAATTCAACAAATGAACAAAGAATGCAGAATTCTTTTGAAGGAACAAAAAATAGCAGAATAAATCAGTTCAAATACTTGGCCTTTTAGTAGCATCGATAGAGTATTACATCTTTATTGGTCTAACATGGCAAAGACTTTGACTTCTAAATTGTGTAACAATAAATGGGCAATGGTTTATAGGGAACAAAAAGGAAAAGAAAATGGGGCATAAAATGTTTTGTCAGTCATTGCTGAAGTGTTTAGTCAGGTTTTGGTATTCCTTATGTCAAATTTTATTCCTCATGTTATAATCAAAGAAAATATGCTTCATATTTAGGTAAAACTTCGTGCATTGCCTATTAAGTCAACCACTAATTTATTCAGCCTGGCAAATGAAACTAATTTGTTTTGAGAGCTGAAAACAACTACTTAGAATCATCTGTACAGTGATTGCTTAGGAGGATATCTTATCCTCTTTTTTTGTACTTACGTCTTTCTCTTCTCTAATGAAACTTGTTCTCTTACAAAAATAAAATAAAATAAAAAAAATAATATGTACAGTGTCATCAATGTATCATGTATAATTTGAACTATGTTTTGGTGCTTATCTGAGGTATCATGTAGAAGTTCAGTATGTTTTTATTTCTATAAATTGGTTTGCAAATGTTTATCTTGATTCCCTTTTCTTTTGGATGTCAGCTGATGGAATTGGTATCTCATCCAATAATCTAACAAGCTTTACTTACTACCACTACAGTGTTTTTTTTTTTGCCTGATTGAAATTTCTTATACCATGACAGACTTGCAGGAAAAGCTCTAGTAAAGCTGATAAACAGATGGCCATCTATGATTTCAAAGTGTGTTATCACTCTTACCAATAACTTGCAGGACCCCAACACAAAGGAATATGCAGTGCTGGGCTCTTGTTCAGTCCTTGCCTCAAAAACAGTTCTCAAGCATTTGACAACGGTGATTGTCAAGGATGACGTTCTTAACATTGTCTTTGTGGTGTTCAATACTTTCATGTCTCTTACATATTTTCTTTGATTCAGGATCCAAAGTCATTCTCTTCATTTATCTTGGCGATTCTTTCAAGGTAATTCCATTTTCTTTGTCTCCTATTTTAGATAAAAAGATATGGCGTACCATGTGTAATAATGTAAGAGAATAATACTTTCCCTGTTTCTTCTTGAAGTTCTCATCATGAATCCTTGAAAGCTCAGAAAGCTATTAATGAGGTAAACTTATTCCCTATCAGATGATTACAGTTTTATTCTGTGCTTTTTCTTGTTTAACATTTCCTTACTTTCAACAGCTTTTTGTAAAGTACAACATCCAATTTTCTGGAGTATCTAGAAGCTTTTTCCGGATATCAGACAAAGACAACCATACTGGTGGAGTGGGTTTTTCAGATTTGGTTTCCCAGATTGGCTCTATGAGTTTTGATTCTACTGGCTTGCATTGGCGGTAAATTCGACTCATTCAACCTTTCTTCTTTCTTTCTAGATGTAACTTGGTTTGAAATTAGTTTGACACATGATAGATGAGTTGCTCTGATGCATATTTGGGTTCTGTCTTGCTGCTACTTCTTTCTTCTTATTTGTTTATTTTTGTTAGTTTTCATGCTGCTTCTCAATTTGTTGACTAGTTTATGCTTTCTGTTCTGAGATTCTTGCACATTCAAAACACTGGCTTAATAGTTTCTGTTTTTTCAGGTATAATTTGATGGCTAACAGAGTTCTGCTTCTGCTGGCTTTGGCTTCTCGGAACCACCCAAATTCATCATCTAAAATTCTGAGTGAAACTGCTGGTTTGTATAACTTCTTATTTGCTTCTGGATCTGTCTCTCTCTTTCATTTTTTGTTTTGTTTTTCCGTTTGCACATTCAAAGCAAATATTTCTGCACTATTTGTGCAATGTGTTTATGCTATTCATATGGTTGCTTATTTAGGACACTTTTTGAAGAATTTGAAAAGTCAACTTCCTCAGACAAGGATACTTGCAATTTCGGCTCTGAATACACTATTAAATGAATCACCTTATAAGCTGTCTCCTGGTGAGAAATCTGATGTACTTGAGGATTTGCAAGGCAATGCCAAGTCATCCCTTGAAGGAACTTTAACGCAAACTTTTCAGGAAGAGGGTTTCTTCAATGAGACCCTGACTAGTCTTTCTCATGTTCATATAATAACTGATACTGAAACTGCTTCAAGAGGACATCAAGGAGATTCCAGTTTCCAAAGCTTAGCAGACAAATCCATAACCCGCTTCTATTTTGAATTTTCGGCTTCATGGCCGCGTACACCAAGTTGGATCTCCTTTTTAGGAAGTGATACATTCTACTCGAGTTTTGCACGTATTTTCAAGCGGCTAGTACAAGAATGTGGCATGCCTGTCGTATTGGCTCTTAAAGGTGCAGTAGATGATTTTACAATTGCCAAGGAAAGGTCTAAACAATGTGTAGCTGCTGAAGCATTGGCAGGTGTGTTACATTCTGATATTGATGGTCTATCAGGAGCATGGGAAAGCTGGCTGATGCCCCAGTTGAAGAATATCATTTTAGCACAATCTGTTGAATCAGTTCCTGAGTGGGCCTCTTGCATACGATATGCTGTTACTGGTAAAGGAAAGTATGGAACAAGAATACCTCTTTTGAGGCAGAAAATTCTGGATTCTTTGATGACACCTTTACCTCCAACAGTAGCTACCACTGTAACAGCCAAGCGATATGCTTTTTTGGCAGCTGCACTTATAGAAATATCCCCACAGAAAATGCCAGTAGCTGAAATCCAGCTCCACAATACACTTTTAAAGGAAGTTCTTGGTAATATGTGCCACTCATCAGCCCAAGTAAGCATTCCCTCTGACCCTATTTGTTTAATCAGTCATGTGATTGAATTTTCCCTTCCTATGCTCCTTTATTGATTATCTTCCCGCCTACCTGTTGCCAGCTAATTTGAGTTGGGTAACACTGCAAAACCATGAATTGGTTATATAGTTCATTGACCTAATGACCGCAAATAGTCTTATCTAGAATATAAAGTGTCACTTTTAACATTTATTGATTTTGGAAATTTAGTCTTTTATGCTGCTGTTATTAATCTTCTTGACCATGTCAAATGTGACCACTAGCCTCAACACTAACTAAATTTGCAATGTGTAGTCAGAGGACCTACATTGTCAACTGAATTCTTGGCCTCCATACTTAAGTTCAAAGTGGCTCACATACCAAATGACAATTATGTTGCCTTAACTGTTCAGAGCTCATTCATTCAGCATTAAGATACTGGACTAATTTGTCCTGCCATGTGTTTAGAGATTATAGGATTTGGCAAGTTGGATTAGTTGATCCATGTTGAAGAATTATAGGATTAGGGTTTAAGGGAAAAGAGGGAGAACGGCTACTGAAGTAAACTGATAATATGGTTGATATGATAATATGTTACAGAAATCTGACAAAAAACAGAGCTCGCTGGAGCTCCGACCAACCACCGTTATCCTCTATCAACGTCAACTACCCGCCAGTCTCTGGTCCCTGTCGCACCCACCATGGCATCTTCGGTCACCCAACTGGTTGTCTATAACCAAAAACAGCAAATCGCATAGAACGGGATGTACACAAACACCTGCAGAAGTTGCTATGCCCACTGCTGTCCACCACGAGTCCTGCCGGTCCTCCTCCGACTCTGGTCGAACACGGCCAACCAGCACCCAGCGCCAGCTGTTGCTGGATGCCTGAAATCAGAACTGCAGTGCAGCGGAAGGCTGCCAGAAGCAAAAAAAATAGAGCCTTCCCAATGGAGAAGGCGGTGCCACCAGCCACCACTTGCCTTGCCGGCCATCCACCGGCATTTGTCAGATTGTCACCAGCAACCACCAGTGGGTCACCTGAAAATCCCAACAGCAGCCCATGGGATGGCAGCCCAAAGTCTCAAAATTAAGTCTGACTTAAAAATCGAGAAAAAAACAGGAAAAATAGGGTTTTAGGAAAATAACAGGGAGAATATACAAGAGTTCTATGGAACTCAACACAGTGGAAAGGACAGGCCCTTTAAGGCGGATGATATCGCTCTAATACATGTTGAAGAGTTATAGGATTAGGGTTTAGGGAAAAGAGGGAGAACGATGGCTACTGTAGTAAACTGATAATATGTTACAATTCCATAACCTAGTACTCCTATTTATACTAATGCTTAGGTGTATAAGCCCAAGCCCACTAATACTAAGACTAACACCCCTAATATCTTCTAACAATCCAGATTCAGGATATTAATTTGGTTTAGTTGATTCATTTGTCAACCAAATTTGGATCAACTGTCTGAAATTAAAACTTCATAATGGAGGAAAAGCACTGGGTTTGAAATTCATATTGGAAGGTCATTCTTGGAGAAATTTTGATGGACAAAAACTTCTGCTGTGATGGTGATTAAGTTTGAAAATCCACTGCTTTCAGTATGCTTGTTCTTAAAAGATTGTGTTGTCTTAAAATAAGTTGAAGCTCCGATCACTCAAGAATTGAGTACAAACACCAAATGTTATTAAGCTGAACCTACATTATTAATAGGCTGATATATGATTTTAATAATTTTTTGATAGAAGATATATGATTTCCTGCAATTCTATTAGATTGTTTTTATTTACTTTTGTAGATTCATTCCTTCTTTATATCAATTTATGTACTTTAATTAAGTACACGATCTTTCTTGGTTATCCTTGTGTTTGTTTTTGTCTTCATGTTACTTGAAGTTAGCTGATTGGATGTATGGTTTTAACACAATCATTTCTTTGTTTCCTTCGACATTTAATTTAGTTTTCCACTTCTTGTTATACCATGCGGTGATGGATTACATGCTGGATCTCTTCTTAGCATTTATTTTAGGAGAACAAGGGATGAAGGGATAACTGATATTTTGCAGGCATATTCAATCACTAAATTTGGTTGATTGTTTAGGCATACACTAGCAAGTATCCTTAAGAGTCTAATTCTTGTATATAAAACTGTGCCTGGTTTATATCTTTATAGAATTAAATATATAGTTTTAGTGTAAATTATCAGAGACAATACATATTTATCCTGAATTTAAAATAGTCCTTATTGTAGACTCCATCATTGAGAGGTCTTTCAGAACAAAAATAGTCGCAAGGAAAAAATGGGAAATCCCTGCAAGAACTTTTATCAAAATAGTGATCAATTTAGTTAACTAATGCATGGTCAGGTTGCATGTGAACATATAAGATGAGATCTCTATTTCTTCTTTCAACTCATCCATGTTTTAAATTGGAGATAGTAATTGAAATAAGTGGTAGAAACTGGAACTGGTTTCTTTTTTGTTTTTTAAGTAATATGAATATATAAATAGATACAAATTTTATTAATTGTTTGTGGTCCTGACCTATTTCAATTTGTCTATGCAACAGGTAAGGGAAGCTCTAGGTGTTACCCTTTCTGTGTTGTGCTCTAACATTCGGATATATCATTCAAGTCATCATGATAATGCATTTGATGGGAGAAACAGCAATGTTGATAATTTGATGAAAGATGAAAGCTGGATTCAGTTCCTTACAGAGCGAGCAGCTGAGGCAGTTGTGAACATTCAGATTGCTACCCAATCAGACAAAGTGGTGAATCCCATAGATACAAGTTCTCCAAATGGGCATTTAGATGGTGATTCACAAGATGATATGAAATGGATGGAAACGGTACTAATGGAAGCATATAGCTTGATAGGTTTTGCTTTTAATTATTAAATCATTCGCTAATATTTTACTATTCCAAACATATGTAGCTACTCTACTTCATCATCTCATCATTGAAGTCTGGGAGATCCTCTTACCTACTTGATGTGATTGTGGGGCTTTTGTATCCTGTGATTTCCTTGCAGGTTTGTGCTATAGATTTGACTGTATTTTTAGTATTTTGAGTTTTTTACTTCTTGTTTGACTGTATTCTTAACTATTATCTGATTTCTTTACTTATTATGTGATTTTCATTGATTTGTGTTTCATTTTGACACAGTGTATGGTTTATCGTTTATGCTTTTAATTGTCTTAAGCCTTTAGATTCCTGATTCTCTTGGTGGTATTAATAGCTAATTTGATTCTCTTAGCATTTGTCTAACCAGAGTTTCACTGAAATCGCAGAACTCAAAATTTTGAGAATCTCATCATCTTCCAAAAGTTAATTATAGGATGATATATCTTTGATTTGGTCTTCTATCAGCTTTAACTTTGTTCCAATACTCCGGTTCCACCAAAGTTGGAAAAAAGTAATAAGGTTATCAATAAATCATATAATCAAATCTAGGATATAGGCCTTTGAAATCTCTGGATCTCTTAATATTTTGTGGCTATTAAAGTTGAAGAATACTTGTGCATGGCCTTCCTTCGTCAGTGTGCTTGTATAAAATATGAATAGGTGGTTTTTCTTGTTGTAGACAAGGCTTCGTGCTTATGCTAAATTCATGTAAGGACATTTCTATTGAGATGTAGTTTTTGTGGTTACATGAAGTTCAGTGAAACAGAAACTAGAGTGTCAAATTATGAATGCTTATTGTTGCAAGACTTAAAGAAGGCTAACGTGTTTCTTTTAATGCACATTTCTATACCTTTAGAGAAGCTGTCTTAAAAAATTACAAAAATTTATTTTCATTTCCTGCTTTATTTGATTCCATCATTGAAGTAGGGAGGGTATCAGTTATCACACTTCTGAGTATTTTTTATTTTATTATTTTTTTGGTGAATCCTTCTGAGTAATTTTATTTGCTTTTGAAGGAAACATCAAATAAAGATTTGTCAACATTAGCCAAGGCAGCATTTGAATTGCTAAAATGGATGATCGTCTGGGAACCTCAGCTTGAGAAGGCTGTTTCTGTGATTCTTTCTGCTGCCAGTGATTCCAACTGGCGAACTAGATCTGCTACATTGACATATTTGCGTACTTTCATGTACAGGTATGATGATCTTGTGACTGGTTTGCTTTGGCACACAATACTTTGAATGGTAGCATGCTTAGTAATTATAGGCATCTAGCTTCATGTGGTAATATTTTCTTAAAAAAGTGATCTTATTTACATCTATGTTTTGAAATATTAGCAACTTATACTTGACAGATAGTTTGTTCATTGATAATTATTTTCTCATTTGTTTGAGGCTTGCCTTTTCAGCTTGTAGGTTGAGTATTTTGCCATTTTTGTCTGTTATGAAGCAGATGCAAATAAAGTTTTGTTCCTTCTGTAACAGGCACACTTACCTTCTCTCAAGTTCAAAGAAACAAGAAATTTGGAGAACTGTTGAGAAGTTACTAGTAGACAACCAAGTTGAGGCAAGCTCTTTCTTAAAAGTTATTTGAATAGAAATGCAAAATATTTGGTTTTTCTCCCTTTTTTTAAATATTTAGACTATTTAGGAATTTAGGATGAGATGCCTGTACCTTTCAGAACATGCTACAACAACAACAAAAGCCTTTTCCCACTAAGTGGGGTTATGGAACATGCTAATCTTGTAGAAAAGGTTTCACCTTATGCCCATGCAAATAAATGAATAATGAAGCCATTTTGCAGCGGACCCCACTTGTTTATTAGCATGTACCTCTTTACCCTTTTAAGAACTGGGTTGTGGACGGGATCAAGACCATACACCAAATAGGGTGCTTGTGTGACTTATATGTGGAAGAAAGCATGTTATACTTAAAAATGTTTGTAGTTACTGGTGGCTGTCGTTCCTCATGCAGACAAAATTTAATCAACATATATTTTAGGGAAACCATGTTCTGGCTTGTGCCATATTGCTTTTCTTGTGCTTACATTCATTATTATTGGTTTCTATTGACAAGTCTTATATGATTCTGATTATGTCATTTTAAATCATCTCATTTTGGAAGACTTGATCTTTGGTCATTATTTAGGTAAGGGAACATGCTGCAGCAGTTTTAGCAGGCTTAATGAAGGGTGGAGATGAAGATCTAGCTAAAGATTTCCGTGATAGAGCTTATGAGGAGGCAAATATTGTACAAAAGAGAAGAAAGTTGAGGTTATTCTTTTCCTCATGTTTCTGGGAAATTTAGTTGTTATTTTGTAGAAAAGTGGGCCTTAAAAAAACCTTGAATGCTGGTTCATTTTTTTGAATTCAGTATCATCTTTATCTCGTGTGCATGGACCTTCATGAAATACTATTAAAGCTAAGGCTTATACTGGGTTTCTCTGCTTGGAGAATAAGCATAATTGTTTAACTCTAGAATATTTGCTATTTATGATAAAAGAAGTCATGGTGTTTCAGAATTCTGTGTGACTGAGAAAATGAGAGAAACCAAGAGAAAGTGAAAGAAAGTAAGGGAGAGAGAGGCAAAGAGGCTTGAGCCAACAAGGTTAAACCCATGTCTACAATTTGTCTATGTTTGCGCTCAACACCACCATTACCATTTTGGTGGTGAGTGTGAGGACAAATAAGACAATGGTGAATACCCAAATCAGCAAGAAATTTTGAGAAGGGTCTAAACTCTCCACCCCAATCTGTTTGGACAGACTTTATCCTTTTATTAAACTGCAATTCTACCATTGCCTTGAACTGTTTGAAAACAGAAAGTGCCTCAGATTTGAGTTTAAGAAGATAAAGTCAAGTGAACCTTGTGCAAGCATCAACAAATGAGATGTATTAAAAATTTCCACTAGAAGATTGAACAGGGGCTGGACCCCATAAATCACTAAAGATCAGTTCAAAAGGATATTGATAAACAGTATTAGAGGAATGAGAAGGAAAACGATGAACATTGCCAAGGCAACATGTTGTACAAAAATCTGAGACTTTTATTATGAACAGGAAGATTACAAGAGTGTAATACAGATTTGAGAACTTCAAAGTGGGGATGCCCCCAAGCTACAATGCCACAAGGTATAAGATGTAGGCGCCTTATTTACAGAAAGAGAAGAGACATTATTCACAGATGTAGAAGTATCAGATGACCTATTTACAGTATTTACAACAGGCTGAAAAACTAAGGATCCTATTGAAACAGCATTGACAGTGGGAGGAGCAGATGAAGAACAACTTGAAGCAGAAAATGAAGATGCTGCAGCTGCAGTATGTGAAGGCACATGAGGCAAGGAGAAACTGTGGAAGGTATACAAACCATCAAGTCCAAGAGAACCCTCCAACAGTGTCTCGTTTGTGGCCTGAGATTTCACAAAACAATGAAAGGGGTGAAACTCAAAATAAACACAATAATTATCTTGAGCAAACTTACAAAGTTTTTGGTAATAGAAGAGACAAGAAGTAGGTCGTTTAAGGACAAAGAGACATTAGAATTAAAAGGAGACAATTTTTGATGAACCAATAGACTGAATTTGAAGGCCTTGACCATTACCCATTAAAATCTGGTCTGATCCTGAAAATTCTTGTCTTTGCAGCAAATTTGTAGGGTCAGCAGTAACATGATGAGTAGCACCCAAATCAGGATGCCAAGCCTGATTAGCACCTCTATCATGGCCATAGGATTAAGCTTCTGTGCTGTGTAGCTAGAACAAGGATCATTGGAAACCACCATAGGCATAGGACTAACAGGTTGAGTAGAATACTGATAAGAACCAATATTAGGATGCAAGGACTGTTGCAATGAAGCTTGAGACTGAATCCTTGATGGATAAAATGAAGAGCTAGGAGAAGGTTGCAGCAACTGTGAGTGAGCCAATTGAGCTGAAAAAGGTTGCAGGGGCATTTGTGACTGAAAACCTTGCTGAAAACCCTGCCCTTGCTGCTGAAAACTCTGTCCTTGCTGTTGATAACCTGATCCTTGATGAAAACCTTGACCATAGTTATGATAAAAACCTATGGTAGCAGACTGAGGCTGAATGACCAGACTGGTCACATACTTGACAAACTACAGAGCCTTTTTAATTTGACCCAAATCGACCATTTCCACTGCCTCTACCACCTCTACTACCAAACCTACCACCTCTACCTCCTCGGTTAAAGTTTTGCTGATATGTGAGTACCAAATTGACTATTGGGACCAAAATCAGAAGTAAAACCTGACTGAAAACCTTGATGAAAGCCCTGAGGATACTGATTAGAGGCAAAACCTGGTGGAGGTTGAACCTGACTTGAAAGACTCTAATTTGGAGGTGGCAGCAGATGAACTAGGTGGAGGATTACCTTTAACTTGAGCTACATTGACTGATAAAGCATCTGAAACTGAGAGACGATTCTTCTGTATTCTAGCTTCATGAGAAAACAACAGGGATTCTATATCACCAATGGTGTAAGGATCTAGTCGACTTGCAATGGAGGTGACAAATGCATCATACTCTTCTGGATGACCCTCAAGAATAACATCAATGTGTTCTTGTGTTGAAATCAGATGCCCAATCAAGATGAGCAAATCAACGAGAGCCTTGATTCGCAGCAAATATTCCGAGATAGATCGGGAACCTTTCTTTGTGTTACGAAGTTCAGATCGATACTAATTCACCTTCGCACAATTTTGAGATTTGAAATATGCATGAACCTCAGCCCAAAGCTGCCATGAGTGGATGCAGCCAACGAAGCGTGTTCGAAGATCTTATGAGAGAGAAGACAGCAACCATGAGAACAACAGTTGATCTTGCTGTTCTTGTTAAGAGTCCCACATCATCTGCCTCAATATTTCGGGTGCGGTTTATATATCTGTTGGGTTACTCCACTTAATGCCAATTGGTTTTAAGTTGGAATCTCACATGGTATCAAAGCCAAGATCCCAATTTTGTAACTTACTTCGCTAGGTTTATTTCCGCCTATTTCGCTAGGCTTGTTTTCGCTTGTTTCGTTAGGCATCTGTGGAGGGGGGTGTTAAGAGTCCCACATCGTCTGCTTCAATATTTCAGGTGCGGTGTATATATTTGTTGGGCCACTCCACTTAATGCCAATTGGTTTTAGGTTGGAATCTCACAGTTCCCAATCCAGATACTCGTCATTGATGCCACCAACACTGCAATCTGCATCAGAGAGGAAAGGTGGTGGAAGTTAGGGATCAACAATGAATCGCTGCAATCGATGTCCCTTGATCGCAGCTTCGATGTGCTGTTTCTAGACGAGAAAGTTATTCTTGTCCAGTTTCACTGAGATCGCATGGGAGAAACTAGCCAGATTTGAAGGTGGAAGAGAAGATTGTGAAACTGGAGTGGCGGAGTTGGGTGGATTGATCGGTGTTTCCTTGGTGTTTGGATCGAAACTAGCTCTTTGATACCATTTCAGAATTCTGTGCGACTGAGAAAATGAGATAAACTGAGAGAAAGTGAAAGTAAGGGAGAGAGAGAGAGAGAGAGAGAAAGAGTGCGAAACAGAGAGAGAGAGAGGGAGATCGATCTGAAAAGTTCTAACTGAATTAACTAATTCAACTGAATAGTACACTGCTGTTATTTATACAGCTAACAGAAACCTAACTCTCTAGAATATTCTGCTGTGCAGTAACTAACTGACCTACTCTAGAACTTTCTAAACTAACCAACACTCTTACAATACTCTGATATGGTGCCTGCAGTTTGTCATAAAAAATGTTTTATGTAACATGTAGGCATGAAGAGCATTGTATACAGGGTGAGATTTGGAAACAGTTTTTGATTTGTCAATTAAACAGCTTATATGATCATCTAGCGATTTCTCATTTATTTTATTTTTAGCTGTAACACATATGTCATGTGTGATAAGTGTGGAAAATTTCTAATGCAGAAATGCAAGTTCTGGTTCGTCTGTAGCATCTGTTCATGGTGCTGTACTAGCTTTGGTAGCTTCTGTATTATCAGCCCCATATGACATGCCCAGGTTTGTCCAGTAATAATATCCATACAATATGATTATGTATTGATATGTAAGTAATGGCTCTGTAAAATCCAATACTTGAGATATTGGAAAAAGTTAAACATTAGATCAATAACTTTTTTTAGTTGATTTTATTTAAATAGAAAAAAAAACTTCTTGTTGGAAGTGCACTGAGCATGATTCTTAGAATATTGTGAAATGCTCACATCATCTGCAATATTGGTACCGCAACCTTCAAGTTCTGCATCACATGGAAATGTAATAGATGAACTATCTGAATATAAAAGGAGAAATATCAAACGTCAAAAGTATGTGATGCCCCTATCTCTTTAGAAGTGTAGATGATTTAAGGTATTGCCACGGCCATAATCTAATACACAAACATGCTTTTTCTAAGGAATGGATTTATGGTAATTGAACTTGACTGAAGTTCAGTGAACCAGGGAGAAATCCAAATGATTTTCATGAAATCACAGGCACTCTTGATGCATAGGTTTCTGTGTGTTAGCTCTATATTAGATTTATAAGGATCACAGGCTTTTTTTTTTTAGACATTTGAAGGAATTGATTATGCATCTATTGATTCTTTTGCCACTCTGTTTTTTTCTCGTCATTATCTGACAGCATTAACTACTTTCTTTCAGTTGGTTGCCTGAGCATGTTACACTACTGGCTCGTTTCAGTGGGGAGCCATCCCCTGTGAAATCTACAGTTACAAAAGCAGTTGCAGAGTTCCGGCGGACCCATGCTGATACATGGAATGTTCAGAAAGAGTTATTTACTGAAGAGCAACTCGAGGTAGCTTTCTAAAGAATCCAAACATATTGCGCCCTGTGATTTAGAATTTTTTATTATTACTTCTGTTTTTTTTTTATATTTTTTCCTAATTTGTTTTTGTTTTTTTTTGTTTGTTTAACCATATTCACAGATTCTGGCAGATACATCCTCTTCATCATCATATTTTGCTTGATCTAATATTCCAAAGATATTGTTGGGAGAGTACTGAAAATATTGGCTAGAAAGTATGCTTTTCATTTTTAATGTATCTATTTGTAAAAAATAGCTCTTATTTACATTTTGTACCATTGATCATCTTCATGAGTAGTTTATTCTTTATTCCAGTCTCTCCAGAATTTGAGCTTCTTGCCTTCCTCTGTTCTGTAATCTTTCTTATACTATGGGGTTAATTAAATCATCTGCTGGTAAATCCCACAAGACACAGTCTGGGTTGAATATATTGGATAGATTTCTAATTTCTTTTGTAGCCTGGGAATCATCCCCATTTTCTTCTAGTTTTTCATGTAACTGGCTTTGCTGATCCATGGCTGTGCATGTGCTTCCAGTACATACACTTTGGCTCCATGGTGATGCATCCCCTTTATTGCTGAAAGATGCTTGACTAAATTGAAACCCAGGCATTGTAGGGAAAACACTGTATGGCATTGCAAAACTTGCAGATGTAGCTGCAGTGGAGTCCCAAGGTTTATTTGAGGGTATCATTTCATGTTCTTGTATAATAGCTTTAGATAAGCCAAGCTTAATGTTCTCAACGGTGTCGTCCTTTTCTTCTGGCTTACAATTAATGTAATCGGTGATGTTATTCGCCAGTGCTGCAGTGGAATGCTGGCCCTGGAAGTTAATTGGCTTCTTGGTAAGAAGGTGGAGCACCTCATCTTTGAAGCAGCCAAGGGCTGCTTCAGCTAGATGAGCTGCCTGTGGGGGTGCCAATGTTGTAGCAATTTCAGCCATTAGATGGGAGAATGGCTTGTGGGTGACCGGGTCAATTCCCATGCCTGACAATTTCTTTTTCAGCTTGGTGTTCCAGTGGTTTTTGACATCATTGTCAGTTCGTCCTGGCAGCTGGGCTGCTATCAGTGACCATCTGAACATTCATTTAAGTAATTATTTATGGGGATAATGAGATAAAGAGAGTCACTTATGCTACAAATAAAAATAATTTCAATTTATAGGTAATATTTAGTGTACCTGTTACCAAAAACTGAGTGAAGCTTCACAATGGTTTGCTCTTCCGAATCCGAGAATTGGCCATGTTTAAGATCAGGACGAAGGTAATTAGTCCACCTTAGCCTGCAGCTTTTTCCACATCTCTGGAGGCCTATTTCATAAGCAAAATTAAGTATAAAAGTTTGTTTCCATAAGCAAAATCTAATATAAAAGTTAAGAAAAGCTAGTAATACATTTTTTTAATATTTATTTTATTATTGATATAAAAATAAGTGCTGTTAGTATCTCTTTTAATAATTTTTTTTAAGTGTATAAGGTCAATAGTAAAATAAATATTAAAAGGAATATTTAAAAGAATGTACGGTTAACATTCTTCTTAGAAGTTTGTTTTTATTGACATTAATATGAATGATATAGAGTCAGAGAACGAGTGGACAGGGACTAACCAGCGTTCTTGGGGATGAGACGCCAGTTGCGGGTGCCATGTTGAGCAATGTAGGAGGAGAGCTTGTTATCTTCCTCAGGTGTCCACTGTCCTCTTTTCACGTTGTCCTTCTCACAGCATGGAATACGCCCCATTTCGGTATTTGTTTTTCTCAAGTTGTTAATTCGTCTATCCGAAAGAAATGCCAATTTTGAGGGTAGGTGAGGACTAGAATAATGGAGGGAAGTATCAAGTATAAGAATTGTCTTTCTTTTCTTCCACAACAACTTGTGAACTCTCTCTGCCAATCTCAATTCTTTGAGGCAAAAAGGGGAGACGTGGAAATATTTCTCTGGGTTGTTTTTTTTTACTTCTGCCTATTTTTAGTTAGTGGCTCGCTATTCTTTATATATAAGGGTGTGCCAATTTGGATTGCATGGGGTACATGGTAAAGGCCCAAAGGCATCAAAGGCGCATGATTTTATTAAAGAATTCAACGCCATTGAGCGTGTGGACAGAGGCAGGTAGCTCACCCACAAGATGCCCGGTCAACACCTCTCTTTCTCTCTCTCTCTCTTTGTTGACTGCTTTGCTCTCATAGTTTGTGTGCGTAATGCATATGTTGGTAGATTTCTGCTTTGATCACACAAAACCACCTCACCTTGCTTCAGAGGAAGGGTTGAAGAGTTAGATCCTATTTAACGTTGCAAATGTCAAGGTTGTTTCACGTGCGGGGTCTCAATCTTTCCTGAACAAATTCTTAGTTATGGATTTGAGTAATGCTACTATGCTATGCCATGTGGGGTGGATCCCACACGTAGGGTACGGTCCACTTCGCTTTGGAGCTACACAACATTTCTCGACAAATTTTGATGTTCGTTTTCCCTAGTACATTGCTTACTATCTTCATAGACTAACAATATGATGATTTGGGCTACCACACGATAGTCTGAGTTTGGTTATCTAAAATTTGATTAGACTTAGAAGTAGACTCACTAAATTTTTTTAAGTTACTCATTCCGGAAATGTTTTAAATGTCGTTAAAAATTTATGGAGTACCGGTGTTTCATGATATGTAATTATAGATATAATATTAAAATAAATAAACGAATAAGATTAATTATCTCTTACTTGATTAATAGATAATAGGTATAGTCTATATTTTATATACACATTTTTTTATAGATTTTAAATATTAATATTTACACATAAGTAGACTCATATACGAAAAATTTAGATTGATCCCTATCTTTTTGCTATAAATAACTTTATATACGAGAAAATTCTACAGATTTCAATTAATAATATTTATATATATAGTAATAAAATTTTGAAAAAAAAATCAGTTAACTAGTTATAATTGATAAAAACACATGGAGCACCGATTAACCCATTATAACCTATTAACCTTTTTTTTTTTCAAAATTTTATTATTATATAAATATTATTAGTTGAAATCTTCATAGTTTTCTATATATACAATTATCTATAGTAAAAAGACATGATTAATTTAAGTTCTTTGTGTATAAATTTACTTGTATGTAAATATTAATAGTTAAAATCTATAGAGTTTCTAATATGTAAAATATGGACCATACTTATTATCTGTTAATCAGATAACATGTAATTAATCTTACTTGTTTATTTATTTTAATATTATATCTATAGTTACACATCATAGAACACTAGTAATCATAAATTTTCAGGAGTATTTAAAACATTTCCACTCCGTTACATATTAAATGTGCAACAATCATTTCTCTTTTCTGTTATTTCAGAAAAGTTTACAATAGGAGCCAGTTTGAATGGTTATTTATTCTCCTACTTTATTTCTTGTGAGAACACTTGAAAGTGTAAGAGCATGGTAGGTAATTATATTCTAGTGTTAAGGGCTCGCCAAATTGTATAAAATTCCCTTGGTCATCTTACTAAACCTCAGAAAATTAGAGTCTGATGTACTACCAATCCCATTGAATGATACTGTCATTATAGTTTCCTTTCCCGTTAATTTAGCTTAATCTTGTGTCAATGAGACTTAAAAAGTCAAGTGGAGCTGGGATTTTTCCCTAGAAATAAAACATTCCACTTTCGATTTGTTTCCACTGCACACTGAAAGTGGAAAAAGAAGTGGAGTTCAGTTACTGACGCAGAGGGCACCTACCACACTGCTGAAAGTGAATTTTGTCAAGTTAGCAGTGAACTCAAGGTGTGGTTCCAGCTTCAAAAACTGGACCTGCTCAACTTTGTGTTTCCATGACAAAATTTACATCTTAAGAACTACCTTTCAGTATTGCAGATGAAACTAACTAGTTTCTCAATATCATTCCAAGAAACAAGGAAAAACAAATGCAATTTTAAGCTTCTGCATCTCAATCACACATCTTACTGCTACAATCTTAGAAGAGCTGAATAGGCAGAACAGAAAAATCTTGAATTCATCAATGTTCCATGCATAATTCTTTATGTTTTCTATCAAAAAGGGGGTGACTAATAAGCCAATAGTCCTATGTTGAATGTGGGTTTTCAAAGGAAGGGGGAAAAAAATGCTACCATAATCTAATTCCTTAGTTCCAATTCTGGGACAGGTCTTAAAGCTTCTCAGCTTAGTTTTGCAGTTACTATCCCTTCAATGGATCCAATGAGAGTGAACAATCCCACCACAAAGCAAATAATGCTAAAAGTCCTAAGCATGACCCACTTAGCCGTCCACGCTTCAATATTGCACTGACTCAAGTACATTTCCACTGGAAAATATATGCTTAATGGCCAAAAGATTATACCACCCAGAACTCCCAAAATCTGATTGAAGTAGGGAAAGATCATTGCAATCACAGTTGTTGATGCAACATAAGCAGTTCGGAAAGAAAGCCTAAGAAGATTTAGTTGAAAAGCTGGCAGCAATGGGAGTTTCAAGGTGTATGTGTTATTCACAAATTCACTGTCTGTGTACTTGAAACGAAGCCAATTCTCAACATTGGCAAAAAGTGGCTGGCTATACACCTGCATCAGAACAAGATAGATGACACATTATTTTGCATGGCAAGTGGTGGAGAATGTAGGGATAGCAGAGATACAAAATGGAAGCACCATAATAAAATTTGAGGGTGATATCTTTATATTATATATATGTACCTGATATGCACCAACAAGGTGAACCACTATACAAGCATTAGCAAAGTCTACAAGCCAATGAGGCTTAGAGGATGCAAATCCTGTTAAAAGGTTTCCTGGTGTATCATTACCAAAGGCTGCATATCCAGAACACCCACAACAGAGGTAGAAAAATGTTGTGATAATGACTGATATTGTTGAGGCCTTCCTCATGGTTTGATTTTCTGGTGGAGGCGACTTCAAAGTATCCTTCAAGAATTGCAGTTAAGTTATATTAGCCCTTATAATTGTTAAGTTTATCCTCAAGGCTGGTAAAGTTAGATTCTGGCTATCTGAGAACACAGTGTACATACCTGTATTTCTATAAGAATTACTGAGAATGGATAGGAGAATGCTATGTCACCAAGTGCCTGAGCAACCAGCCAAATTTTTTCTATTTCAGTGGAAGTAGTGGTTCCTTCAATGCTACCCTCAGCATGACCCTTTTCTGAGCAAATGATTAGCCAGAAAATTATATACATGTATTAGGTCAAAACAAATAATTAGTCTAATATATACTTTCAAGCAACTATCCATGCGCAAGCCAGTCATGCTGTGCTTGAGGAAAGACACCAATAATTGTCATGGAACAGCTCTCCAAAAAACTTAAGCTAATAAGTGAAGGCTAATTAATGATTTTATGTCTAACACACCCCCTCATGCAAGAGGCCTTTGGGCTTGATTTGCTTGAAGCATGAACAATGTACCGGCCCATTTTTACCTGGGGCTGAAATTTAACTTTCATTTAAAAGAATAGGACGACAAGAATCAGACCACTTGATCATAGAGGTTGATAGGTGATGGCTCATAAATAGTTTTATAAACAACAATCAGATATTGATGAGCATACCTATGACTTGCACGATAGCAAGCCCCATTCCTATGAAAGCATAACCAAAGGACATAATTGCCGCGAGAATTGACAGCCATTGAATGTTATGGAAGTTGGGTATCTGTGAGAGAACAATTTGGATAACTCCAAAAATAAGCATGTAATATGCATCCTCAAATTCACATGTCGCTTCATTCCCTTTGTTTCGGTAACAGATTGATTTTTGGATTGCACTGCAGCCACAAATACAAATAGCAGTCCAAATTAATGAAATTATTATTTAGCAATATTGGTATAGTGAGATTCTGGGAACAGCTTCATGTTTCCATGGTGGAGTACAAGTGAGAAATCTTGTTTGCAACAGGTAGCATCCCATAGATAAATGTAGCAAAGAAATGGAAATGACAAAACAAGAGAGAAACCATTGTGACAAGTCAATGAACACACCTCATGCTGATAGCTGAGGTAATGATGTAGGCAATTCCAAAACCATATAAGCTTACATTCACAAAAGCGCCAGAGAGCCGTCCATTCCCTACTCCTGTAACCACCCAATGAGGATCATGTAATAGCAGTCTTGCCTATACATACATATCAAGATGCTGTTCTGATTCTTCTGAAGGTGCTAGCACATTTGATCAAACATGGTATACAAACTCACTTGATGAAATATTAACACTTGATAAACTGACATTAGATGCTGTTCCAAAGGAAAGAAGCCAAAAGAAGAAAAGTTTACTAATTAAAATAGAACATGTAACCTACCATAACTCCACTATCAATATCACCATGTGTCATCTACCATTCCTTTCATCATTATCACCATCACCAATTCACCATGATGACTTTCACCAGACCTCTCCTTAATCATAACCACAACGTTAACACTATTTAGTAAAAGCAATGATATTTCTCAGTATTAAATTAACAAAGGTCAATTGTATATTTCTCAGTATCAACAGTTGATGATTAAGAAGGTAATATTTTTCTTTTCCTTGTATATAAAAAATATAAAATAAAGTATAACCCAAAAAAAAAAAAAGCCATACCCTTATATAACATAGATTTCGTTCCTATTATTTTTTCCTGTATTCTTAAAGAAATATTGAATCTAATAGCTCAAATTGCTGGGTTATAGCTCATGGATATATTTTTTCTATAACATGGACTAAATAAATTCTAAAAGGAAACACTAATCTATAAGATAAATAAGAGACATATTATCAAGGAAATTGTTTTGGACCGTGATTCAGGATCATATCCCATGGATTGACTCGGCCCGCAGTAGGCCATCGTCCTCCGTTGAACCCTCAGCTGGACCTGCTTACAGGACCCCGACCCTATATATATCAGACCACGACATTGGGTAACAAAAACATTACAACAAGACCTACGCAATGGATAAATTCTGAGAATATCTATTATTGTTAATCATGATCTAATCATGATCTTGTTGAATAATAACACTCATAACTGCTCATAATTCCTATATCATCGTTCAGATAATATAGAGATCATCAACAACTAACAAAGGAAGATATCTCATCTTGCGATTATTACGGGAGCATATTCCTTCAACATCTATAAATACCAGACTTCTTTACCTCTACAAGTAACTTATCATCTATTGCATAAATCTTACTTGAGCACAGTCTGATTTGAGCGTTGGAGTCTCTTTGAAGGTACTAATCAGTCTAATTCAACACGCTCTGCTGCGGCGCAAGGAGGAAACTACCGTAACGTGTCTATCTCAAGTATACCTTTGAATCCACTTCAGAACATGAACTAAACAAAAATTTACTATATATTTTATTTATAAAATGAATACCACTTTCAGGCATAGGAGTTTACAATAAAATAATTACAAAGGAGAATTCTTGAGAAGTCACAAACTACGATATTTAATATGATAAATAAATCAGACCACCTAATCAGTGAATGATTAACTAGTTATATGAATTAATAAACTACTAATCATTAATCAATTTTTTCCTACTTCAACATTTAAACTCAGTTTGATTATTTAAAAGTTCTATAAATTTTTTAATGTAGTTTCGTGTGGCGGAGAACCGTGAAGGTTTAATGGGCAAGTTCCATGTGGAAGCATTTAAAAGGGAGAAAGGGGATCCGCACACAAAAGCAGAGCCGTGACACAACCAAACTACTTAGACACAGGACACACCACACATATCAAAGTTCACACATACACAACACAAAACGGAGAATTTCTTATTAGAAGAATTTTAAATCTTCCTACCTAACTGTTATATTAATTCTTTTAATTATTAAATAAAAAATATTATATATTTTTTTATATTTTTAAGATATTAAATATATTTATTTATTATTATAAAATTTATTAAAAAAATTAATAAGAAAATATAACAAAATGCTTCTTTTTAACATATGATCAACAATTTAAATTATTATTTAATAAAATTTATATAAAATTTTACCCATTATTCTCATATTACCTTTCTCGGTTTCTCCACACAAAATGGCCATTTTGGTCCAAGTCAAAGCCACATATTCGCTGATCACTATCACTCTGCTCCACATTTTTTCTTCAAAAATTAAAGAAAAAGAAAAAGAAAAGTCTAATCCATGATTTTCTCTACTTTATCTTATCAGATCACAAAATCACTTGAAGAAATCAAAACAGAAAAACTTGCACTGTAGCAGATATATTTTGAAAAAGGAATATAAATACAACACGGATAAAAAAACAAAAGATAAAAACAAGGAATCATGTTGGTGTTGTTGTAAAAGTAATTAAATTGAAATGAAATGAAATTTAAAAGTTTACCCTTATGCAAATTAACAGCATCAAGGTAGGAGGAACTCCTAATCGGGCCATGTTCAGGGTCTGGAGAACGATAGGTGTTGCTGAGAAGGAAAGAAGAGAGGAGAGTGATGGATGCAAAGAGGAGCATTGCCAATGGCCCTCCAATCCATCCAAGCTGTGCAATGCTCCATGCCAGAGATAGCACACCTGACCCTATCACCCCTGTCACTACGTGTGCCACTGCAGTCCATACGGTACCTGTTATGAATCACAAGTTCACAACACAACACCCACATATTCATTTCTCAATTCCACTCCATAAATGATTTATCATCATCATCATAACAAAAATAATATAGAGGAAATTGAACTATGATTCATATTGTACAAAAAAAAAACCAAAACTATGATTCATATTCTGTATGTTCTCTTTTGCAGAACCTTTCTTTTGTAAGAAAAATATCACAGAAAAAATAAAAATTTAAGATCAGAACAACAACAAACCAGTTCTTTCGATATGAAAGGAATCTGAATATTGGGTCTGCAATAATGGGGTGCTGTCACTTGCAACAGTTTCTTCTCCCATGGCCTTTGATCAGATTATCAGAACCCAGATAGAATATACAATTGATTCAGTGCTTCTCACTCTCAGTTCATTGAAAACTGAGACAAACAGTGGCAAAAGAGCTTTCTTTCACAGAACAAGCGATCTGAATTTTTTCCCCCCGTTAAATTTGTGTTTTTTTATAGGATCAGTTTCATGAAACTGGTTTTGCAGCCAGAGACACTCTTACGAAAACGTCCTACGTTCCAATTCTTCCGATGTGTTATATTATATAGTAAGTCTTTTTTTTTTTCAATAAAAATTTAGTTTAAATGAAAGTTATGGAGAGTATTTGCAAAAAAAATGAAAAGATATAAAATATCTCATTTGCACATTTTTTGGGGTATTACGGTCAGGCTATATCCACATTAATTTACACGTACTTAAATGTTTCAAAAATTTTGTGTAATTAATATTCGATCAAGTTTGTCTAATCATACATTATATACTGACCGTTTGTATCTTCTATTTTTATACTATTGAAAATTCTTTTAGTCTGATCATATTATTATTATTTTTCACTGCTTCCTTTTAAATGTTTCACTTTTTGACTTCGCTACATTCAAAATTCTTCCTATCACTTATTAAATATTTAATTTTATTTGAAAAACAATTAAATATTTTTATTTTTTATAATACTTAAATATCTCTTTACATATTCCATCTATTTTAAAATATTTGTCCTTTAAAAATTTTACACAAAAAATTAAAAAATTATTAAATAACTTTATTTATTGAAAAATATAATTAAATTTGACTAAATTTCTCTATTTTGAAATACTCAACATTTCACATAAAAAAGGAAATACTCAACATTTTATCCCTTCATTATTGATCTCTCTTATTATATTTGATGGAGATACTAAGAGATAAGAATAAAATTCAAAAAATATATAATATTTTTTAATTTTCTAAAGCAACAAATAAAATGAAACAAAATTTATTTTTTAAAAAGTTAAATATTTTGAAATGAATGAAGTATTAGAAAAAAGTAATGTTAAATCATAATTTTAATACCTATAAAGCATCACAACACAACTAAATTAGGCATATCAAAATTTTTTTTTGGTGCAAGACATATCATTAATGAGGTGCCAATTATTCATTTTGTAGGTTATCAAGACAAATAATAATTATTTATGAGTTTATGGTTCTTATCTTAAAAGAATGATGATATCTGGTCTCTCTCACTTCATTTTTATATACATACATCCTAATTCTACTACTTCATACAAATATAAAGTAGTGTGCTTGATGTTCATGCACCAAGCAATATTCATTTTAAAAATGCTTTGCAAATAAATAAGGCAATGATAGAAGAATATCAATATCATTACTATTTTATAGTTTGTAATATCATTTATTGTAATATATATGATTACAAATTTACTTATGCAAAATTTATATTTACAAAATTGCTAAGAAAAATAATCAAACACAGTTCATTTAAAAAAAACATAGTTTATTCCTTTAATAAAATATCAGTGTTGGCTATATTGATACTTATCTATATTATTAGCTTTCCATATACATATAAAGATAAAAGTATAAATTTATGGTTACTTACTATTTTTATTTGATAAGATATAAGATGCACAACATCTGTTAATTTTAGCTTTTTTTTTAACACAAAAACTTCAAGTTGTTGGTAGAATTTATACTGTTATTTGACCACATGAATTTTTTATGTTATTAATCACTAATAGAGTTATAATTTTGGTTGCAGGAAATAAATATTATTAATGGGATTTGAAAATTTCATGGGACCACCAAGGGATGACAAAAAAGAAAAACAAAAACTGCTGATCAGCAAAAATATGGTTGAATTGAATTGTTCTGCCACTGCTTTAAAATCTAGATTTGCCCAAATCTAGTACGTTTCTGTTTCCTTCTGTATGCTTGTGGAAATATATATAGAACCAATAGAAGCATCTTTCGTGGCATCATTATTGTCCAAATTTGGAACATACTCATTGGTTGAAGTACCGTATCAATTTTTTTTGGTCTGGTTAGGGCCTCATACTCTACCATGTGGCCCTTGTCAGCATTCTTCTCTATCATTATCAATTGGCTTATTGGTGGCAATACAGAACATCCAAGACTCTTCAGAAACTTGTTAACCCATAAATAATAATGGGGTGTTGTCACATGCACCATTTGCTTCTCTTGTTCTCTATGGCCTTATTCTTCAGATACCATTACGTAACTGATGGTCATGTATTCCATTACAACTAACTGAGAGAGACATTGGCAAAGTAGTTTGCTTTTACAGAAAAGGTGATTGGAGTTTGCTTTTCCTTAAATTTATTTGTAGAATCATTGTTCTGAAATTGGTTTTGTAAGATGGATATTTTCAATTGCTAATGTCAATATCCAACTCCAATGTGTTGTAACTTAAGTCACAGACACAAACTTATAGCACAGCCCCCCCCCCCCCTTTTCATTGACAAGTTCTTTTAAAAATTACCAACTAAACAAAACAAAACAAATCTCAAACAAAGTATTTCATTGTGACACGTAATTGTAGTTTCTGGTGCCTACTCAAAAGTTCCTCCATGATCATATATATTGGTTTATGAATCTTGTAAAGGTAAACAAAAAAATGGTATTTTAATATAATAACAAGGACTCACCAATAGGTATAATCTATAATTACACAAAAAAAAAAGAAAATATAGAATATAAAAAACTTGCAAATGATTATGTAATAATGCAGAATTATAATTTAAGAATTTTTAATGAAGATATTTTTAATCTTTTAATGAACGTAATTCCTAAATTGAATTTTTTTCGTTAGGAGTTCTCTATATATAATCCTTCAACGAAAACACATGATATAACAACTTCACCAGCAGACCCAACATTACTGAAGTTCAGTGACGCCTTAATAATCAAATGCATAAACATAAAAGTTAATCAAACGCTGATTTATTCAAAGTTTCATATTTTTTTGTTCTTATTTCATATATATGAACGCTAATATCAGTGCCAAAATTGTATCAGAAGTTTTTCTTATCAAATTAGTTACATATGAATTAATGATCATTGTGAGTTGTAACATATTCTATATATTCACTTATCAGCCGTGCATTTAGTACAAGAAATATACTATTTAGTAATAAATTTGTGGCAAGTACCAGAAATAGATACAATCCTAAACCGGGTTCCGGGATGGTTCAAGTAACAACAACCTGACTCGTCCAGGACGAATCTCGGCCAACGGCGTTCACATTATGAGCTGTAACAACTTCCAACAACAAGGAGAAAATCTCTCCTAAATCCCTCATTTATAGGAATTACGGCTACAAGGAGAAAGTTACTCCAACCAATTCCTATTTTGTAAAGATCTTCATCTATGACATTCATTATCCATTAAATGCTGATTTCAAATGTGGTTTGTGGCCTATTATGCTTAATCCTTAAGCAACACTCTCCTATAAATACTAGACTAAGCTATCAAGGTATAGATCTGAACCTCTAAACATTACTCACCTTGTGCATGGTCTAACTTGAGTATTAGAGTACTTTTTGCATGTACTCACCCTTCGCACTACCATCGTTGCAGCCATGCTACGGAGGAAACCACCACATGAACCTCACTCAGGTGATCCTCTAAACCCATTCAAAACATTGGCTCCCATTTATAGGGAACTGTAAACTTCAAATCCTACCACCTTCACCATGGTAACCACCAGACAAAATCGTGCCTTCGCCGCACCAAACCAGCCAGCCACTATCGCAACTCCGTAACTGCTCAAGATCTAATCACCACCTAGCTAGAACCCAGGCACGATGGAGAAGAGGATTCTCTTTCTAGTGAGACCTTTTCCCCTCCGCTGTGGTGTGTTCCGGCCACGTAGCGACTTGGATCACACGGAGCCCCCTCAAGACAGGTTAGAACCTGTGTTTCGGCTTTATAGCACCTAAGCACGAGAGTAAACCATGAGGGCGACCAATCTTAGCAAGAGGAGTCAATTCCTATTGGATTGACAGGCTAAGAACTGATCTCCTTGATCTTCCTTTATGATGAACACATTTAGGAACTGGAGAGATCTGTCCATGAGGAAAGAAAGGATGAGAATCAGGTTCTGCACAAAAATCATAATACTAGAAGGGGGCCAGTCCACGATGGGGACCGCGATCTAGAAAACTCCAGGATAACGGAACTCGGGCATAGGGTTGGAAATCAAGAAAGAGGAAATCCTAAGGAACAAGAGCCCGAATAATGGAGAGCGGTGGCTCAGCAAAACCAACCTTTTTCAAATGATCTGATGACCTACGAGATCCCTAAGAGTTTTAAATATCCACCCAACATTGAAGCTTATGATGGGACCTCGGATCCTCAAGACCATTTGGATGCTTACGTCTTGGCCATGCAGTTTGTTAGAGGCGATTATTCATTCATTGTCGTGTTTTCCCTCTGTCCTTTAAGAAAGTTGTCTTGAGATGGTTTACAACCCTAACTCCAAAGTCCGTTGAAAATTAGGAAGGCTTGTCCTCTGTTACCAAGTGGCTTCAATACTCAAGAGGGGGGGTGAATTGAGTTTGTAAAACAAGTTCGCAATTCTTTCGCAAAACACTTGACTATTGATTTTCGTTGAAGCTATTGACTAATTGAAATGAATGAATTGATAAGAACAATATATATTGCTTAATAACCAACCAAGAGAGACGTAATCAAGCAAGAGTATAAGTAATGCACAAATATAAAGAGAAGGGTTTAGAGAATCAAACACAGTGATTTATCCTGGTTCGGCCACCAATCCACTTGTGACCTACGTCCAGTCCTCAAGCAACCACTTGAGATTTCCATTATTTCTCCAAGCTTCAATAGGTGCTTGAATACCTTTACAAACTTGAGCCCTCAACTCCTTGGGATGCCTCACCCTTGAGCTTGAGTCTCTTCAAACAAAGGGATGCCTCACCCTTTACAAATTGAGGGATGCCTCACCTCTATCTTATACAAAGAATTAAGATTAAATTTGAGAAGCTCTCACTAGAGTAGATGATACAAATTGAAGCTCTAATAATGCTCACAAAGATATCTCAAAGATTGGACAAAAACAGAGCAAGAATGATTTCAGAGTTTGATTCTCGTATGATGTGTTGCTATGATGTTTTTAGGTTCAAGAACAACTCTTAATGATGCCCCAACAATTGTATTTAAAGCCAATTCATTAAAAGAGCCGTTGGGGGTGGTTAAAGCCAAGCATTTAATGCATTCAATATAGCCGTTGGGCATGTCAGAACCTTGGTAATCGATTACAAGGTTTTGGTAATCGATTACATGGAAAATAGAACGTGTTCTTGGCTTTCTGGGCTTGTGGTAATCGATTACATGACTTGTGTAATCGATTACACGCCCTCTGACTTCATGGTAATAGATTACAATATTGATGTAATCGATTACATGGCCCTTTTGGTCGTGTTCTTGGCTTTCTGGGAACATGGTAATCGATTACATGACTTGGTGTAATCGATTACACGTTCTCTGACTTTCTAGTAATCGATTATAGGGATGGTGTAATCGATTACAAGGCTTCTATTTGGCTTGTAATCGATTACTAAACCTTGGTAATCGATTACACTATACTTTAAACTTATTTTTCAAGCCTTAAAACAGATTTATATCATTCCTAACTTTAGAAAACATAGATTAAACAATATAGAACATTATTTGGCATGATCCAAGGTAAAAGAAGTTCTCTTTTAGGAATTGATCTTTGAAAACCATATTGATTCAAATCATTTTTTGAAAAACCATTTGAGATATCTTGGGAGCATTTAACATTGATGTACTAATGCCTACATCTAAACCTCTTGATTTCTTCCTTTGATCTTGGTTTTCTCTTTTGCTCTTTGATCTTCATCTTTGTCTTTGTTATCATCAAAAACCAATTGACATGCTTCAAGACACATGCATTCACATCCTCGAGATTCTTGCTGCACTTTACCACTAGTAAGGTGCAGCCGAAATTCATTTCATATATCTCTCACATTAAACAAGGAAAAGAAGAATCGTTTCAAGTACAGAGCCCGATTTAATAAAGAATGTTTGAATATTCTTGATTGGGACGAAAGGCTAGCCCTACATTATATAAGGGATGGTCTGGTCTGTTCTTCACGGCCTCCGAACAATATACAAGTTCAAAGCAAAAGCAGAAAAATACATCAACGCAGAAGGCATTATCCGTGCCAGCAAACATGTTGATAAAGGTGAGGAAGCAAAAATGAAGCCGACCCATGCTCCTTTGCAACCTCGAAACCCCAAACCACCACCAAATGGGAAGTATCAAGACTATACCTCCCTTAACACACCATGAGCTCAAATCTACCAAGAGGTAATGAATAATGAGTTTAGAGACATCCAAAAGCCTTCTCTGCTAAGGAAACTTGCCTAAAAGGATAAGTCAAAGCACTGTGTATTCCATGAATGATACAAGCACATGGCTGAAGATTGCATCCACCTTCAGGATGCGATTGAGTCCCTAATTCAGGATGGCCGCTTGGGTGGTATGTACACTAGCCTTGGAATAAGAACCAGAGAGGAAACATAAATTATAGGAAGATGAGCCATAGTACTCGAAGAAACCCATCCCTGTATCAAAGAAGGTGGTCACCGGCGAGGAATGAAAATCATAGGGAGGGCCTGTCTCTAGATAACGCCCAACATCAAGATAAGGTGCAACTCTAGGATCTTTCCACCTAGAATAATGATCGCCATCATATAGAAGTAACCTAGACAATCAACACAATATCGGGCAGCTTCACAGTCGGCAATGAATATAGTAATTTAAGGAAAAATGCCCTTCAAGTTGTGTTGAGTATAGCCTCCCATCTGATCTCTAAGTCGGGGAACAAATCACGGAGGGGCTCACCAATTTCCTTTTTTGAAGAAGACTATGAAAACACCATTTTGAACTATGATGACCCCATGGTGATATCTGAGATAATCACTGAGGTTCGATGTATATTTGTTGATTAGGAGAGCTCGACAGACATTATGTTCTTAGATCAATTTGAAAATTGAGGACTCTCAAAGAAGGATCGGATCCCGTACACCAATGAGTTGATTGGTTTTAAAAGAGGCAATATCACCCAATAGGGTATGATGAAACTCACTTACCTCTGGAAAGGACCTCTTGTTCAAAATACTCAAAATCAAGTTCCTCGTGGTGGATTGCCCTTCGACATACAACGTGATCCTGAGTTGTCCCTTTTTCAACGCTTTTAGGACTGTGATATCCGCCCCCATTTAGCTATGAAGTTCCTTGACCAGTATGGGAAGATTGTCACGGTCAAAAAAGACCAAGCAACGACTCAAAGGTGCTATAATAAGAGCCTTAAGATTGCTAAGGGACTTAAAAAATGGACCAACGCAACAAACCTATTTCAATCACTGCGAACTCTGTCAACATCCTCTTGACTAAATTAGATATACAAGAAGAGATTTGGGATACCCACCCTCAACCAGAAGGAGAACTTGAGTCCCTCCAACTTGATGTCAAGCCAAATCAAGTCACTAAGATTGGTGGACAGTTGAATCAAGAAGAGAAGCCTTAGTTAGTAGCATTTCTCGAAAAAAAAAAGATTTGTTCGCTTGGACGTCGCCTGACATGTCAATGTTAGACCCCAGATTCATTTCTCACTAACTTTCCATTAAGAAAGACGCCAAGCCAGTCACATAATTGAAAAGGAAGGTCAGACCAGAAAGACAGGAAGTAATACAGAAACAAGTGAAGGAACTTTTGGATGTCAGGTTTATTAGGGAAGTTTCCTATACAACTTGGTTATCCAATGTGGTCCTTGTGAAGAAGGCCAACGAGAAGTGACATATGTGTGTTGACTACACAAACCTGAATAAGGTATATCTTAAGGACCCTTATCCGTTTCTCAATATAGACAAGCTGGTTGACAATTCATCCATGTTTCAACTTCTATCCTTCATGGCCACCTACTCTAGATATAACCAAATCCCCATGCATCCAGAGGATGAATAAAAAATGGCATTCGTAATTGAAATGGGAAGCTATTGCTATCGGGTTATGCCTTTCAGTTTAAAGAATGCAAGTGTAACTTATCAACGAATAATGAATAAAATTTTCAAAGAACAAATTGGTAAGATGCTCGAGGTCTATATTGATGACATGATTGTCAAGACATCGAAATCCATGAACCATGTTGAAGACTTGGAAGAAGTGTTTGCCTAAATTTGGAAACATAATATGAGGCTGAACCAGGATAAATGTGCTTTTCGAGTGCAAACTTGTAAGTTCTAAGGATTTTTGTTAACAAATTGCGACATTAAAGCTAATATAGAGAAATGCCTAACAGTGCTTGACATGTGCAATCCCTAGTCCGTTAAGGAAGTACAACAATAAACAAGACGGATAGCGACCCTAACTTGTTTCTTAGCCAAGGCTATGTCAAGCAAATAGGCCAGACTTAGGCCTTGCATTTAGGAAATAGGCAAGACTTAGCGTGACCTGTTTCCACTCTTATCTATAGGTCAAGTAGGGTGATTTAGACAGGTTAAATTTGGACAACGGGTTAACCAATACAACCCAACCTGTCATTTTTTGCGTGTTAAACAGGTTGATTCGGGTAGAACCTATATTGTCATCTCTAATTAGGATAAGATAACATCTTTTAAAAAAAAAATTCAAGATAATTATCAATTTAATCCAAACTTTCTAGATTATACTTGAAAATTCAAAATAAAAAATAAAGTTACAGGGAAGACAAAATTATTTAAAATTTAAATAAAATTAGCAAAAACAAAATAAAAACAAATACATTTTAATAAAAATCCTAATAAATAAATAAAAATGTATGCAATTTTGAATCACATGAATGTCTTTCCTTCCAAGTTTTAATTTTTTTTATTTTGTTTTCAATTTATTATGCATGCTGGAAATTTAAAATAAAAATAAAAAGTATGACCCAGATCCGAACCAAAACAACATGGATTTTCTTAGTTTGGTTCGGTTTGAGTTTGAGTGATTTTTTTTCTTCTAATAAATCCAATCCAACTCAATCTGAATCTGTATAATCTATTTGGACTCATTTTTACGTATAACCTGACCGTATGCAGCCCTAAAAACAAGAACTACAATAAACCATGCTAGAAAGCTTCTCTAGCTATATCATCACGAACGTTTGCACTCCAAAATCCAGAGAATGGCCCATATGAGCCAGCATATCAGTTGTTATATATATATATATATATATATATATATATATATATATATATATATATATATATATATATATATATATATATATATATATAATATAAGATATTCAATGAGAGAAGTTTTTATTGTGAGAAAATAAGATGAGTAAATCTTGATCATATAACTATCATACATAGATAAATAAAATTAAAAATTACTTAAAAATAATGTGACAACTTAAAAAATTACATATATTTATGTTCTAATTTGTTATTCATATAAAATTCGATTATTAAGATTCACTCATTTTACCTCTTACAATAAATACTCATATCATAAGATATGTTTTATATATATATATATATATATATATATATATATATATATATATATATATATATATTAGCTTCTGTGAATGTGTGAGAGATGACCACAGTCAAGTCCCTCTTCAACACAGACAGGAAATCTCACAAACCTGCATAAGCAGGATGAGTGGGCACCTTGCAGACTCTAATGAGTGAGATCTCTATAATCTCTATCAAACCTAATGATCATTTTAGTTGTTGTATTTGGTTTTCATTATGTTATTTCAGTTAGGCTTAACTTAACTACAGGTAGTTGATTAATTAGAACATGTGAAATCCCATGTATAAATACTTGTAAGTTAATGAGAAGAATCAATCACTTTTCACCTTTCCTCAATTCAGAACGTAAAAAGTTAGATATTGCTAGTTGAGGGAAGGACAAATCAAACTTGCGTCTCTCACCTTTGGTTGATTGAAAATATCACAATCTTAATGCCCTATTAAACTCTGCAGCAAAGGTTACTAAAAACTGATAACTGTTGAGATCATATGTACCAAGATTAAGAATGGTAGTTATTAATGTAATAATCTACTGTTTGTTTTTGGATTATTCATGTATTTTAAAAACTAATCTTACAATGCTTTATAAAAAAAATTCTACATGCACAACTACTTGAGAAATGAAAAGATACATTAATGTACAAAGTCATTTGATTACATGTGGATTCATGTAAAAAAGTTTTGATATAACCTTACACAGATCCAAAAATAATTTTTGTTAAGACTTCGAGGTGACTAATTCTCGTTTTAACAATTGAGCCACCGCTCTTGGTTATTCAAAAATAGCTATAATAATACATAAAAAGGTGATAGTTTTTGTATGTGTATATGAAATTGTTTATTTGGATCAAAATCTTCTGAAGTGCAAGATATATTTTAGAAAATGAAGCGGGGGGTTGATATTCATTGTTTAAAAAAAAATTAATAATTTAGATTTTGATAAAATACAATAACATTGATAACAAATTACAGATTTGTTAGAGCTCGCACCTTTGAAGGGAGTTCTACATCAAGCAAAACTTATGTCATGGCTAGTACCTTATTCACTTTCAGGCATTTACCCCCGATCTAACTCTCAACAACACTAGCATTAACATGAAACTAAATTACATGAAAGATTATTGAACCAATCTACAAACTCAAATAAATTAAGCATTATTCATGGGAATGGATGCTTTTCAGCTAAGTTTCTCCCTTATGATCCCTTCAAGTGACCCGACCAAGCCCATTACTGTCACAAGAAAGCAAACAAAGCTAAACGCCCTGAGAACAATCCATTTTCTAGTCCAAGCTCCAAATTTCTTCTGTACAATGTACATCTCTACTGGGAAATATATAGCCAGAGGCCAGAAGATTAAGGCTCCTAACACTCCTAGAACTTGGTTGAAGTAAGGAAACAGGATTGCAAGTCCAGTGGTGGAAATCACATAGGCTGTTCGAAAACAGAACCTGAAAAGATTTAGCTGAAAACCAGGCAGCAGAGGCAGTTTCACTTTGTAGAAATTATTCACAAAGCCACTGTTGGGGAATTTTGTTGAACACCATCTATCAGCACCACTATATATTGGCTGACTGAAAATCTGATGAGAAGATAATATAGATGAAGCACAAATATGATTAGTCAGGTAACATGAAAAGACTATGAAAGCATACATACATAGGTAACTTGCAATAGAATTACTAAAATGGGTTAAACCTACTCACTATAGCAAACTAATAGACATGACCTATAAAACAAAACTCACATATAAATAGTGCTTTAACAACAATAGGTTCATTAACAATAGTGATTACAATTTGGGCTAAACAAAATCCTAATAATTTTGACATCGAATTAATCTGAATTTTATAAAATTATAATATGACTTATACTAGTCTATAAAAAAAATCTAACAACTTGAGCATATATTGCTTCTAAAATAATTTCGGTACAGGTATTTTTGAATATGAATACGGAGAAGAATTCAAATAAGCAAAAATATGGTTTTCATTCTTTTTTTTGTCTTCTAATTAAGCTTATCGAAACAATTATTTGTGAAAAGACATGATAAATAATTCATAAGGAAAAAATAGAAAGGAATTCCTATAAAAGATACATAAAGAAAAAAAATTCAAAGTAGATATTTTCATATACGCACATGAAATGATAGTACATTACATATGTGCTAAGAAAAGGGTAGATATGAGGAATTAATACATTTTAACTGATGAAGAAACAAGGGATATATCATGGTTAAACTTTCTTAAGCATTTTAATTACCACCCTAGTTGGTTTTCGGTCATTTATTGAATCATACAGGAAGCAACTGGTGATTTATGAATCAAGCAGTAGTTCCAACAACCTAGTACTTCAAGAAGTGGTTGTTGGCATTAGCTGCAAACAGATATGATGATATAAAGATCACTTGTGAATATAGCTTTGCATACTTTTTGATTTTCGAAGCGAGCTTTTTGTGGAAAACAAATCATAGCTAAAGGAAGTTACTAAACTATAAGTTGATTGCTTGGTTTTCTCTGATCAATAGTTTTCCTGGTTGGAAAGAAAGCAAGATGTTTTACAACTTGCTGCCATTCTGCCAAAGAGCTATTAAAGCGGGTTAATTATGATGCTGCTTCAAAGTAGTTCTTCTAACATGTTTAAGTTAGATGACAGGAGTACTATTTTCCATATAAATCCCTTTTGATGTATTGATTTAATATTATCTAAGAGTATTCTGTTTAATTTCTTCTTGTTGGCAGCTCAACTGCCTGTTGCAATTGTGCTTTTGGGATGAATACTAATGTTTAATCAATTTGACATTAAGCAAATACAAAAAAAAAAAAAAAACCACTTCTTATGAGCAATCAGAAATTATGGTTCTAGTGTAAACAAAGTCAACTATGATTAGTAACACTAGTACCTGATATCCTCCAACCAAATGAACAATAATGCCAGCATTAGCAAGGTCAACAAGCCAGTAAGGCTCGTAAAATCCAAAGCCTGTCAAGAGGTTTCCTGGTGTAGCATTTCCAAAAGCTGCATATCCGAAGCATCCACAACAGAGGTAGAAGAATGTTGTAATGAAGATTGCAATCATGGAGGCCTTTTTCATGGTCTGGTTTTCTGGTGGAGGAGACTCTAGAGTGTCCTTCACTCAACAAAATTCAATACTTTGTTTCAGATTTAAATTGTTTTTTTTCTCACTTACAGCACCCTCTACCCACCGAATTTGAATATGAAAGGTAAAGGTACCTGTATCTCAATAAGGAGAAGCGTGTATGGATAGGCAAAGGCAATGTCACCAAGTGCTTGGAAGACTAACCATAATTTGTCAGCAATATTAGTAGCTGGTACTCCTGCCACGCTTCCCATAATTCTTCCATTTTCTGCAATTGCAACCAAAGCCCTATGAACCATTGTTCTCTCCATGATTTTAAGTAAATATCATAAAATAGTTTGATTCTTCATAAATTCTGAATTCCAACTTCTTGGCATTCATTGTTTTAGCAATATAGTAGCTTGAGATGGATTTTAGGTAAGTAATATTTTTCTTTCTTCATCCTATTGCTTTAATTATCAGAAGACTTGAAATTAAAAAATAGGCAAAATTTTAAATTGATAGCAAATGAATTGAAATAAACATTACCTATGACTGTTGCTATGCTAAGTCCTAGCCCAATGAATGAGTATGTAAAGGACATAATTGCAGCAACAACTGAAACCCATGCCATGTTGTGGAGCTCTGGTATGAATGACATTACAATCTGAACAAGTCCAAACAGCATCATATACAAATTGCCCCCATAACTACAAGGAGCCTGATGCCCTTCCTTGTGATAACAATTTGATTTCAAAATCGCTCTGTATTAGTAGAAGAAACAAGTGTCATTAGCTTAAGACCAAAAAAAAAAAAAAAACTATAAGCAGTAAGCAGTCTCTCTAATATCACATGAGAAAGAAAAGCAACAGATGCAAGTAATGAATCCATGTTCACACAAACAGAAAAATAGCATAGAAAAGGTGGTCTTCTCATTTCATGAGGGGTTTAACATTAGATGTACCTCAGACTGGCTGCTGTGGTAATTACATAAGCGGTACTAGTCCCATACAAGGTCAAATATTGAAGGAAACCAGCCAACCATGTCCTTTTCTTACCTGAACTGACACCAAGTGCAATTAGACGTTATAATTATTATGATAGTTCATGGAAATCATATTATTGTCTGGCTAGAGTGATTGTGCAAGAGCATGGGAAAGAGTTTAATGTGTTACTACCAAGATTGACTCTAACAGCATCCATGTAAGAGTAGTTTCTTTTCCCAGTTACAGGATCAGGATTTCTGTAACAATCGGACATGAGGAATGCCGAAATATAGGTGACAATTGCAAAACAAAGCAAGGCAACTGGCCCTCCAATCCATCCTAATTGAGAGGTACTCCATGCAAGAGACAGAACACCAGAACCAATAACTGCGGTAATGATATGAGCCACAGCACTCCTTAAAGTTCCTGGCAGAATTGATGGCAGGACTAAAACTCAGGATTCAAATTTAAGTACATGAAAATGGAGTGGTTTATGGCCCTAGATTGTACCTGTTCTTTTGGCACGCCCATCATCATCATAAGCACCGATGCCACCAGTTATTTGGGGAGGTCTTTTCACATTCATCTTTATCCAAGCATCCAGCTCAATGGAAGCATGTGGAGTTTAGTGCAGGTGAATCCCATAGAAAGGCCTAAGGTAACAACAATAAAGACAAACTATGCCGCATCTACTTGAACTCAAAAGTCAAAATTAATATCCATGTTGGGGAACTACAAAATTTTGGCCTGCATGTGGCAAGCAAGTCTACGCCTATGAAAATGAAAAACCATGCTTAATTTATACGAAGTTTTTAAAACTGATAATATTGTGCTAGTAAATTTTATACCCACGTAAATAAAATTAGTGATTTACCTTTAATCTTAATCCATGACATATGCATAAACTAATCAATAATTAGATTGAAGAAGAATTACCTGACACCAAAGAAGAATCCACTTCTACCACCAAAATCAAATAGAAAAACTTCGTGGTTTCAAAGGATCAATCACAATATATATAGAATGAGAATATGAGTCTTTTTTTATATTTACAATATAGTTTAATGATGAGAATACAAAATGTCATATTTTTTTCCCTTAATGTTTAGTCTTTTATACTTATTTGGTACCCAAATATACTTATTATTCTTATTATTTTGATTTAGGATGCAAATAGAGGTGTTAAGTGCAAATCGACGCTAATTAGACGATTTTAGACAGTTTTGACATCACTTCGTAATTTGGGCATAACTCTCTCATTCAAGTTTCGATTGAGATGATTTAAGATGCTATTGAAATTCAAGAAAAATCTCTACAACTTTCATGTTTTGAGTTTTGAAAGATACTAGATGCATCAAGGTCAAAATCGGGCATGAAGTTGCTGCACCTGCACTGTTGATGTTCTGGGATGTGCACGGATCTGACATTGTGTATTTTTGGAAATTTTCAAATCTGGTGCACAAAAATTTCAGTTGTAAACATCACTTTCCAAGTTATATTAGGACCCTATTTTATTTTTAACATTTTTCCTAAAGATTCGGTATGAGATTTTCTAAGAGATTTTATAGAAGATTTAGTAGAAGATTTTGTAGGAGATTTTATAAAAGATTTGGTAGGAGATTTTATAGAAAATTTGGTAGGAGATTTTATAGGATATTTGACAGAAGATTTGGTAAGAGATTTGATAGGAGATTTGATAAGAGATTTGGTAAGTTTGAAAAGTTGATAAATGATGGGTAAAGGTGGGAGAAATCCACACGCCACTCCCCTCCCCCCTTTTCTTTTTTTCCTTCTTCAAATTTTCATCCATGACCTTGCGTGATTAAATTTTTAATTAGTTGAAGGAAATGAAAGCTTCAGAATCAATAAAATTGTGAGATCTAATTTATTTTTATTCTTCAATTTATGCTTTTAGTATCAAATGTTCTTTTATGACTATTTTCATGATTATTTCGTTTAATTACTAGGAGACCTATTAGTTTATTATTCGCTACAATTTATTGCTAAATTATATATCAAATCTATAATTGTTTGATATCTCTAATTTGTGAAACAACTAAAATTTATGATTTCTTGTGTAAAAAATTATTAGATCTTAGAAAGAACGCTTGACTAAATTAAATGCAACCGCTTGTACTTGTGTTGTTTAATTTCATCGATCTCTCTAATTCTTAAAGTTGCTATTAGATTAAATCTTTAGCACTTGTCTTGAAATGTTTAGTAGTTAGTGTTATTTTGATTGCTTGTTTTCTAATTAACTACGACTAAGGAGAGATAGAAAAATAGTTCTAATGGTAAATATTTAATGTGTGAATTGATAGATAATTGCATTGATGATTAATTGTAAAATTTCGATGATGGATGTTGACTTAGACCAAGGTCTGTTCTTTTGATTAATTTCGATAATTTAATTTGAATTGTTCCTTAGTTGTTTTTCTTAAAATTATTTTCGTTATACTCAAAACCCTTCATCCACGTTCACGTAACATAAAACTAGGCTAGATACTCTCCGTGAGAACGATCCTTACTCGCCCTACTACGTATATTTTTAAAAATATACATTTAATTTTTGGTTGTCTGTGACAATACACTAATTAATCTACTTATCATAGAAAATTCATACACAAGGATCACAAATTCAATAACAACATTTTTCACATGAGTTTAAATACTTATAATTAAGAACTCAATAACAAAATCGATCAAAAATAAGTTAAACCAATAAATACTCAATAACATTTAACATTCATTTAATTCAAACTAGTGTTTTGTACACATACAATGCATGAGTTAAATTAAAAATTGTTACAATAAATAAGAAAAAATATACTTAACTTAGAGATATGACATCTTGGATGGTTTAGATGAATTTGATTAAGTTATAATTAGTAGAATCTATAGTGGAACTCAATTTTTTTTTTGTTTTTGTTAACCGGCTCTTCTAGTGCTATGATAACTGGAATATGTAATTCCTCTCAATAAATATTTCTTTTATATGACATCCCAATAAATAATTAGTTTATATAATTTTAGATAATTTCAACTTTTAATTCTATAGTTTTTTTCTTTTAGTATTAATTTTTATATGTTTATTTATTTAGATATTTTATCAACTTATTATTAAGATTATACCAAAAAAATTTATTATATTTACTTAGTTGAAAAAAAATACTTAATAAATTCTTAGTTTCTTCATAATAAATTACATTTAATTAATTTTACTATATTTCCATGCAAAATTTTGACTCTTTTGTGATGTATACATTGAAGTTCGTAAATAATATAGAATAATTATATATAAATAAATATAGTAATTTAAAATTTTAATTAATTAATTTAGGGTAACAATACATATAAAACATAAATGATATCGACACCTACAAAAATTTTGAAATTTTAAGATCAATCCCTAATAAAAACAATTAATAACATGATCAACTAAAAATAGATAAGAATTTTTTGAATTTTTCGAATATGAATTAATATGCAAAGGTAATTAATATGTAATTATAAATTTCTATATTTATATGTGCGAGAAATAAATTTAATTTAGACTTTGTGACACATGTACACTTTCCTTTTAAATTGTAACATGGGATGTCACATGCCATTTATTGGAACCATGTAATAAATTTAACTTAAAAATACATAAAACATATTTTTTATTTAAGTAAGAATCTTAGTTGTGATTATCATATTATGTTAATTAATTAGCAATATTTGTTTAAAACAACCACATAAAACTATAATTATAAGCTACCAAATATATATACACACATCAAACATTTTGTAATAAAAATATAATTAATAACCTCACCAAAAAGATATAATTAATAAAAGTTAATTTTCTAATAATAAATAATATTCAATTAATTTAATTATGTTTTAATGTAGAAGAATAAATTTACGAATAGAAAGGTAAATTTTATTGAAACCTAATATACATTAACATGCAAAACAAACATAAAACAGTATATTATAATTATTGAAATTCATATATGAAATTAGAAAATCTTTTGAATGTACATGTTGTCTAGAGAGATTTGTCAATAACAACATAAACATTTGAATTGAAGACATGATTTTCAACTTTTGTCACTTTGTGCTGGTCGGAGAGGATGCCTAGAGATTATAATAGTCAAAATGAGTCAAGCCGGATGAGCCGGCCGGAATAGCTCGATAAAATGGGAGCAAATGTCAACCCGAAATTAAAAATAGTTTGACCTGGCTCTGTCCAAATGAGCTGGCCCACAATGGGTCGGGCTAGTCCGACCCGTTTACATTAAAAAGAGGTGGGTTGAGCTGACAAAATGTCAGCATGAAACTTACATGACTCGATATGGCTTGACTCGAAAATGGCCTGGCTCGAATTGGTTCGGCTTGTTTTGACAGCTCTACTAAGGATGCAAACTTAGAACTTAACAATAACTTGGCTTAAATTTATCTAATTTCACACGTGTCCATCATATCCATCAGTAGTATGATCCAATTATTTCACAAAGTCAAAAACAACACAAAAAGTACTTGATATCACTGGAAACTTGATAAAATTTCCAACATTAGAAAACATCTAATGTAGAGATTGAAAATTTAGTGTTGCAAATTGAAAATTTTGTATCTATAAAATAGGCATGACTAACCAGTAAGTAGATTTTGTATCCAAGTAGCGTATGAACCTTGTGCTTCCTGCATGAAAAATAGAATATATGGTTAATATTAGTACCATGAAATTGAAATGAATGTCTTTTTATGTAAAAACACAACGAGAAAACAAAAAAGAAAAGAGTAATTTTCTTGTACTAACCTTGCATAGAATTTCTTCTTTGCAAATGTATTGAAGTATAATATTACTACAATTATATAGATCGATAGTAAGAATATTACTCGATTTGGAAATAATACAATGAACATAATTAGATATATATATATATATATATAGTAATTAAATAAAAACTTTTCATATATAAAATCAATTAAAGTCAATTCGAATCGGAAGATAATTTCAATTAGAATAATTAAAATAAATTTATTTTAAGAATTCAGATTAAGGATAATAATTTTAAGTTTATTGATTAACTGATTTTTGTTAGTCAATTTAATATTTTCAATAAGTAGTTATATAAAATAAAAGTCAAATCAAATCACCCAACATATTGAAATAAAAAATTCTCACCCTCAATTAATCATTGAATCCTAAATTATCTGATTTGGAAATAACATAATAAACATAATTAGATATAGTAATCAAATAAAAATTTTCTATGTATAAAATCAATTAAAATTTATTCGATTAGGAAGAGAATTTCAGTTAGAATAATTAGAAAAACTAAATCAAATCACCCAAAATATTGAAATCCAAAATTCTCGCCCTTAATTAATCATGGAATCCCAAATTATCTAATCTAAAAATAATACAATGAACATAATTAGATATAATGATTAAATAAAAAAATTTCATGCATAAAATTAATTGAAATCAATTCGAATAGAAAGGGAATTTCAATCATATAATATGTGACAATATTTTTTTATAAATTTATTAATTCTTAATCAAAATTAATTCTTAATCAATCTGATAGAATGAGATGAAGTAACTAAATGTTGATCAATTATATAATACGTTGACATTAGAATGTTTGATTCTTTTGTATGAACGGTGGTTGCCAACTCATTATTAATTTCAAAGTATTAATTCAATCATATAATACAAAAGAATGATCAATCAATTTATTAATTCTTAATCAAAATTAATTCCTAATTATATAATATGTGGCAATTAATATCAAATTATTCTTTATTAACTCCTCCAAGGTTGTTGTATATTATGATTCTCATTAAAAATAAATCAAAATTAATATTTAGTATTGATCACAATATATATTAGGAAATTAGCTAAATTGATTTCTTGACAAAAAATTAGAAAGAAGTATAATTTAGTCTTCTGCAATAATAGGAAGGAATTGGAAATAATAATTGGAAATAATTATACAATAAATACAAAAATTTACTAATTATAGAGATCGACAATTGGTGATCTTTGACAAAAATAACAAAACTATTTTGAAAAATGTCTTAACCTCTCAATTACTCCCACTCCCAACTTAGAGGTTGCCAAAGGTTCACAGACACCACTCACTGTTCGTCTGCTTTAGCAACTACCACTCTCAAGTACAATTCATCATATGTTCTTATTCTTCTTTCTCAACTCCCTTCTCTGTCTCTATTTTTACATAAATTTGATTTGTTCATAAGGTCATAAGTCATACATCGCTCGCTGGTACGATTCATAAGACTTGCAATATTGTACTCATGAGAGAAAGATCAAGCAACTGTGACAAAGAAGAAGATTGTTATGTACTTTGATATTTCAATACAGTCTTCTATTTTGTTAGAAATTCTTGATTTCAAAATGTTCTTCTATTTCGTCCAAAATCTAAGTTTCATTATACTTTTGTAGTTCATTTAAAGAAGTATAATTTCTTTTTCTATTACTAAAAAACTGATAAAGATAAAACCAAAAAGTTAAAACATGATTATTATTTGGAGTTATTTGATTCTTATTAATTAATTTATTATTATTATTTTTATAAATGTGACATTAGCTACATCACTTTATACGTAAAAAAATAAAATCACATCAGATGATACATGACAAAAATTTAACTTTTTTATTTGCTACATGTCATCAAATTAAATCATGTACTTGGTGTCAGAGAAGACACATGATAACTTTTCAAGTCATATACATTTTCTTTATATATTATATGATTTTAAAAAATTAATAACTATATTAATTCACTTTAAAAAAAATCCAACATATTGTCCCCTTCTTGTAAGTCTAGGACAACTCCACTAAAGGTAACTGCTTGAAAGAGCAGCACGGGAGAAGTTGCAGGAAATTAAATAGTGTAAATTAATCTGAAATCTGCTGATGAACAAACATGTGCCTGTGTGGTTGTGTAATGTGTCATTCTAGGTACATGAGCTACTCCACTTCTGGAAGGCATGTCTTTGCTAACTAAAGTGTGTAAAACAGATTACAATACCAGCTTACTTGACACGGGAGAAGATTAGGAAAATTAGTCTGTACTTGAACCAATGCTAATTCTCTTGAGTTCAATATAATTATAGGCTAGAAAGAAAAAGTTACAACCGGATGTTTAGGCTGACGTTGTTTCTTTGACGGAAGCTATATGAAGCTGCACGAGATGAGATTATGAGCAGATTATTATGTAAGACCTTCCAAACAATGGACGAATCAGCTGTCATGTTCACCGTGGAATTTTCTATTAACTCTTATGCTTGTAAAATTTTCAATCTAAGTTTGGTCGAAATAGTAACAAAAGATTCAGTATCTGTGGTCCATAGCTAAGTTGGTGGGTTGTTGGGTAGTCTTCAAAAAACCATGTGATTGAAAGTCAATTGTTTTTGACCTTTGAATTGAAACCACCCAATTGTTTTTTACCAGACATATATATCAAAGTTATTCACGTAACAGGCACTAAAATGATGTCACGTAAGTTTTATGGGGACTAAACGGAGGTAAACGGTGGGAGTAACTCGGAGGATAAAATGCACTTTCAAGAATTTTGGGAGTAATATATGTTAAAACTCTCGAATCAATTAATCTTAAATTTATGATATACTTAAAATATATAATGAGTTATAGGATTATTTTAAAAAAGTATAGATGATTGTCATGATAAAAACCTTGAAAACGATCTTGACGAAAGAGAAATATTATTGTTATTTTACAGTAGTCGCTCAAGCGTCAATATCAATAAGGCAACTATACATACTAAAGTAGTTAAGAATAAGAGTATCTCTCTCTATATATAGAATAACTAAAATGAGCTAAACATACCTATTATGATCCCACATATAAGTAATGCTTAACAAAAACAAGTTTAATAACAGTATTAATCATAATTTAGGGTAAACAAAATATTCTAATAATTTTGACATTTAATTAATCTGGATTTTATAAAATTAGAATATGATTTATGCTAGTTCATATAAAAATTCTAACATTCTCTCCCTTCAATAGCATAAGTCATATTACATTATTTTAATAAGAAAACAATTCCCCAAATCAATCAAACAATATGTGGCCACAACATGATGTCAAAATAGAGCCAGCAATCTCAACAATTGGTCCAAAATGAGACTACAAACATCTTAATAATACATAAAATCATATTCAAAGGAGCACTAATATTATATATGCAAGACACTTGTTCTGTCCTCTACTCGAGGGGTGGTCGTCGGAGAGCCCCAGGTCGGTCGTTCAGTAGTTCGATGGTTGGAGACGAGGTGGAGCTTCGCCAAGACACTCAGACCGACCAGTCTCCGAGTCGAGACAGTCTACATGTAAGAGTAGAGAAGAATGAACATATCTGACCTAAGCTGTCAGGTCGGTTTATATAGAGATCCGAAGGACTGACTATTCGGATACCTTCCATTAAAGTCATTTAGGATTCTGAACGTTATGTCTAGTCATTATGGCGCAGAGACGTTATGTATAGTCATTGTGGCGCAAGACCGTTATGTCTGTTGGTGAGTCATATTAAGCACGTATTTATCGAGCCGTTACCCATTCAGATATTGGCTGGTCGAAACTCGCAGAAATAGGCCTAACTTATGGTCGAATGCCAATTGGGCCAAAATGGTCCACAACCCCTTAGCTTGGTCATCTGTGAAGATGGGTTGAGTTTATGAGTGGTGGGATGAATTGAACCGAGACAGTTCACAACCTCCCAACTTAGGCAATCAGTGATGATAGCTCGAACTTGTATTATTAATATTTATACTTATCCAAGCTAATGAGTCAAGACGACCCACTTGGTTTGTATACTTCTGACTTGTATTCGATTAGATTTTGACTTGTTAATTTAAAATATTTGTATACCTCGGATGACTTCATATGTCATCGGTTTCTTCAAGCTGGGCGCTCATGAACTCGGCCAGATTTACTGGGCTAGGCTGTCTTCGTGACCTCCGCTGGTTTTATCGGGTTTGTCTTTCTTCGTGACTTAGGTGGGTTTCACCGAGATGGGCTTTCTTCGTGACCACAGTTGGTTTTACCAAGCTGGGCCTTCTCCATAACTTTGGCCTATTTTACCGAGTTGGGCCTTCTTCGTGACCTCGACCGGTTTTACCAGCCTGAGCCTTCTTCATAACCTCTGCCGGTTTTATTGGGCTAGGCCTTCTTCATAACCTCTGCAGATTTTATCGGGCTGTGTCTTCTTCTTGACCTCGTTCGGTTTTACTGGGCTGGGCCTTCTTCATAACCTCTATCGATTTTATCGGGTTGGGCCTTCTTCGTAACATCGGCCGGTTTTACCTGACTGAGCCTTCTTTATAACCTGTGCTAGTTTTACCAGGCTGGGCCTTCTTTGTGACCTTGGCCGATTTTATCGGGCTGGGCCTTCTTCATAACCTCTAGCGATTTTACCGGGCTGTGCCTTCTTTCATCCCGAGTTTTCGGGGCCTTCGCCTAGACTTTCCTAGGATTTTTATCATCCCGAGTTTTCGAGATCTTCATCCGGAATTTTCTAAGAATTTGTTGGGAGTTTAATCTGGCTTATCTTGATCTTATCATGTGAGTAATTCTAATAATAATATGCAATAATCGTAACTAGATTTCATACCTCAATAAGGTTGGTTGTATTAAACCCATACAAATAAAATTCATACACTTATAACTTAAAAAGTTCAAAGTAAAATAATGAATAAATAAAATTGTAGAAATTAATTTTATGTAAATAAATAAATTACAATGAATGCAAGTATTTATTACAAAAATTATCCCATGTCGATGCTAATGTCATTCATGCAATGAAATATCTTCATATGATGTCAAAATGATATTATGATCAGTTTAATGTTATGTAATTATTAATTAATAAATTGATGACAATGAATAGAAAAGAAATAACAATTAAAGTAATATAATATTATAATCAATTTAATGTTATGTAATTATTAATTAATAAATTAATGACAATAAATAGTATTAAAGAATCTAATGACAATGAATATTATTTAAATTATCAATTAATATTAAATCAATGTTCCACCAACAGCATGTCAAGTAATCAATTAATAGCCAATTAATCTATGATATCATGAAATGACAATAATGACCAATCAATAGCCAATTAATTCCATGACAATAATGCACATCAATGTCATTTACTATCATACCATATATGTTCCTTAATTAGTAATAAAATATAATAATATATAAAATAATGATCAATTAATAGCTAATTAATTCCATATATTGACAATAATGTGACCAATCAATATTATTTACTATCGTGCTATATATATTTCCTAATTAGTAATAAAAGATATTAATATATAAAATAATGATCAATTAATAACCAATTAATTTTATAAAATGACAATAATGCGAATCAATATCATTTATTATTATAACATATATATTTCTTAATTAATAATAAAAGACATTAATATATAAAATAATGACCATTAATGTGATAAAATTAAATAGAGAATAAATTATTGACTTAAAAGTCATTCAATTTATCCTACCATAACCGAAAGTGCAAATTAATGGACCATAAATCATGACTAAGAACTTGCTAATGAACATAAAAATAATTGAAGGTAAAAGAATATAACTTTCATTTTGAAATAAATATACTTTATGATATTAATTGCAAGACAATTTGGACCATTATAACCAAAATCAACCAAATCTAGTGTGACAGAATTTTTTTCCATAATTACTAAAAATAAGCAAGTAATACCAAGTCCAACATAATAGGTGGGAACAATACTGTTCATATCTCTGAGCTTTTCTGTTTCAAGTTTTCAACGCATACACTTGACAAATATTTGCAGATTTGAAAACTTTCATAGTTTTGTGACATGGGTCTTTGTAATTTATATTATGATTATAATTCATGAGCACATGACCAATTGATGTTGTAATATATTTTCAAGACAAGTACTTTGATCTTCTTCTCCTTGTGTGCCTAGGAATAAATTAGCTACAAATTCATCAATGGAAAGCGTTCACAATTAGAGTATTTGGCTTCACCTCCCTAGATTTGTTCGGCAGCAATGATTATAGGGTACAAATGGTATAAATTATATCAATGGTATATGTGATATATCAATCAAGCCAACAATGAAAATCCAATTTTAACTAAAAGGAGTAGTAATGCAATTAAATGATATAAATAATATAGCACTTTTCCTTTCATGATTCGTCAACGACATTGATGGGCATTCAATGCCAAAGATGCTGCATGAGTGGCATTTCCCATAGTTTGAGTAGAATGCCAGCGATCGGTGTCTCGCTGCAACACCCTGATTGCAGTGTAGAAGACTCGCGGTTTGATCTTGAACTTGGGAAAGTGAAAATAGAAAATACAAGCAATATTTTTCTCAAAGTTAACTATGCAGTGGTGATCTAAAGTAAAATGGATTTCTTCATTATTTTAGCCTCGTCCACGGGTCACAACCTTTTTTTTTATTCTCAGGAACAACTGTAAGGCTCTGAACATGCTCAAAAATAGTCATTGTTAGTGAAAAATTTCTTATATGATCTTGGAAGAGGCCGGGTTAACATCCACCCTTTATTTTAAAAAAGTAAGACGGAGAAAGAGAATTTTAAAAAAAAGTGAATGGTTGAGATGGATTGTGAAGGAAGAATTTTTTTCAAAGAAAAATAAAGAGTAGCTTTTGGTTGTGGAATGTGAATCGTTTGTTTCCACAGACAGTGTTAAATGTTCCATCCTCTACTCGAAGGGTGGTCGTTGGAGAGCCCTAGGTCAGTTGTCCAATAGTATGATGGTTGGAGACGAAGTAGGGCTCCACCAAGACACTCGGACCAACCAGTCTCCAAGCCGAGATAGTCGTATAGGTAAGAGTAAATAAGAATGAACATATATGGTCTAGGCTGCCAAGTTAGTTTATATAGAGATTCAAAGGATTTTGAACATTATGTCTAATCATTATGGTGCAAAGACGTTATGCATAGTCATTATGGTGCAATGTCGTTATGTCTGTTGGTGGGTTGTATTAAGCACGTGTTTATCGAGCTGTTTTCCATTCGGATATAGGCCTGTTGAACCTCATAGAAATGGGTCTCGCTTATGGTCAGATGTCAATTGGGCCAAGACAGTCCAACACTCATATCCCAGTGACCCAACAAAATGTGGTATATGAATAGGAAAGCACATTAAAATTGCATGTCAATGTGTGATCAAAGTACATTTCCTAACAAAATGGCACAACCATCCGCCCAAGATGCTTTCTGAGATTTAATAAACATCTCAGCACAATAGCAAAATTAGACTGGGTCCAAAATGTTTCCACAATATTTCATAATACAAACAAATAAAATTATGTAGATAATAATAATAAAAATATTATATGGCAATGATAATAATAACAATATAATTGTTTAAGGCCTCTAGAGATAATAATAAAATAAAATCACAATAAAATCACAAAACTAACTCTCACTAACCCAAAACATCAAAAGACCTCACTATACCTATACAGGTTACATGATCAACAAAAACTTTAACAACTAAACATTTGGTTAGAGGATATGCAACCATAAGTTCTATATGGATATGCTCGACACGAGTCAAAAACTCCTGAATCTTCTCTCTAGCAAACATATATTTTGTGTAAAAATGCTTCGAGCTCTTAGACCTCTTATTGATTTGAGAGAAACACACTAGGGCAAAGTTATCACAATAGATAGTAAGAGACCTTGAAATACTCTCCACAATACGAAACTCAGTAATCAAATTCTTTAACCATACCGCTTGACATGTAGCCTCATAACAAGGTATATACTTTGTCTCCATAGTGGAAGTAGCTGCAAATGTTTGTTTAACACTTTTCCAAGAAACAACTAGTCCTGCCAACATAAAGATATACTCTGATGTTGACTTGTGGTCATCTGGACAACCATCATCATCAAAATCAGAATAATTTATCATCTTAAGGTGAACTAATCTCTTATAAGTGAGTATATAATCTTTGGTACCCTGTAAATATATCATAACACGTTTTGTAGCTTGCCAATGAATCACATCAAGTTTGCTCAAGTATCTCTCAAGTTCACTAACAATAAAAGTAATATTAGGACGTGTACAAACTTTAGCATACATAAGGCTGTCAACATAAGAAGCATATGAGACTTTTTCTATTTCAGCTACATCATTATCATTTTGAGGATACTAAGTATTAGAGAGTCTTTCACCCTTTTGAATGGGTGCAGCACAAGGATTACAAGATTTCATATTAAATCTATTCAGAATCCTTTCAATATAAGCTTTTTGAGATAAGCCAAAAATACTTCGAGATTTGTCACAATAAATCTCAATGCCCAGTATAAAAGAGGCATCACTAAGATCTTTCATATCAAAGTGCGTTGTTAACATCTGCTTAGTCTCATTCAAAAAATCAACATAATTATACTAGCCAACAATATATCATCAATATATAAAACAATAATGATGAATCTGCTCTCACTAAACTTCAGATAAATGCATTGGTCAATAGTATTTTCTTTAAAGCCAAGAGAACCAACAATATAATCAAATTTCAAGTATCATTACATGGAGGTCTGTTTCAATCCATAGATGGATCTTCTCAATTTACATATCATGTGATATTTACCATCTTCAATAAAATCATCAGGTTGATCCATATACACATCCTCCTACAAATCACCATTTAGGAAGGTGGTCTTAACATCCATTTGATGAAGCTCCAAATCAAAATGAGTAACTAAGGCCATTACAATACGAAAATAGTCTTTAGTGGAGACCGGTGATAAAGTCTCCTTATAATCAATGTCTTCCTATTGGTTATATCCCTTAGCAACAAGTCTGACATTATGTTGATTCTAGTGTCGAGCTCAACCAAATAACAAAATTCTAATTTTACCGATAACTTGTAGCACAAGGCAGCGAGCTGAGTCGTCTCTCAAGGATCAAGATACTAATTAAACCAAATCAAGATCAAACAGAGGGGATTTTGTATGCAGAATGTAAATGTAATGATTAACTGTAAGAAAGAAAATCAAATTGCAAAGCAACCAATCCAAAAAATTATCAGAAACCTAGTTGGCTTGTCATCGATCACTAAACATGCATCTGGATTGAATTAATTGGTTAATCTATGATTGACCGAAATCTCTGCATCAAACATATAAAATTCAACATTAGATAATCACCTAGAATTTAACTAACAAACGATTCATAAACCTGCGATCATTATAATCATGCAACCTATGTTAGTTTAACAACCAGAATTTAATTAACCCATATTATCAAATCTGTCAACCTAACTGTCTTCAATTCATATGACTAAACCATAATTAATCAATTACAATTTAATCATAAATCTTAATTAGGATTAAGGATTCAATCAGATCACATCACACAATAGAAATCTCTAATTATGTAATTCAAAATTCAAATCAAGAGAAGAATAAGATAATTAATTCAATTCAAAATCGAAATTAGGAACATAATATCAAAGTCAAACCATAATTTCCTCAAGATCCTTGGATTGATCTCAAATGTTTAGTTCTTCATGTCTGCCACACACAGTTTGTAAAAGAAAGGAGAAAACTCTAGGTAGAAGAATCAAGTAGTATGACTTAGGGATTCTATCTATCTCGGGTTCTCTATTTATACAAAAATAACTGACTTAAAATTAAAAATCCTAATTTACTCCTATGTTAAAGTTAATCATCTGCCTCTTAGCTTTCATTGGCCACCGAAATAACTTGATTTGGGCTTAAGATGAAAGAGTTATGCCCAAATCACTCTTAACAGGTCTCTGATCCCGTCAGTCGATATAAAAGGATGAAAACACTATCAAAACGTCACAATTTAGATCAATGGTTTTCATAAGAATTAATGATCTATGTCTTAAATTTCAAATTCTACCAGTTTCAGGTCCATATCACACTTACAGCCCAAGTTATGGACCAATTAGTGCACGCTACTCGGGTTACATGATAAAACTCGTGTTCTGACTTCTAAGCCTAATTCGGTCGACTAGATATCTGATTCAACTCTATGGCTCTTCATGAAAGTTGTATAGCTTTCTTTTGTTTTTCTTACAAGGTAAGATACATAATTTTTAAATATCTAAAACTCAATATATGATCGAAATACATAAATAGTATAAAATCCTAATAATGCTGGAAAGATCAATTAAGCCCAATTTGAGCCCAAACTTACAAAACATGGTCAAGTTCAATCAATTAAGTACATAGAGAATGTAAATGACTAAAAATAGGAGTTTATTAATGTATGAAATCTATTATTATCATATACCTCTCAATTTTACCTCTAACATCACGTTTGATCTTAAGGATTCATTTGCAACCAACAGTTTTAGAACCAGCAAGCAACTCTACAAATTCCCAAGCATGATTCTTTCTCATAGAAACCAAGTCATCCTTTATACCCCCAACCACAATGCACTATCAAGACTAACCAAGGTCTCTTGAAAGGAAATATGATTAGAATCCCCAACTGAATTAAAATCATGCTCCTGCAGTTACACAACATAATCCCTGAATCTAGTGGACTTAGTGGATATATGAACCTACTCAGATTTTCTCAGTGGAGCCACAATAACATATGAATTATGTACATTATTTTTGACTTCTTGAGGGACATCAACATTATCAATAAGATCAACAACATTATCATCATGGATCAAAGGAGATTACACTATCCCTAGAAAGGGAACAATAGGAATAGGAACGACAACATACTTCTCTCTAAAATCAATAATATGCAGCTTCTGAGTTCTATCATGCTCTAAGTACCCTTCAAAATAGACAGTCCGATTAGATTCAATAACTTTAGTAGTATAAGAAAGATAATAGAACCTAGAACCCCTTGAACTAATACAATAACCAATAAAGAAATCATTAATAGTTTTGGGATCAAGCTTATTTAACTATGGGGTATAAGGTTTCACCTCTGTCTTACAACCCTAAAAACGAAAATGTCTCAAAATAGGTTGTTTGCCTTACATAAGCTCATATGGAGTCTTCGACACAAATTTACTTGGCACGTGATTCAATATATAAACAACATCAGTCTTTAAGGCATCTCCTCATAAGAATTCTAGAAAAATAGAATGACTAAGCATATATCTTACCATATCCATAAGATTACAGTCTTGCCTTTCTACAACTCTGTTTTATTGTAGAGTGTCAAACATGGTGTATTGTGTCTCAATATCATAGCCCTGTAAGAACCTAGCAAAAGGTCCAAGATTTCTATCAGTTTTATTATACCTGTCATAGTACTCACAACCCTTATTAGACCTCACATATTTGATCTGCTTACTAAATTTTAATTCAACAACAACCTTGAATGCTTTAAAGGCATCTAATGAATCAGGTTTTTCACGCAGCAAACCAATCCACCTGTATCTAGAGAAATCATCAATATAGGTGATAAAGTACCTAAAATTGCCTATAGAAATAGGAGTAATGGACCCACAAATATATGTATGAATTAATTGTATTATTCCTTCACTCTTAGTAACCCCACTCTTTCTAGCTCTAGCTGTAAGTTTTCTTTTTATACAATCAACACAAGTATCAAAATCAAAGAAGTCCAGATCATGAAGAATATTCTCCTTGATCAACCATTCCATTTTCTCCCTAGAGATATGTCCTAAACGTTTGTGTCACAACATAGAAGAGTTTTTAGCAACTCTATTATGTTTGTTCCCAACAACATTATTGATATTAGAATATCATTTATTAACAAAAAATGAATCAACATCCAACATGTATAAACCATTAGACAAGACTCTAGAACCAATAAGAGTATAATCATAATATAAAAAACATTTTCATTACTAAAATGGAAAAAGTAGTCACAATTATCAAAAACTGAAATTGAAACCAAATTCCATAGAAGGCATATAAATTGTATTTTTCAATACTAAAACATGTCCAGTACATAACTTTAAGGAGTTTGTAACATGAATAGTTGCACCAGTATCTCACCACCATGTATTTGAAGGAACATCAACTAGATTTGATTCAAAACACATTAGAGCCAATAGGTTACCTTTTTTTTTTCCCTCAAACCAGCTCTTGAACTTGAATCAATCAGACTACTTATGCACATATATGTCACAAAACTTACAATTTCCATTAAATTGATATTTGGGTTTAACACCAGCAGACTCACTAAGACCAGAATGTGGCCCAGAAGGATATCTAGGCTTATCACTCTGACGAGCGCCGAACTCAGTCAAAATTATAACCGAAGTTATTACCTAAACTTGTCGTATAGTGAACAACACCGGATCGTCTCCTCAAGGATCGTAGATGCAATTTGATCAAATCAAGTGAAAGTTAGAAAAAGGGGAGTTTTGATGGTTCAAGGATCGCAGTGACAAGATTTAAAGAGAAATAACAATTAGAAAAACAATCAATTCAGAAATCTATCCGAGATTGGGTGGATTCAATCATAGACCTTTCAACAAACATTTGAAGCACATTTGAATGGTTAACTTGGATCTAACCGAGATCTCAGCATTAGATCCAGAATTCATACTAGACAATCGTCCAGAATTCATTTGACAAGTAATAAACATAAATCTGCAATCGCACCATTCATGTAGATATATATCAATTTAAGCACCGAATTCAATTAACCTAGGCACCAATCAGTAACCTAACATCTTCAATTACGTGATTAGTTCAGATCAATCAGTTCTAAATTTCATCACAATACTTAATCTTAAACCAAGATCAAATCAGATCAAACATAAATAGAATCACCATTCATGCATTCAAGATCAAGAGAACGAGAAGAAGAAGAAGAGAGGGGAATTCAAATATAAATCAAATACATTACATAACCAAGGTCTCAAGAATCCAAGCCACAATCTCTTCAAGAGTCCCGAATTGACTAGAAGTGACTTAGCTCTCCATTACAATGAAGGAAAAATATACAAGAACTATGAAAAGCTATCTCTAACACCAAGTGTGTGTTGTGTTTGGAGCTCTCCACATGCTTCCTTTTATAGAGGATTCAGAGTAGTAGTAGATGGGTAGATGAGATTAGTAGGTGGAATTAGTAGGTGAGCTTGGTAGGTGAGATTGGTAGGTGAGCTTGGTAGGTGAGATTGGTAGGTGAACTTGGTAGGTGAGCTTCCTTGTCTCCGAAAGTATTCATTGCTGAACTCATTTATTTCGTCATTTCTGAGTCAAGTGGTCTTCATGAAAGTTCTAGGAAATTATCTAAGCTTTCCAATGGCTCTGGAAGCACCCAAAAATTCGTCCTACAGCCCAAGATATAACCTAATTACTACAGACTATTCAGGACCAGTTTCAGCACCTCTGTTTTGACTTTCAGACCCAATATCTCCATCAAGGAGCCCGAATCAAGTTTTGTGTTTGTCATGAAAGTTGTACATATGGGTCTTAACTTTCAGATTACAAATTTTCAGCCCATTCTATAAACCCAAACTCGAATTATGTTCTGGTTACTACACACTGTTCGGGTTCCAGTCACAAATCCCGTATTCTGATTTCCATGCCCAATTAGCTCCACTAGATGTCTGAAATTGACTTTGAGCTCTTCATCAAAGTTGTAGAGCTCTCTCTTATCTTTCCTACAAGGTAAAATTCATAATTATCAGACATTTAGAACTCAAGATATGGCTAAAATACAGAAACAGTGTAAGACCCGAATAATGCTTTGAAAAAATCAATTAAGTCCGATTCGAGTTCAAACTTACAAAACATAATCAAATTCAGTCAATTAAGTACATGAAGAGTGTAAATAACTAAACATAAGGGTTTCTTAATGAATAAAATATGTGATTATCAAATTCTCCCACACTTAGCTTTTTGCACTCCTGGGCAAAACATATAAAACTAAAGTTAGAAGACAAAGACAAACGACACAAACTTAAAAGTTAAAAACTCTAAAGGACTCAATAAAGCAAGAAGAGCAACAAGAAATTCAAGGGATCAAAGCATAAATGAGGTAACATTTCTTCACATCTCAAACCAACAAGCAAGGAAACTTCCGTTGAAAAGAATGAATTAAGAATGATGGATCTTCACAAGATTCCCTCTCAATCTCTCAAGTGTTTAAAAGGTAGGTATTTCACTCAATTCAACCCATGAAAATTGCACTACCATAAGCTTGCTTATCTTCTACTTCTCCACTACTCAAAACACATGCACACACAAATCATGAGGACTTTATTCAAGGTTGTAGTGAGGTCAAGGTAACAGAAGAGGATAAAATAGATATGAGAAGATAAATACCAAAGAGAATAAAAGCAAATGAGAGCTGAGTTCAAATAACGAGCATAAAAGTTCATCTCAACTCTAATGTATATCCCTTTACATATTCATTTCCCAATCCTTTTCTCTCTCTCTCTCTTTTTTTATATATATATGAACATAACTATATACATACATTTTCCTTTTTTTTTTTTAGGCACTCTTTCTTTTCTTTTTCTTTTTTTTTTTTTTCAACAACCATTTTGTACACACACCCCCACACTTGTTCAAAAACCCATCCATTAACCAGGCTAATGTTCTTTTATTCCCTAAGGTAAAGTAAGAACACGATTTTTCATTTAAGGCACATAATGAGATAGAAACAAGGAATGGTCAAATAAGCTCAAAGGGGTTAAGCAAAGGAAAATATACAAGGTTTTTGAGAGGTCAAAAGAGTGCTTGATGTCATATTGAAAACAAGGTTGACTATTTGGTTAAACTAGCTAAGAAAGAGGGCCTCAATCATGTTCATGCATGCAAGTGAAATGTAGCCTCAAAAAGAATCAAAGCAAGTTCTAGAGTGGTCATTAACATGAGTGAAAATCACACAAGAAAGAAGAGAATGTCATAAATGTTGAATCCATCCATTAGGCTCAAAATCTCACAAGGTATGCATCCATCAAACTCAATTCATCAATTCAATCATCCATCACCAAGCATATCAGTTCAAGAAGGGAGAAAAATTATTCAATCATGCAATGAACCTCTTTTTTTTTATTTTTTTTTATTTTTTTTTTAAAAAAAACATGCTGAAATCTCTCCCCCACGCTTAATATAACATTGCCTTCAAAGTGAAAGAGAGATATAGAAAAGAGCAACACAACCTGATAAGAAGTGAATCAACGCAAAGAAGAAAAGAAACACACTGTCAGTACCGCATCAGACCCCATTAAAGATGAAGTCGCAGATCTGGCTTTTGTTTCTTGTTACTTCCTTCGCTGCTTCCTGTTGACCAATCTATCTGAGCTAATACCTGATCAAGTATATACTCAAAAGCTTCTAATTTATCAACGAGCTCATCAATAGTGGAGGCAGAGATAAGAAGTTGTCTTGCCGAAGGAGTGATAAATTTCTGTTCCACAGCTTTGTCAAGAAAAGATAACAAAAGATCAAAGAAATTATTAACATTCAACAAACCAATGGGTCTATGGTGGATGTTCGGTTCGGCCAAGAGACAATTTGAAAAATATCTTCCAAAGTACCAAAACCACCAGGTAAGACAAGAAATGCATCGAAATTGTCAACCATTGTTTTCATTCGTCCATGCATAGATGTTACCTGAATTTCTTCTCCAATTGTCCTTCCAAAGGTGATGTTATTTTCACTAAAGGTTTAGGAATAACACCTAAAACCCGATTGCCTCCTAAAAAGGCGACAAGTGATACAACCCCCATTAACCCACGACAACCTCCCCCATATACAAGATGAATATTCCTCCAGCAAGTGATCGACCAAGAGTGCTAGGCTGCGTTTACAAACTCTAATCCCTTCCCATAACTCGACCCACAAAAAACACGACATTTTTGAGGTTACGAATAGAAGGCCCCATTCTATACTCTTCCTCCCTTTGAGTGTTTCGAGTGTGAAGGAAAATGGAGAAAATGGAGTGTTTAAATAAGAAAAAGAATGGAAAGGGAAATAATTGCACCTATAAGGGTAGGTTGGTTGTTGTCGAAAAAGGTTGAAATTAAGAGACACGAAATTTTTTTTTTTTTTTTGACTTCAAGAAAACCATCAAGGTAAAGAAGTCTAGAAACCCCGAAGGACCACTGCTCAAAGGATCGTCTGTACAAAAATCAAAATACAACAAAATGATACAAAGATAAAAGAAATAGAAAATGATGACATACCTGTATGTACAGTCTCCATGGCATATATTTATACTGCGCGTCATGAGTGCAGTAGACATCACGTCCTTTTTTTTTTTTTAAATTGTTAGAAAAACTTGATGAAAGATGAGTGTATACTTACTTAAGATTGGGATGGAGGTAGTCTGCTCTTTCGGCTTTGTGCCAAAGCATTGTTGACCAGTATTCGACCCATTCAAGACCAAATAAGCAACATAGGGCTCCCAAAAGGGACAAGTGGCCATAATACGACCGGCGCCTCACATGTGGGATACAATCTACCTTCTTTGTTTTTCAATTAAGAAGGCTGGATCAGGATGCATGCATTTCCCCATTCACGGTTTGTGTTACCAAAGCCAACCCTAAGAAGTATACATTTTTTTTTCATTTTTTTTTGTTTTTTTGTTTTTTTTTTGTTTTTTTTTTTGAAAAATGACATGAAGAAGAAGATGATGATGATATGTACAGATTGTTTGTGGATATGGCTCACATCTGCCTCTGGTTTAACGTCCAGTAACGGCTTAAACGTCTTCTATGAGTCGAGGATAAGCTTCTCATCCAATTTTCTTATAAATTAGCAAACAGGGTCTTTTAGAGTCAGATTCCCAAGACTGTAGCGTTTTTCTTCATCCTTGAATAGATTCCATAAATTAAGAATTTCACCCCGCATCAATCCATAAGAACGCGTCTCAAGAGTCAATAAGATATCATCTAATGACTCCTTACTCAATCCATTCTTAATGAAGGATCTATTTGCGGAAACCATCCCCAAAGAATGACATTGCATGTTACAATTCCATCGTCCACATTTGTGACAGACTTGTAACCTTTTTGCTCTTCTCCTTTTAGAATATGAACTTCTTCCAAGACCAGGCATATATGAGTCAAATGAAATTGAGGACTCACCTACTAATCAGACCTTTGCTTCAATTATCCAGCGTACATCTTCTGGCATACCCTTGTGCATTAATAGTCTCAATCTCTCACATCGAACTTTGTAGATTTTTCTCAGAGCATTTTGAGGAAGAGAAGGAAAATGTTTTTTCAGGTTTGAAAGAATGACATCCATTTTGAAGGAGAAGAAGGGTTCAGTTATTTTGGGAAACTGAAGAATAAACCGACTCGAGAGTCACGGAGTACCGTATCCGCCACTTAACCGGCAACACAAAGAACTCAAGAACTTGGTTTTCCAGGAATGGTTGAGTCTTTGTCCATTAACTTAAGCGCAGTACCATTCCTAGGATCCTCAATATCTACGTCCCCGGAGGATACACGTTTCGACAACAAAAGAACCGCGCCACCTAGATCTCAATTTTCCAAGGAGTAGGTGCGATGATAATCTCAAAGCATAACTTTTTTGACCAATTTTCGCAGCTTTTGCAAAAGGTGTAACAAACCTTTAATAAAGTAGGCCAATAAAATCCATACTGCAAGATTTTCACAGTTGTTGGCACTGAAGAAAAAATGACCTCCACATGCTTCTGAGTGACACTACCTACCTCATTGTCGGGCACACAGCTGTTTTCTTTTTCTTTTTCTTTTTTTTTTCTTTTTTTTTCTTCTTTTTTTTTATTCATAATGCGGATGGAGAAGGTTCATCACCTCCACATCTGCATTCTCTGGAAGTTCATGATACTGTTTGAGGCGGTGTCCATTGGTCGTATTAAGTGAGCTTGGTGAAATGACTCCACCAGGATCCCATTGGTTGAAACGTGATGACCAGGTTATGGTTGACATATAATAGCTTCCACTACGGTCCCATTAGTTGAAGTGTAACAACCAAGTGAAGCTTGAAGCATGAGGGTTCACATTGGGGTCCCATTGGTCTTCCTTGACTTCACCAATGGCATGCAATACGTGTAATTTTGCAATCCTTCTTTCATTGATAATGCTGGACCATGGCCTAAAAACAAAATCCACTTCAGTAGTTACTAGCATCTGCTGACTTTCCTCTTTCTTTGAAAATTCCTCAATGGCCTTCAACTCCACCTCCCTATATGTTCCAGATTCTGCAACTACATTGTTGATAGACCCTTCTATATCATTAGATCCTGCGTAAACAGAATCATTAGTTTTCAAATATGCAGAAATTTCAAAGACACACAACACATTTTATATCACCATCATGATCAAGACACATGAGTTGCAATTGATAGAATAATCAAAACCAATTAAATCGGAAATTCAAAGACACAACTCATCATGAGTTTCCTCAACTAAGTCTGCATGTAAATCAATATGACAATTAGAATGCGGGAGTTGGGAATTGTTTGGGGAAAAAGTTGGCCGACTCTTGACATCTTAGTTCATTAACGGTGGTTGTCAACCGGGTCAATTTGAGTTGTTAAATCTGAATAGTGGCGGTGAAATTCTGCTTGGAACTCAATTTGGGTTTTCATCAAGTCCTCCCATGAAGGCTCAAGTTTTGTGGTTGATGGACTTGTTATCTCTGGAATGGTACTCATATTGAAATGATTGTTCTTTGTAGTGATGCCGTATTACCATATCCCAGATCCTGATAGTATTCCCAGCTAGGGTTGTATGTGTTGAAGAAGGGGTCATAACTCTTGTTCTTCTTCTTGGAACTGTGGTTCATCGGAAAATAACCAGTCTTTGCAACAAATTGATCTGGAAAAACAAAACTACCATACTGAAGTGTAGGGCATGCATATGTGGGGTGAGATGAACAAAAACAAATGTTACACACAAGTGTAGCTTCCTGCACAGGTGATTGTTGTCTCACTACTATATGTCTTACCAAAGAAGTCAACTCCTCAAGTTTTGACTCCATTATGCATGGTCCATTGTATCCTTAAAATGCAACAGAATGCAACAAAATGATAATGAAAGAAAAAGAAAAAAAATTAAAAAGAAAGAGTTAGTATGGGATCAACACTCAAAATATGCAAAAATAAATCTAGTTAATGTATCTAAACATTTTTAAAAATTATGGAATCAACACAGAACAAAATCTACATAAAAATGAAACTAGAAAATGCAATAAAAAATAATAAAAAAATTAAAAAAAGTAGTCTAAATGATAGAATTTCGAAAAACCAGGGGTGACCTCACAGTTTACTGTGAGTCTTGTTTATCAGGCTGTTTTCCTTCAACCGACCAAGTTTCAGCTCATTCTGGGCATGTTTCAGTTCGAAAATTGCAATAGTTACCGTAATCACTTTGTTTTTCCGTCTTTCCTAAATCGAGAAAAATTCAAAAGCTAAGATAAAAACATTAGTATGGTATGAACAATGTTAGTAAATGAAAAATAATTGTTAGAATAGGTAAGAAAGAACAAAAATTAGTAAGGTTACTCAAAATGAAAAGATTACACCTACGAAGTCCCAAGAATGACGCGCCAAAATTTTGACGGCGCCGAACTCAGTCAAAATTATAACCGAAGTTATTACCTAAACTTATCGTATAGTGAATAACACCGGATCGTCTCCTCAAGGATCGTAGATGCAATTTGATCAAATCAAGTGAAAGTTAGAAAAAGGGGAGTTTTGATGGTTCAAGGATCGCAGTGACAAGATTTAAAGAGAAATAACAATTAGAAAAACAAAATTCAAATCTATCCGAGATTGGGTGGATTCAATCATAGACCTTTCAACAAACATTTGAAGCACATTTGAATGGTTAACTTGGATCTAACCGAGATCTCAAAGATTAGATCCAGAATTCATACTAGACAATCGTCCAGAATTCATTTGACAAGTAATAAACATAAATCTGCAATCGCACCATTCATGTAGATATATATCAATTTAAGCACCGAATTCAATTAACCTAGGCACCAATCAGTAACCTAACATCTTCAATTACGTGATTAGTTCAAATCAATCAGTTCTAAATTTCATCACAATACTTAATCTTAAACCAAGATCAAATCAGATCAAACATAAACAGAATCACCATTCATGCATTCAAGATCAAGAGAACAGAAGAAGAAGAGAAGGGGAATTCAAATATAAATCAAATACATTACATAACCAAGGTCTCAAGAATCCAAGCCACAATCTCTTCAAGAGTCCCGAATTGACTAGAAGTGACTTAGCTCTCCATTACAATGAAGGAAAATATACAAGAACTATGAAAAGCTATCTCTAACACCAAGTGTGTGTTGTGTTTAGAGCTCTCCACATGCTTCCTTTTATAGAGGATTCAGAGTAGTAGTAGATGGGTAGATGAGATTAGTAGGTGGAATTAGTAGGTGAGCTTGGTAGGTGAGATTGGTAGGTGAGCTTGGTAGGTGAACTTGGTAGGTGAGCTTCCTTGTCTCCGAAAGTATTCATTGCTGAACTCATTGATTTCGTCATTTCTGAGCCAAGTGGTCTTCATGAAAGTTCTAGGAAATTATCTAAGCTTTCCAATGGCTCTGGAAGCACCCAAAAATTCGTCCTACAGCCCAAGATATGACCTAATTACTACAGACTATTCAGGACCAGTTTCAGCACCTCTGTTTTGACTTTCAGACCCAATATCTCCATCAAGGAGCCCGAATCAAGTTTTGTGTTTGTCATGAAAGTTGTACATATGGGTCTTAACTTTCAGATTACAAATTTTCAGCCCATTCTATAAACCCAAACTCGAATTATGTTCTGGTTACTACACACTGTTCGGGTTCCAGTCACAAATCCCGTATTCTGATTTCCATGCCCAATTAGCTCTACTAGATGTCTGAAATTGACTTTGAGCTCTTCATAAAAGTTGTAGATCTCTCTCTTATATTTTCTACAAGGTAAAATTCATAATTATCAGACATTTAAAACTCAAGATATGACTAAAATACAGAAACAGTGTAAGACCCGAATAATGCTGAAAAAATCAATAAAGTCCGATTCGAGTTCAAACTTACAAAACATAATCAAATTCAGTCAATTAAGTACATGAAGAGTGTAAATAACTAAACATAAGGGTTTCTTAATGAATAAAATATGTGATTATCACACTCCCCTTTGTCTTAAATTATGGCTTACTGTTTTTCCCTTTTAGCAAATTTATTCTTCTTATCGCCATTCTTGTGGGAAGCAAACTAAACACTATGGGTCTTGCCCTTCTTCATGGTCTGCTCCTCTTTGGTAAGAACAGATATAAGTTCATCAATAATTCACTCCTCTTTTTGAGTGTTGTAAGTAGTCCTCAGAACATCAAAACTAGTTGAAAGAGACTCAAATACATGCCAGACCAAGAAGTCCTTTTTGTACTCCACTTTCATGGACCCCAACTTATTGTACCAATTCACAAGCTTCTAGACGTGTTCACGAACACCATTCACACCATCATATGTAATCTTTGCCAATAAAGAGAGGTAGTGAGTCTTTTCAATTTTATCAAAGTTCTTGAATTTCTCACCAACAAACTTGAAAAACTCATTAGCATTATTTGTTTTAGGAATGTTCTCTTTAATGGTCTTATACATGCTATACTTCATAGTAATCAAATAGACTTTATTGGATTGAACCCACTTTTCATGCTTCTTCCTATCTGTACCAGAAGATGCATTTGTGGGTCTCTAAGGTTCATCGTCAATAAGAGCAGCATCAACATTAGAAACAACAAAGAACAATTTCACAGAATCCACTCAGTCATCATAATTAGCCCCATTCAATTTCGTTACAGCATTCACTTGCATTGATAAAGTTGAAAGAACGATACATTAAAGGGATATTTTGTCATGCATCAACATGTATAATATTTGAGCAAATAACCATAATGGAGCTCTCTCATGCAATTACAATCCCGCCTAAAGGTTCTAAATTACAACACATGAGTAGACTCTCACAGACATCAAAATCATGTCTATAAAGCTCGTACTGAGAGAATACTGAAAACTCTAAGGACACAACCTTAATATCTTTAACAAATCATCTGGAATCATATTAATGTAGACAAACCGTTATGGTAATGCATCATCAATACAATCATCAATACAACATTATCGACAAAATATTAACAAAATGACACCTCAACATAATTGATCATGTGAAGGCGAGCTCACAATCATATAAAGTGCTCCAAAAACAATACTACAATACTTTAAGGCTACGTTTGGTACGCATGATAGTATAAGATCTGATAGTATAAGATAGTAGGATAAAGATTGATAGTATAAAGGATCTGATTAGTTTTTATACAATCAAATATTTGATACCCAATAATATAAGAATCCTGATAGTATAATAATTATTTAACGTGACTATAATACCCATTGTGAAAATCCTAATTTGGAATTTAGGGTTTGTAAAAATCCTAATTTGGGATTTAAGGTTTATGAAAATCCTAATTCTAAGATTGAAATGTCAATTTCTTTTTCTCTAACTCCATCTTTTTCATTGCCTCATTATACTGCCTATTATGCTTTTCATAGGACATTGATTTTGTAGGCTCAAACCCTGCAATTCCTCATTTTTTTCCTTTTTGCCATGGATATGTAGCTTCCTGAACGAAGAAGATAAAATGTGGACTAGTTGCAGCGGCCAATTGAGCGTGAAAAGGAGATCTTCGAGATCTTCCGTTCATGGAGGTCGTCTTTCCATTCATGGAGATCATTAAGAACGGAGTTGGGCAGAGCGCCTTTGCTATGGCTGCAGCGTAACCAGTCGCAGCAGCCATATAGTGCAGCGACGAGCGGAGAATAAGATAATGAAATGTGGACCAGTTGCAATGGCCAGTTGAGCGCGACAAGGAGATTCTTCGAGATCTTCCGTTCAGCGGCCAGTTGCTCACCCACGCGCGCCATGGCGGACTCGGAGATAGTGTCCATGGGGGAGGCAACGAGGGGGATAGAGAAGGGGAGGTTGCAAGAACGAGGGGGACAGAGAGGGGGAGGTTGCAGGAGATGGGATAGAGGGTAAAGGGGACGGAAAAGGGGAGGTTGCAGGAGATGGGATAGAGGGTATGAGATAGAGGGTAAAGTTGGAATGAAAACTTTATCAGGTCTTATCCTATGGGTGAGGGGATGATAATTTTATCAGGTTATAATAGGATAAAAAAGGCTAACTGTTAGACCATTTGTGTACCGCAAGTGCACGGGTCGTTCAAGTAATACAGATACGAAGTAAAAGTTCGTTCCCACGAGGACAAGGTTTCCATTACTAAGTAGCAACCAATAGCTCAGCTAGATTCTAGTCAAGGACATATAAAATAAAGAAAAGCAATTAATCTAAATCTAAACTACCAAAGCAATAACATATGGGTTTGGAAATCTAGGGAATCCTTCTTCACTTCCTACTTCATACTAATGATATGCAATCCTTACAAGTAACATCAATGCTTAGTTAGTTTAGCTTGAGAATCTAATTTAGTCAAAAGCCTATGTCTAGGTCGATCAACCCTGGTGCCATTTACCTAATCCACTATGGTTCTTATGGTTGCATGAGGACTAGTGTAAACTCCACTAATGAACGATCTATTCTCAAACACACGCTAATACATGGCTAAAAGGTATATTTCTATCCAGTTAGCGAATCAACTCATCCAAGCCAATTGAACTCGTCAAACATGCATCAACCATACCATGTCCATCTCCACAAATCCCTATGTCTAGTTCATTTGCATCAATTAAGATCATGCAATTGTTGATCAAACAGAAGCAAGCATTAAGCATAGGCATGGAAGAACAAAGCTAAACATCAATAGAAACTCAAATTCATACATAAACATCAATAATCATATAAAGATTCAAAGTATTTCCTAAATACAGCTTTTAATCCATTGAACACGAATTTACAGAGCAAAACAGTGCTCAAAAGATAAAGGAGAAGAAGAAAACTCAGGGAGAAGAGGAAGGATGCCATTGATGAGATCCTTGAAGCTTGAATCCTCTTCCTTAAGGAAGAAGACCTCCAACCTAGCCTCCCTAGGCCTCCAATCAACCCAGAAATGAAGCACAAAGCCGTGGCTCCTCTAAAACCTAAAGCTATCTACGGAGCTCTCCAAACTCTCCTTACAAAATCTAATAAAATCTATTTATAGACTCAGCAAAACAGAGTCACGCCGCGGCATTGAACTGCCCACGCCGCGGCGCGTGTTAAATTAGGTCAGGGACGCCGCGGCATTGATTTGCCACGCCGCGGCATTCTATATTTCGTAGCCTCTGACTTTGGATGCAGGGGACCTCCACGCCGCGGCATTGAACAGTGCACGCCGCGGCATTGTCTGCTGATATGCTGATTTTGCTTTCTCTTCCAATTTCAGCTCAATTGCTCCACATATCATCTTGTTTGGAGCCCTTCCTATGATAGAGAAAACACCAAATCAGTAACACATATAAATTCACTTAATCACATATCAAATATGCTCAGTTTGCTCATATAACATACTGGAAATGTATCATAATTGGATATAACAAATATAAGCATAAAACCTTCCAAATATGCTTGATTACAAGGACTTAAGCAATCAATAAAACACAGATATGGGACACAAATAATTACACTTTGTGTAGTTATCACACCCCGAAACTTAACCTTTTGCTAGTCCTCGAGCAAAACAAAGTATGACCAAGTAAACCTTCTAAACAATTTAAATATAACATTCAGCACTTTCAAGTTTCAATCTTTCTATTTTTTCAATTAAATCCAGCTACTAGTATGCAATGATTACTTCAATCCATAAAAAGTGTGCAAATGCCCCTAAACCAGTTTCACACATATATAATCCTTCACATGCTAACAATCCATCTTCCTTCAATGCAATCCACATTAACCACGAACATGCAAGATAAACTTCTGCAATTCAATTCATACACATCCGGATAAATTTATAAACATACATATAAATGAATCATCAAATCCACAAAATTGAATCTAAACTCTCTCTCCACTAATGTAAACCACACACAACTGAGGATCAAGAGGGTCTTTAAAGCTTGTAATGTTAGGCCATGGTATTGGGTAACAGAAAAGAAGGGAAAGGATACACAACAAACATCGAGAAACATGAACATACTATTTCAAGACTTGAGACCAAGTGAAACTAGCAGGGTATTCTTCAGTGAAGATCACAACTTGCCAGAATCATGCAATGCTTTTCATTTTTAAGCTCTTTTCTTTCTTTTTCATGCTTTGCTTTTCTCTCTTTTCATTTTCTTTATTTTCACTTTTACAAAGCATTTCTTTTGCTTTTCTTTTGATTGCATTTAGTTCCTTCAGGCTCATTTTTCTCAAACATACATACCCTAAATCACCGAACTCACTTCAAGAAACAACACCTCATGTACTCAACAAACAATGAAGGTAGGAAAAAATGCACCTTTCTTTCACATGCATTGGAACGGTTAACAGTTAACGATGGCAATGGTTTGAAAAACAAATAAGGCCAAACAATTATCGCTTCAAAGGGGACCTAAAGATATAATCATTCAAGGTAAGCTTTTTAAGGCTCAATCGGTCCAAAGAATGCCCTAATCATTTCCTCAGTCATGCACAATCTAAGATTTTGCCTCAAGAGAGTGTAAAAACAATTTATAGGATAATCAAAACTCTACATATACATCCATAAACTTTCTCTAAACATGCACTCATCTCATATTCAAAATTACACTTGCATCTAAGCAGAATGTAAATCATACATCAAAAGCAACTAAACTATTTCACATACTTCAAATCACATAAGGTTTCACTCACAAAGGGGCAAATAGCAACCTTTCATATCATGAACAATCAAAACACACCAACAGTCTTGTAAAAATTGAAACTTCTTTTGAACCCCTCAAGTAATAACCAAAACAAATAGAAACTCATAGAAACATGTTGGCTATCACAACTGCATCTTTTCAAGTATCATTACATGCATATATATAATACATCATAATCATCCAAAGCATGTAAAGACACTCCCCCAAACTTAAGTGAGACAAATTCCACACTTTCCATGAATTCCCGGGGTCTTGAGTCTAAAAATAGATTAAAAAAAAATAAGAGAGCTAAATAATAAAAACAATTATATTAACAAAAGAATGAAAAAGAAAAAGAAATAAAAATAAAAAAATAAAAAAATGAAGAAGAAAAATGAATAGAAACAAAATATGAACAAAATATACACAAAACTGAGATTCACGCCGCGGCATTGAACAGGACACGTCGCGGCGTAACACCTCGTCTGCAGAATTCTGCAGAAAAAAAAATTCACTCACGCCGCGGCATTGAACAGTGCACGCCGCGGCATGAGAAGCCGATACTAAATTTAGCGACCAACACGCTTTTGCTGAAATTAGTTCAAAGTGGCCTCCAAAGAAGAAAAAACATGTCCAAAAAGCTATTTTACAAAATGTACAACTAAAAATTATAAAAACTACATAATCAACATATTTAACCTATACATTACTAATAACTAAACAAAAGCATATAAACTAACTAAAATCAAAACAAACAAACATATTAATATATACAAGAATTAAAACTAACTAAACTACAAAATCTAACATACTAACCTATTTATAAGCTAAAAACTTAACTAATGCATAAAAACTAATTAACTTACTAAACTCTAATATACTAACATATTTAAGACTCTAAATTAAACTAACTAACATACTAAATCATAAATACTAACTACAAGAATACAAAAATTAAACTTACTACATACTTATAAGACTTTAAACTAAAGAAAAGCATAAAAACTAACTAAAACTACAAAAACTAACATACTAACATATTTATAAATTAAAACTTACTAATTACATACTATTTAACAAAAACAATAAAACCTGGGTTCCCTCCCAAGAAGGGCTTGAGTTATAGTCCCGGCAGGACTTTCACAAGGCAAACCGCCGAAATGCACTTCAGTATGCATTTCCTTGGAGTACGGCCGGTTTGTTCCCAAAAGTGATGGATTGGATGGTAGGCCTTCCTCCGCCTAAATAGAGGTCACCGTTGCGGGTTCTCGAGCTCCCACAACAACCGTGAATGATGAAGCTCATCCTCCAATTATTGTTCCTACAATTACAAAGAATAAAGACTGAAATTAACATAGATTATTTACAACTTGAATTAGAACTAACCAAACTCATTGTTGTTATTAGTAATATGGAATTTAACCGTTATCCCCAACAATTGCTAAGGAATAAGGCTAAAGACTTTGGAAATACACCATTGTCCCCGCAACAACGCGCCAAAAACTTGTTAGACCATTTGTGTACCGCAAGTGCACGGTCGTTCAAGTAATACAGATCTGAAGTAAAAGTTCGTTCCCACGAGGACAAGGTTTCCATTACTAAGTAGCAACCAATAGCTCAGCTAGATTCTAGTCAAGGACATATAAAATAAAGAAAAGCAATTAATCTAAATCTAAACTACCAAAGCAATAACATATGGGTTTGGAAATCTAGGAATCCTTCTTCACTTCCTACTTCATACTAATGATATGCAATCCTTACAAGTAACATCAATGCTTAGTTAGTTTAGCTTGAGAATCTAATTTAGTCAAAAGCCTATGTCTAGGTCGATCAACCCTGGTGCCATTTACCTAATCCACTATGGTTCTTATGGTTGCATGAGGACTAGTGTAAACTCCACTAATGAACGATCTATTCTCAAACACACGCTAATACATGGCTAAAAGGTATATTTCTATCCAGTTAGCGAATCAACTCATCCAAGCCAATTGAACTCGTCAAACATGCATCAACCATACCATGTCCATCTCCACAAATCCCTATGTCTAGTTCATTTGCATCAATTAAGATCATGCAATTGTTGATCAAACAGAAGCAAGCATTAAGCATAGGCATGGAAGAACAAAGCTAAACATCAATAGAAACTCAAATTCATACATAAACATCAATAATCATATAAAGATTCAAAGTATTTCCTAAATACAACTTTTAATCCATTGAACACGAATTTACTGAGCAAAACAAAGGCTCTCAAAAGATAAAGGAGAAGAAGAAAACTCGGGAGAAGAGGAAGGATGCCATTGATGAGATCCTTGAAGCTTGAATCCTCTTCCTTAAGGAAGAAGACCTCCAACCTAGCCTCCCTGAGCCTCCAATCAACCCTAGAAATGAAGCACAAAGCCGTGGCTCCTCTAAAACCTAAAGCTATCTACGGAGCTCTCCAAACTCTCCTTACAAAATCTAATAAAATCTATTTATAGACTCAGCAAAACAGAGTCACGCCGCGGCATTGAATTGCCCACGCCGCGGCGCGCGTGTTAAATTAGGTCGTGGACGCCGCGGCATTGATTTGCCACGCCGCGGCATTCTATATTTCGTAGCCTCGACTTTGGATGCGGGGACCTCCACGCCGCGGCATTGAACAAAGTGCACGCCGCGGCATTGTCTGGCCGATATGCTGATTTTGCTTTCTCTTCCAATTTCACTCAATTGCTCCACATATCATCTTGTTTGGAGCCCTTCCTATGATAGAGAAAACACCAAATCACTAACACATATAAATTCACTTAATCACATATCAAATATGCTCAGTTTGCTCATATAACATACTGGAAATGTATCATAATTGGATATAACAAATATAAGCATAAAACCTTCCAAATATGCTTGATTACAAGGACTTAAGCAATCAATAAAACACAGATATGGGACACAAATAATTACACTTTGTGTAGTTATCACTAACCTGATATGCCTATACAGTCATGTGAGTGCATCAAACATCTGATATAACCTGATAGTATAAGCTTATACTATCAGGTCTTCCTTATACGATGCACCAAACACAGCTTAAATAGCAACTCTCAGAATCAAATTGCATAAAAAACAAGAAGATAACATATTAATTTCTGCATAAAATAGCACTAAAAATTATTTCAGTAACCAAATAACATCAATTCTGAGAGTGGACAATATGCATCATGCCTAGTAGCATCATAATACTACACAAAAAATTCTATAGACAAAAGGAGGAGAGTACCATATAATTTTAAACTCTAGAAATTTTAAAATAAATAATAAATAGGCATGAAAAAATAAATAAAAATACCTAAAAAAAAATACTAGACGCGTGGAGTATATAGAAAAAAAAGATTAAAAAAATGAATTTTATATAGCTCTCACACCCCCAAGTGCCTGGGGCGCGACTGCGCATGGGAAGAAGACTTCGTCTTCCTTACCCGCCTTCTGTAATTCAGGTCGCGCAACCCGATTCATGGCAGAACGGGTTGCACAAGTTATCTCACTCAATTCTCAACCATTTCAAGCTATTTATATCTCATTCGAATAAGAGGAACGGGATCTATAATTTCCTTAAGTTAATTTCATGAAAAAAAAACAAGAAGAAAAACTGGGGGTTTTTTTTTGGATCAAAACGAGGCCACTATCGCGAGACAAAAGAATGAAATACTCACTGATATCTTAACATTTGACACGATTCTTGTGTCTATCAAAACAAAATTTAGAAATCTACAATAACCCTATAACAATTTCTAGAATTGATCAAGTTAAAAAATTCGAATCATAAAACTTGAATATTTTAGGGTTCCACAGGTTTACGTAAATTTCTCTGTCAATTCATAACATTATAATGCAATATATATGTTTTTAAACTCAAGATAACCCGATCTACAAAAGCCCTAACTTGATTTTCAAAATTGATCTAATTTTTTTTAATTGAATATCATATATGTTAGGGTTTCGAGTTTCTTCAATTTTAAACCTTATACAATTTTAGGTAAATCATAAAATTAATAATCATAATTAGGATTAAAACCGCTCTGATAACAATTGTTAAAACTCCCAAATCAATTAATCCAAAATTTATGACATACCCAAAATGTATAATAAGTTATATGGTTACCTTGAAAAGATGTTGATGAGGTTATCATGATTAAAACCTTAAAAGCGATTTCGATGAAGGAGATATATTATTCATATCTCATAATAGTCACTCACGTGTCAATATCAATGGGGTAACTATACGTACTAAAATGATTAGGAATATAAACCTCTCCTTGTGTATATAAAATAACTAAAATAAATTAAATTTACCCATTATGACAAGTTCATATACAAAACTCATAAACAAAACTCACATATGAGTAATGTTCAACAATAATAAATCCTATAACAATAGTGATCATAATTTAAATTAAATAAAATACTTTAATAATTTTAATATCTAATTAATTTAAATTTTATAAAATTATATTATGATTTATATAAGTCGATACAAAAATTCTAACAATATCCACCGTCCACGGACTAATATGACTTGCACTTACTCTTTCATGGACTAAATGTCATCAAAGTTGTCTTATGCTGTCATGGCAAGTTCTTTTCGACCTTTCCTCATCATACTTAAGGCCTCTTACGTCTAGCATCTTTCACCTCGAGGAACACAGAAAATTTTGGAATTGGGATTTCGCATTACAGAATATCTAGAATCATTGGCCTAAAAAGCAACATCTTTGACTTTGTAAAGCTGAGTCACATCTTGTGTTGAAGTTAACCTCAGTACGAATGATTAACTAAAATATCATTTGGCTCATCCTAATAGGTTAAGGATTGTGCTAATTTCTGGATGTTAAGGTCTTCCCAAGCTGATTTCAGGGAAGAGACAGTAAGAAGCCACAAAAGCAAATATGGTATTCCATTTGGGGCAATTAATAACTCCATGTGTAACCCATGATTCTAATGAATTGATGCCACTGTTGGCTGAGAGGGTCGTTTTGTCAAAAGAGTCTTCACAAGCCAGAAGATGATTTGTTTTATATGTTAGAACCTCGAAGGAAATCATATTCAATTATTCAATCCTAGGCCTGGAAATGGAACTAGGTTGGGCCTCTATGCTCTGGTTTCTTCTTATTGATATTATTAATCATATAGGACTATGCTAGCTCACTAGTCACTACATGCCAAAGTGAGTAGCGTTGTGGAAAAGGATGGTAGATATGGGACAAATCAAACTTGCATCTCTCAGCTTTGGTTGATCGAAAATATCACCATCTTAATGCTCTATCAAACACTGCAGCAATGTGGTTATAAATATAATAAAGTAGTGTTAATTGCGAGTTGCAGGCCTTACTTGGGGGAGGAATAAGGTTAGAACCTTAGAGTAAACATTCATTGAGAGAGCCTCCTGGTATTAATTGTGACCAAAATTAAGCATAGAGTCGGAGTTAGACTACCTAAAAATGATATCTTGGGAGAGGTCATTCTTAAGAAAATTAAAATAAAAAAAAACGACATTACATGTGAACCCTTTGAAAATTTTGTGGGAGAGGGGGCGCCTCCCATGCAATACATGAGGCGCTGCCCCTGGGCATGGTAGTTATTAATGTATCATTTTGTTCTTTGTTTTTGGATTATTCATGTATTTTAGAAACTAATATTGACATACTTTAAAAAAGTTGGTACTTGTACTACTATTTGAGAAATAAAAAGAGACATTAATGTACAAAGTCATTGGATAACATGTGGATTCATGTAAAAAAGTTTTGACAAGACCTTACACACATTCCTTTTTTTTTTTTTCTTTTTTTGAAAGATTTTGAGTTGACTAATTCCCATTCAGGGTCGCTTGTCGGCTCAAATGTAGCTAAATATGTCAATTGAGCCACACCTCTTGGTTATTCAAAAATAACTACAATGATATATAAAAGGGTGGAAGTTTGGGTATGTGTATATAAAATTGTTTATTTGGATCAAAATCTTCTAAAGTGTAAGATGTATTTTAGAAAATAAAGCATGGTTTGATAACCATTGATTAAAAAATTAACAATTTAAATACAATCAATCACATTGATAACAAATTACAGATTTGTTAGGACTCACTCCTTTGAAGGAAGTTCTGCTTCAAGCAAAACTTATATTATTCCATGATTAGTACCTTAATCACTTTCAGGCATCTACCCCCCCCCATCTAACTGAAAAGATTATGAAACTAATCTACAAACTCAAATACATCAAGTATTATTCAGGAGAATGGCATACACCTTTCAGCTAAGTTTCTCTCTTATGATCCCTTCAAGTGACCCGACGAGGCCCATTACTGTCACAAGAAAGCAAACAAAGCTAAAAGTCCTGAGAACAATCCATTTTCTAGTCCAAGCTTCAATTTTCTGCTGTACAAAGTACATCTCTACTGGGAAATATATAGCCAATGGCCAGAAGTTTATGGCTCCTAACACTCCTAGAATTTGGTTGAAGTAAGGAAACAGTATTGCAAGTCCAGTGGTTGAAATCACATAGGCTGTTCGAAAACAGAACCTGAAAAGATTTAGCTGAAAACCGGGCAACAGAGGCAGTTTCACTTTGTAGAAATTATTCACAAAGCCACTGTTGGGGAATTTTGTTGAACACCATCTATCAGCAGCACTATATATTGGCTGACTGTAAATCTGATGAGAAAATCATATAGATAAAACACAAATATGAATATTCAGGTAACATGAAAAGAAAGACAGTGAAAGAATACATTCACAGGTAACTTGAGCATATTGCTACTAAAACAATATAACTCAAGGTATTGTTGAATATAGAGAAAGAATTCAGATAAGCTAAAACTTGGTTTTTCTTCTTTCTCTTGTCTTCTAATCGAGATTATTGAAACAATTAGTTGTGAAAGGACATGGCATGCTAAATAATTCATAAGGAAAAGATAGAAAAGAATTCCTAGAAAAGATACATTAGGAAAAATTCGAAGTAGATATTTTTATATACGCTCATGAAATGTATACATATGTGCTAAGAAAAGGGTACATACGAAGAAACAAGGGATATAAAATGGTTAAACTTTCTTAAGCTTTTTAAGTAACACCCTAGTTGGTTTTTGGTCATTTATTGAATCATACAAGAAGCAGCTGGTGATTTATAAATCAAGCAGTAGTGCCAACTATCTATTATTTCATGAAATGGTATAAAGATCACTTATGAATATAGCTTTCCATCCTTCTTTGCTTTTGAAATGAGCTTTTTGTGGGAAACAAATTATAGCTAAGGAAAGTTACTTAACTATAAGGTAATTGCTTGGTTTTCTGTTGGAAAGAAAGCAAGATGTTTTACAACTTGCTGCCATTCTACCAAAAAGCTATTAGTTGTGTGCTGCTTCAAAGGTGGTTCTTCTAACATATTTAAGTCAGATGAAAAGAGAACTATTTTCCATCTAAATCCATTCTTATGTATTTGATTTAATATTCTCTTGTATTCTGTTTAATTTCTTCTTATTCGCAGCTCAACTGCCTGCTGCAAACTTGCAATTGTGCTTCTGGGATGAATACTAATGTTGCATCAGTTTGACATTAAGTAAATACAGAAAGAATTTCTTATGAGCAATCAGAATTCAGATGTTATGTTTTTAGTGTAAACAAAGTCAACCTTTATTAGAACACTAGTACCTGATATCCTCCAACCAAATGAATAATAATGCAAACATTAGCAAGGTCAACAAGCCAGTAAGGCTCATAAAACCCAAACCCAGTCAAGAGGTTTCCTGGTGTAGCATTTCCAAAAGCTGCATATCCAAAGCATCCACAACAGAGGTAGAAGAATGTTGTAATGAAGATTGCAATCATGGAGGCCTTTTTCATGGTCTGGTTTTCTGGTGGAGGAGACTCTAGAGTGTCCTTTACTCAACAAAATTCAATACTTTGTTTCAGCTTTAAATTGTTTCTTTTCTCCCTTACATCACCCTCAACGCACCCAATTTGAACATGAAAGGTTATGATACCTGTATCTCAAGAAGGAGAACTGAGTATGGATAGGCAAAGGCAATGTCACCAAGCGCTTGGAAGATTAACCATAATTTGTCAGCAATATTAGCAGCTGGTACTCCTGTCACGCTCCCCATAATTCTTCCATTTTCTGCAATTGCAACCAAAGTCCTATGAACTATTTTACTAATTCCAACATTTTTGGCATTTATTGTTTTGGCAATATAGTAGCTATCATGGATTTTAGGACAGTAATGTTTTTCTTTCTCCATCCTGTTGCTTTAATCATCAGAACGCTTGAAATTAACAAATAAGCAAAATTTTAAAATGACAGTAAATGAATAGAAATAAACATTACCTATGACTGTTTTTATGCCAAGTCCTAGTCCAATGAATGAGTATGTAAAGGACATAATTGCAGCAACAATTGAAACCCATGCCATGTTGTGGAGATCTGGTATGAATGACATTACAATCTGAACAAGTCCAAACAGCACCATATACAAAGTACCCCCATTATTACAAGGAGCCTGATGCCCTTCCTTGTGATAACAATTTGATTTCAGAATCGCACTGTATTAGTAGAATAAACATGTGACATTAGCTTATGGCAAAAATAAAATAAAATCAGTAAGCAGTCTCTCAAATATCACATGAACAAGAAAAGCAACAGATGCAAGTAATGAATCACATGTTCACACAAACAGAAAAATAGCATAGTAAAGGTGGTCTTCTCATTTCATGAGGGGGTTTAACAGAAGAAGTACCTCAGACTGGTTGCTGTGGTAATTACATAAGCGGTACTAGTCCCATACAAGATCAAATATTGAAGGATAGCAGCCAACCATGTCCTTTTCTTACCTGAACTAACACTAAATACAATTAGACGTTATGATTATTATGGTAGTTCATGAAGAGCAATTAGTGTCTGGCTAGAGTGATTGTACAAGAGCATGGGAAAGAGTTTAATGTGTTACTACCAAGATTGACTCTAACAGCATCCATGTAAGAGTAGTTTCTTTTCCCAGTTACAGAATCTGGATTCCTGTAACAATCGGACAGGAGGAATGAAGAAATATAGGTGACAATTGCACAACAAAGCAAGGCAACTGGCCCTCCAATCCATCCTAATTGGGAGGTACTCCATGCAAGAGACAGAACACCGGAACCAATAACTGCGGTAATGATATGAGCCACAGCACTCCTTAAAGTTCCTGGCAGAATTGATGGCAGGACTTAAATTCAGGATTCATATTCAAGTATATGATAATGGAGTGGTTATGCTCCTAGAGAATTTTACCAGTCCTTTTGGCATGGCCATCATCATCATAAGCACCAGTACCACTTCTAGTTATTTGGAGAGAGTCTTTCACATCCATCTTTATCCAAGCATCCAACTCAATGGAAGCTCATGGAGTTTACTGCATGTGAATCCCATAGAAAGGCCTGAGCTAACAACAATAAAGACAAACTATGCCGCGTCTACTTGAACTAGAAGTTTACAAATTGATAATGTTGTCCCTTCTTGTAAGTCTAGGACAACTCTACTAAAGGTAGCACAGGAAAAGTTGCAGGAAATAGTTTAAATTAATCTGAACTCTGCTGATGAACTTGTGCCTATGTGGCTTGTGTATTGTCAATGTGTCATCCTAGGTATATGAGCAACTCCATGATGAAAAACTAGACTCTTAAAACTTTTGGAAGGCATGTCTTTGCTAACTAACGTGTGTAAAATAGACTACATTACCAGCTTACTTGACACAGGAGAAGATCTGGAAAATGGCTTTGTAGTTGACCCAATGCTAATGCTCTTGAGTTCAATATAATTATAGGCTTGGAGGGAAAAGGTATAACAGGATGCTAAGGTTGATAAAGATTCTTTGAAGCTACATGAAGCTGCATGAGGTTAGATTATGAGCTAATTATTATATAAGGCTTCTGTGAGGGTAGCCTTGTTATATTAGCTGACTATGCAGTGGTCATTTAGACCTTCCAAATAATGGAGGAATCAGCTGTCGTGTTCACCATGGAATTTTTTATTAACTCTTTTTTTTAATTACTTTCAACCTTACTTTATGGTCTAAATAGTAAAAAAGATTCAGTATTTGTGGACAAGAGTTAAGTGGGTGGGTTGTTGGGTAGTCTTCAGAAAACCAAGTGATTGAAAATAATATGTTTCTGACCTTTGAATTGAAACCACTCCAATCGTTGTAGACCAAGTACACATAAAATTGTCCTATGCTATAATGGCAAGTTCGTTTCAACCTTTCCTCATTATACTTTAGGCCTCTTACGTCTAGCATCTTTCACCTCAATGAACATACAGAAAATTTTGGATTCACACTACAGAATATGTAGAATCATTGGCATAAAAGCAACATCTTTGTTCAGTTGAGTCACATCTTGTGTTAAAGTTAACTTCAATTTGATTGAACGGAATATCATTTAGCTTGTCCTAATAGGTAATATTGTTCAAATTTCTGGAAGTTGAGGTCTTCCCAAGCTGATTTCAAGGAAGAGAGTAGAGACAATAAGAAGCCACAAAAGCATATAAGTTATTCCATTTGCAGCAATTAATAACTGTGTGTGTAACCCATGGTTGGCTGAGAGGGTCGTTTTGTCAAAGAGTGTTCACGAGCCAGAAGATGAATAATGCATTTTAAGTTAGAACCTCAATGAAATCATACTCATCCTAGGCCTGACAATGGGACAAGGATGGGCCTCTATGCTCTTATTACTTCTTATTGATATTATTATTATTATTCATATTGGACTATGCTAGCTCACTACATGCCAAAGTGAGTAGCGTGATGGAAAAGGAAGATAGATATTGGTTCCTGCTAAAATGACTAGCTAAAATTCATGGAGATTTATATCTAAGATGCTATATTGAAGATAGTTTGTCGCTGCCTCTCAAATTTGGACCATCCTAGTGATCATCTTGGTAAGTAGAAAATTTAATATTAGATTGTTAGAATATTTACAATATATCTCGGAATTAAATTAAGCTTAATTTTATGTTATCTTAAGAATTTAATTTGTACATAATTAAAGATATTATTTTGATTATATTTGATTGTATTTTGTTCTTTATATAAACTCTCTTTTTTATAAATAAAAAATCTTCTTATATATATTGATTAATTCAAATATAATTCAGAGATTCTCGTGTTGAGAGGTTTTCAACCTAGATCATGGACCATTGCTTAATTCTAGGAATAGCTTCTGTTCAACCCTATATAGTTTCAAAAGCTGCAAACTTCTTCCTAATAATATGTTGATTTAGCATATGTGGCCTGGTAACACAAATCCTGTTTGCTGCATCACTGGCTGCTCATTAAACTAATAACACAAATAGATAAAACAAACAAATGAAGAAAATGAAAGCCACTTGTTAATAGCTCTAATATCCACATCAAAGTGATCTTCTGCAGTCTTACTTTGCATCGTTATCGTCATTCAACCACTAATTATTTTAGGGGCATACCATATCTACCACATAGGCATGCCAAATATCATCCTCTATGTGGTCACTGGTCACTACAATCCATCCCATTTTCATTTTCATCCCAAAAAAGCAGTTTTCATTTTCAAGGAGCGGTCCAGTTTCTCTTATACATGAGGTCCAGCTTCTGCTTTCTGTTTTGTCACAACACCAATATGAGGACAAAAAAAAAAAAGTGTTGTGCATGTACAAAATGAAGAACGAGTGGTGCATGTGTGATGCTGCCTGTTGTGGCTTTATGTAGGATAATGAACTCATTTTAGCAAACAAAAGCGGTTTTACAAGGATTTAAGACCTTGTTTTTTGTGAGGGGTGTTTGGGAATTAACAGGTTTAGTTGCTTTCAGTAGATACTAACTTGAACCTAAAAGATTTTTGGATTTTGCAGGAATGATTTTGTAAGAACTGATAACAAAAATTTGATTTTAAGTATAAAATTATTTGGATGTTGTTGCACATAATTACTTTTTAATTGTTAGATTACTGAGAAGTGTGTTGTAAAATGAGCCTAGATATATTTGCTCATCTTTTTTTTTGTGTAAATTTTACAGAGTTTTTAATATTTATAAATACAAATTAATTTTGTGTAAAGAACTCAGACTTATGCAGAGACCACAGACCAATCACCTATTAAAAAAAAAGGTGTGAAAATAAATATAAAAAATGTATGTACAAATAATTTATCATATAAATTAAGTACAAATTTGTATTAGAACTTTAATTTGAGCCTACTTTCGTGATTTGAGCTCTACTTACTTTATGCAGACAATTAGCTCGAATTTAATGAATCAATATAAAACCTTGTACTAACTAAGCATCTTAGACTCAATGAGTTAAGTTTAATTTTTTAAATACATAAAACATTTTTTCATATATTTAATTAAGAATATTTAGTCAAACTAAAAATAAAAACAGTAGGAAAACAATGATGAGTTACTAGCTGTATTTCTTTACGGAAAAGATAGATGCACAGAGAGATTGTCCGCATACGGCATAACCTTCACAAAAAATGAAATCAATGGCCTAAAGTTTTTTAACTGTGAAATTACAATAATAACAAGGCCCTCTTTTATTGGAAAAAGATAATCATACATTATTTTTAGTGGTGCATGTATTATTTACATTAGAGTTACACATGGGTTGGGTTGATTTGGATTTAGGAGAAAAAAAAATCTAAACCAATTAATTGAGGTCGAGTTGGGTTGGGTCGGTTTTAGTTAAAAAATTTTGAGCAATCCGAACTGAACCAACCCGATTACGGGTCGGGTAGTCGGGTTGTTCAAAATTTTCATACATGCTGCAAGAAACTGTTTCGAAATTCAAGTGACAGTGAAAGAGAAGATGTAAAATATTGTTATGAGACAAAGATCCCTTCACAAAGTAGAAACAGAACTTTGGTTAAATCATCCATTATAATATTTAAGCACAAATCATATAATATTTAAGCACAAAAAATATCAAAAACACAAAAGGAACACCCATTTGAGTTCACAACTTGTCCAGTATTATACAATCAGCATCAACATTTGAGTATCAAGAAGGAAACATAGCATTATACACAACTTGACAATCAAGAAAGAAAAAGATTGAATCCCAACTTGACAATCAAGAACATTTGACAACCAAGAACATTTGAATATTAAGAAGGAAACACAACATGAACGTTTGACAATCAAGAAGGAAAAATATTGAATCTCAACTTGCTCAGTTTTATACACAAACACAACATGAATATTTGAGTTCAGAATTGTGAGTGCCATGGTCAACGGACTCAGCTCCCTGGTCTGTTGTCTCCCTCGACCAGGTCCTCCTCCACATGGTGGGCCCCCTCCTACACAATCGTTCCTCGCAGTTTTTTTGAGACCAAGCGAGTTGGAGGCTGTCGTCCTCTGTCGCTCCCCTCCATCTGTGCCGAGCCACCAACATAGAGCCACCCACCACGATCCCGCAGATCTGCTCAACAGCCGACGCAGAGCCACCCAAGTTGCCAAAGATCTACTCAGATCTCGCGAGATTTGGTCACGAAAAGAAACGAGAGGCAAGATCTAGTCACGAAACGAAACGAGACGCGAGATCTCCTCAGATCTGTTCAGTGCTGTGTGAGCAAATGTGGTGGCTAGGCCTGAGACAAAACGAGAGTATAGGTGGTCTAGTCACGAACTCGACGCTGGTGGTGGTTGGGCCAAGAGGAGAGGAGGAATTCCATGAGTGCAGCGCAGAGGTGGCAAGCGGCTAGGGGATTTGGGAAGGAATTTTTCAGAGAGAAACGAAAGGAAAGGAGAGTGAAATTGAGAAAATGATGAGTAACGGTACGGGTAAGAAAACAAATCAGAAATGAAGGTAATTAAAAACAAAAAACGACGCCTTTTATTCGAGTGGTCGGATCGGGTCATCGGGTTAGGCCACTGAACCCATCACCCGAACCAACCATTGATCGGGTTAATTGGATTTGACCGATGAGCCGAACCAACCCGAAAATACAAAGTTGGGTTAGGTCGGGTTGGGTTAGATTATGTGCAACCCTAATTCACATCCTTTTTAAAGGATGTGATTGAGTGAGAGAAAGTGACAGAAAAAAATATGTATAATAAATTATATTAAATAGAGTGTAAAAATTAGTATATATATTATTTAATGTAAGAATATAAAAAGGATTCAAACGGTGTGTGTGAAATTATTGATGAAAAAAATTTATCCATTGATTTAAAGGCTGAGAGGACTGTAGACCAAAAAAAAAAAAAGGCTGCGAGGATTCTATGGAAAATTTTCTGGTATAGTTAACGTTACTTATTTCTTTATTCATGAAAAATTAAATTTATGACATTTTACAAACTAGACAAATTTCGCTACATACAACGTATACACTGAAGCAACTGTGAACGAAGTCAATATATCTTTTCGTTTTTACTTTTTGGGTCAAACAACTAAAAGCTATCGCAGTTACTTTTAGACTTACATTGACTTAAGAACTTTTCTTGATTTAATCTATAATAATTTGGGTTGGTATAGCTTAAGTTAGGCTGACCTTTGATACAAATGGGCCCAATATTATTTTACGACGACCTAGAAGTCTGGGTTGGCTAACAAATTCAGAGGTCTTTTTCGAGATGACAAAATCACATATGGGCCCGTTTTGGCCCATTCATATTCACTTTATTTGTTTTCTGAGTCATTTTGATTGATTCAAGCCAATCCTTTCATGATGTCCTTTCCCCCTTTGATTATTGTCCTAATAATCTTGGTTGCTGGCACCACTAGTGTCCTCTTGATTTGAATTGAGGAGACAATAGTCCTAGTCCTACAGTCTCCTAGCATGTGTTCATCAAGTTGTGGAGTTCTATTTATCTTTCTTTTTGTTTTTGGTACTATTTTTCTAGTTTGTTATCCCTTTAAATAGTAGATTAATAATATTTATACAAATCTACACTCATACATTTTTTTTACATATTTTTGGTGCAAGTTATTAGACAACGCTTTAGATTTATTAAAACTTTTTTAAATGATACACATATTTTATATAATTTATGCAAATATCTTTTTCTTAAAAAAATGTGTATAAGTATTTTATATTATTATTCAATTATATATTAATACATAATTAAAATATTTAATTTTTTAATATAATAATTATGATAGTCAAACTTCTCCAATACTTGAAGATTACATAATTAGGCCATAATATTACAATATATCATAATTAAATCCTTGTACATAAAAAAATTGTCCTACATTATTAAAGGAGATAGATACCAAACTCATCGATGATTTTTTCTTTATCGAAAACAGTTTTCTTGTGTCATCTTCATTTGAAGAAACAGTAGCCTAAATAATAATTTGCTTGTCATATTAAAAAAAATTATATATTCACGATGGCGGGAGTAAGCTTATACTTTGTGTGGTTAATGGGTGTTTTAGATGGGAAATGTTTGATACCTTTTTATCTCACATCTCTCACATCACTAAAGTGGTAGAATCAAAATAAAAATGTATAAAAATTTAAATAAAACTAGTTGTAATTAAGTAATAGAAATTATACAAACATAAATAATATATATTGAAGTGTGTACATAACATTACTTTTAGCATATATTTGGTTTCGTTTAATTTTTATACCTTATATTTTTACTGTCCATAAAATCGTAACTACTCCACATTTTCATTGTTTAATGAATTCTCTAAACCCAGGCTTGAATGCCGACGGATGCTCCGAAACTTTTTGGTCCCAGTCCCATCCCATCCCAGCAATCATCATTAAGAAGAAGAGAAATGGGGTGAGGATTTTTGGAAAGTGTGAAGGTAATACTTGAGGAGTTGACGTGCAGGGCCAGCAGGGTGGAGTATTTGAGGGGAAGATAGAGGTGAATGAGACACAAAAGAGAGGACAAAGAAACGAAAATAGGAGTAATGCTACCATTGTACCATCGAGGGTTGTGGTTGATGCAAAGTTTGTGTGGTTCGAGCCTTGTGTTGGACATTTTGTGGATAGGCATGTTGCTGGGATATTTGTGGGGGTTATTCATTGCTTACGGGCTGTGGTCAGTCATAACTCATAAACCTAGATGCTAGCAGTGTAATATCCCTAATAATAATAATAATAATAATAATAATAATAATAATAATAATAATAATAATAATAATAATAATAATAATAATAATAGGTACAAAAAAATCTTGTTAATCAAGTTAAGTGTTTTAGAAGGAGAAATAATATCTCCCAAAACAATGATTACAAAAACTAAAAATCTAGTTGGGAATGATTATTCATGATTTAGCATAAACAAAAATCTACAGGCTTATTGAATAAGCCTAAACACGTCAAACTGCTTTAGAAGAAAATTCTTGAAATGTAATCTTGATAGGAATGATTATTCAATAAGCTTATTCAATAATTGTTTAGTTTACTTTGTGAAATGGTTTATGATTCAAATTAAAAATTGTTTCTGATTCAAATCGAAAATTATTTTTGATTTAGATGGTTATTCGAATAGAAAGCTATTCGAATGACAACATTCAAATTTGTGAAAATAGAATATTTTACTTTGTGGGAACTAAAAGAAAAGCTTATAATATGACTCAATTCACTAGTTGAAGTATAAAGAGATACAAAAGTTTATATATAAAGTCACAAAAATGACGATTTGAAGTTTGTTTCCTACTGTTTATATCTTATAATAATGTTAAAATGTGAGATACATTATTATCTTATGGAGTAAGTTCACTAATGTTGTCCCATTGTGTTAATGAATCAATGTACAAGAGAATTATTATTGCGACTGTGATTAGAAAACATTAAAGGATGCATTGATTATAATTAATTATTATGATCATGATTAGAAATATTGGAGGACGTCTCGATTAGAAATATGCACATTTAATTAAGAATCTTAACAATGGGATAAAGAGAATACTTATGCTTAGCTTATTTTCATAAATGATTTATGATGATTTTATTACCCAATCCCGATATTCTTATCGCAAACAGTCCATACACCTCTTTTCACACCTAATCTAATACCATTCATCATACTTATTTTTTTCTATCACTTTATCTCTCTTAATTACACACCCTTAAAAAGAGTGTGTACAGTGCCTACACCTTTAAAAGAGGTGTAGGACCATCATTATTCTTTTATTGCCAAGGGTATATTCATAAATGATGATTTCATGCTGAAGGTTTTCTTTTATAAATGATTTATGATGTATTAAAATTTTACAAATATTGTTAAGTATTTTTCATAAAGTTAAAGAATAATGGATTTATAGAAAGAAAAATGAAAAGGATGGTAAAAATGTTTTTCGTACATGTGACAGTTGAAATATCATTAGTTCAAAAACTTATAAATATTTTTGTTCATTCCTATTGAGTTTTATCTCACCAAACTTTGCGTGGTATTTCAGAAAATGCCCACCATTTGGTTCCTAATTGATCTACAAGTCGAGCAGGTGTATATGCCAGTTTTGGGGGATTATGTCTTTTCATTCACTATAGGAGATCTCTACCTGATTATCCTGCTTTTCAATGAGTAGTAGTAGAATTTGTATATTAAAATATGTATACAATTAACACTTCATAGGCTTTTCATGTTTTTTTTTAGCACCATGCTAAGGCCTAGTGGAGCCTAACTTTTGAATATAAGTGCTAACTTATTTTAAAAGTGTTACTCATACTTATGTGAGGCATGTATATATTAACTACTAACTTTTGAAGGGTTCTATCCTTTGTTATTGTAAAATATTACAGATCAAGTTAATATTAACAACAATTGGAAGTATGTTGGACTATCTCAACTATTTAGTAATTATATTAGAGAAATAATTGTAATAATTATAAAATTAGAGTAAGATGTCACAATCAGTCCTCTTGTCTAAGCAATGCCTCTGACGGATCGGTGAGATTCGCTTCCGCTATGCAAGCCACCAGTTTAGAATCTCATTTTTTATACCCAAAAAAAAATGAAAAAAAGAATAACACAACTCATTCACATTTATACATACAACTTATGTTATCTCAGTAAATATTATGTATACCAAGCATTTTCCAAAGAGAAATTCTTGCTTCTTTTTTTTTTTTAAAAAAAGAAGGGATATCTTTGCTGAAAAAAAGAGAGAAAAAAATGAAGAGTGAAGTTTTAAGTAAATAAATTCTTATTTAAAAATTTTTATAAGATTATTAGAAAAAAAATATAGATTACTATATGATATTTTAAATTATTTTTTAATCTTTATGAATATTTGAAATTTCTCTAGTTTTAAAAATTTTAAATATGAAAAGAAATTATTACTTGATCTTTAATTTCTTTTCTTTGATTTCTTCTCTTTCTTTTTCGAGTTGGTATGAGTAGTTAAGGTTTCAATCATGAGTTCAAGTCCCTCTAACGCTATTTAAATCCATGGTTGGTAGGCAATCTTCCCCAAGGAGATCCCTTGATATTCAAGGGTTAGTTGAGTAACCTCGTGTGCGAAAGTAACTTGTCTTCAGTATCATGAGATAATCATTAGAATTGGGCCTTTATCTATGCTTTGGGATCTCAGACATGGCAATGACACCCTATCCAATAGTATTAGGAATATCTCTCCTTATTACCAATTTTTTGAAAAAAAGAAAGAAAGAAAGAAAGGAGAAAGTGCAAAGAAGCAATCAAAACTTAATGTATAAGCATTTCACTTATAAGGTTAAGGTTTGATTTTCATTGTCAACAATATCTTCTTATTAGGAAATTTATAATATAATTCATCATTAGGAGTAGCCAATTTGTAGGCATTTCACTTATGGCATAGCATATTTTATGCTCAATAATTTATTTATCAAACGAGACTTACTTAGAGTCTATTTAACTAAATAAGTCAAATCTAGACCTTTTTCAAAGACTTATTTGGCCTAACAAACTAGTTTATTTATAAATTATTTATACATATAGTTTAAAATTAATAATAATTATATAATATATTGATTATACATTAATATAATTTATATATTTTATACACAATACAATAATTTTGCTAAAGGCTAGGTATATTTGAAACCTATAAAAAAAAGTTATTGACTTATTTAAAGGCTTATATGCAATTTAAACTATTAAATAAGCTTGTCAAACAAGCTTTTATGTTTATAATAGAAAAGTTAGACCCAACCCAAATAAAAGCCTATGATAGATGATAATAATAGGTTAGGTTAAGGTTAAGAATTTGCAAAACAGGCCTAACCTATTTAAAGCAAACCTTAGTCTAATTTATTTTTATCCCTAATATATATATAAAGTATTGTAAAGTTAATTTGAATATAAAGAACTAAATTTGTGTTATATATATTAATGTTTTGATGGATTTATATATTATATTAAAATATATAAGTTTCTCTTTCCCCCTATTTCAGTCTTGTTTGGATAGACTAATGAAAAAAGAACTTATTTTTAAGTTCTTCTCTTAAAGGAACTTTTTTAAAAAAAAAAAAAAAATATTTTATATTTATATATAATAATGTTTCAGAAGTACTTACTCTACAAATTACTAATACTAAAAATCACTTATCACTTATTTTAAAAGCTAAGGATTTATACTTGTAATGGTAACTGCACTTTTTTTTTTTTTTAAGATTGCATCTAAATACATTCACAAACATTTGTAAGTACTTATTTTATGTTTTTTAAAGTATTTATTTTAAAAAATAAGTGAATCCAAATTATTGTAAAGTTAATTTGAATGTAAAGATTTAATTTGGTGTTATATGTTAATGTTTTGATGAATTTATATATTAATGTTAAAATATATAAAAATTTCTCTCTCTCTTTTTTTTTTTACCATCTTAGCCCGTTTGGTCCTTTATAATGAAATATAAGCTGTTTGGTAGTATTATTTGAGAGTAGGTAAGAATTTCTTAAATAAACACACTCTTAAAAGTATGGTCATGCCACCCATTGCAATGGAAATAAACTGCAATTTAAACAAATGTTATTTGTAATGTTAAAAATTTAAATGTTCAAGTTATTATTTTAAATTTTTTTAATCTAATTATCACTCTTAATCTAAAATTATATAAGCAATTGTTAAGAAAAAAAAAGTATGGTCAATTTAGAGCTGACAAAACGGGTTCAACTCATTGGGTTGATCCGCTAACCCGCTATTTTAAATGAGTTGGGTTCAATATTTGAATCCATTTTCATTTTTTAACCTACACAACCCGCAACGGGACGGGTACGGGTTAACCCGTTGGGTTGTTAATTTTTTTTTAAAACATTTCTATCTTGTTTTTTTTTAACTCTTTTCTCTGTATTTTTTTTAGTCTTTTATTTCCATTCTAAATTTACATCTACTCTTTTCATGAGTGAGGACTGACTCATTATTTTTGTATCTCTTTTTATATTATTTTTTTATTTTTTTATATATTTTTTTTTGTTTTTTAGGTTGATTAAGCTGATTGACACACTAATGCGCTCAAATTTTCGCATTTTACTTTTTATGAGAGTCAACTTGTCAATTCATCTTAAAATGATGTGAGTTAATTTTTTTAACTCATTTATCAAAACAGATCAACCCACCCAACCCATATTTTAATGGATTAAGATGAGACGGGACGAGGGTAAATTAGCCTGTTTTGCCACTTCTATATTGGTCATACCCTGTTTTCAACGTGGAGCCTATTTCCAAGTGTTTTGGATCGGGAAAGGTTGCGTCGAATGTGCCGCCATTGGAAACAGGGCCGAACCTAGTACGTCACTTGACTAAGGGCCCATTGAAACTTATTGTTTAATCAAAAGGACCAGATAAACTGCAACAAACAGAACTACAAAACCACTTTTTTTTGTCTTAATTAGAAGACCACTTTTCAAAACTACAATTATTGGGCCAGACTAGGTTAGCCTGGGCTTAAGCCCATCCTCATTAACAGAACACTTCCCAAAGCTCCATGTTACGTGGAAAACACATACGACTGTAACGTTTTTACGGGAGTAATGCTAATCGTGTTTGCGTAATTATGAAAAAAATATCAACAATTTTGATACTATTTACGTAAGTAAAAAAATAAAAAATATCTCTTTAAATAAAAAATGACATTTTAATAAATAATTTTATTATTAAAAACAATTTAACCAAAGAGCCTATACAACTGTCTGACGTTGTCGACAAAATAAGAAGCGTGAAAGCCATTTTCGCTCTATTTTTTCTTTTTATAATTTGTGTTTACATAGGGTGATATACTATTACAGTATCTTTTATTTATTATAACCTTTAAAATATTTCTTAAGTAGATAACACCATCACCATTGACTTTAATTATTATTACTTATAGCAAATTATCTACAAATTTATTATACTTGCGTGCCTTTAGTTAATATATTTAATAAAATATTAAATTGAAATATGGGTAATTCAAGATATTGGCGGTAGAATATTAACAAAAATTGATGAACACTTTATTCATTACTAAGTCATGTTGTGAATTGAATTTCTAAAAAATAAAATGAAGTAACTCTCAACTTCTTAGAGAGCCCGACAGCTCGTGCATGAGCTCACTCAGTGCATGTTTGGATATTCTTTGGAGGTTTCAAATTTAAGTTTGGAATTCTTGAATAGCGCAAAAGTATATTTGAGTATTTGTTGGTTAGTACTATTTCAATATGTTTTTGAATTTAAACGTAAGTTTGGACAAAAATAATAATTTTATCCGTTGAAGTTTATTTTCTTTTAACATTTACTTTGTCAAACTCACTTTTGAAATAAAAATATCTAAATATAAATCACGTTATTAGAAACTCACTTTTAACTAAATTTAAATTTATAAATATATTTTTAACTAAATTTAAGTTTATCAATTCCAATCTAAACACACATTTACTAGTTGAACAAATTCAAACATATAAAAGAGAAAAGCTATTCAAAACCGTCACAAAGCATATTAATTTAAGACAACAAATTGAAGAGATTCAAACATTTAATTTTTTTTTTGTATTAATTCAAACAATTAAATTGATACGCATGAAATGCATAATTGGTTTCTACTTTTTTTACCTACACAAATCTTCATTAAAAAAACCGAAAATTAAGAAAAAAGACAAAATAAAAATTGACTTTACGCATCCAAATTACAAAGAAAAAAAAAATCACCTATGTTCTTTAATTATCAAATGTAACTTTCAGTTCAATTCTTTAAAATCAGAATAATTCTTTGTCTAACTTTCAAGGGCAAAGTGATTTTGGAATTCTCTCGCCAAAAACTGTGGTGAATAAATAAGTAACAATTATTTGTTTTTTGCGTCAAACTTAAGTAAATATCATAATATATTTTTTTTAAAAAAAAAGAGGTAGATTTTTTTAAGAAGTCAAAGTCAGCATCATCTTTAAATAGGGGTTTTTTCGTTTTTGTTTCTGCTAAGAAACAGTGCCGTGCCGTCAGAGAAGAAGAGAAAAAAAAAAGGCAAAAGAAGTTGATCTTGCGTATTCAAATCCCATAGTCACTTGTAGTCTGATTTAAATAATTTTTTAGTATATTATTTTTTGCATTGTACACATTTACTTGTGCGATTAGAATTTTTTTTATCTTTATTTATTAGATTATTTGTACTCTTTTGTGAAATTTAAATTTTGTTATTTTGTTGATTTCCGCTTTATTAGCCGTGAGTAAAAGTTGATATAATATTCTTATTTGTTGGGAGACATTTTGTTGTACTCATTAATTTTTATAGTGAATATTTTTTTGGATTAGGTCCAGTGATTTTTACTTCTCACGTAGAGGAGGTTTTTCAAGTTAAAATTGTGTGTGTTTTCTTTACCTATTTATTTTTGTGCGTTCTTGGATATATCTTTTGATGTGTATTTTTTATTAGCTGTATATTTTGCTCATGACAGGTTCTTTCAAGTGAGAAAAGTTTTATTGTTCATTTGTCTGTTGTTGCTTCCGTTGTGTATACACTCCTTTCTTTCCCAATAGCTGACATCAGAAAAATTTATTTGTTTGTTTGTTTGTTTGATTGAATGATGGAGCTAATTTGTAGTAGAATGATTAGTTTGAATGACAAAAATTACCACAAGTGAAAAAGAAAGATTTATTATTTGTGAAAATATTACATTTATCGGTGTTTGCTAGTGAAAAACCTGAGGCTAAATCATATGAAAATTAGGCTTTTGAGCATGAGATGATTTGTGGTTTTATTCGGTAATAGATAGATGATAATGTTTTGAATCATATTGCTAATGATTCTCATGCCAAAACATTGTGGGAGAAGCTTGAGACCTTATATGCCTCTAAATTTAGGAATAATAAATTATTTTTGATGAAGCAGGCTATGAACTTGAGTTACAAGGATGATAATTCTATCTCTGATCACTTGAGTGATTTTCAGGGATGCTTTGACCAGTTTCCCGGTATGAGTGTGAAATTTGAAGATAGAATTTTGGGACTTTGATTGCTTAATACTCTACCTGATTATTGGGAAAATCTTACCTTGTATTTGAATGTTTTTTCATTAATGGAACGGAACGGAATAGGTAGGGATGAACCAGAAAGGAAAGGGAATGAATGAAACATAATTAACATTCTCTTTGTTTGAAAGTTTCATTAACGGAATGAAACGGAATATGTGTTCCCCCCATTCTACCTCAATTTTGGAGAGAACAAAAGTTGAGCATTTGAGGAAAAGAGAGGGGAAATGGTTCCATATGTGTTCCATTCTCTTTTAAAACTCCCAAATAAGGAAAATTATTCCCCTTCCCCTCATTTCATTTCCCTTTCCCCTATTACTTATCATCCAAACATAGTGTCAGAGTTACTTTGACTAATTCTGCTCCTAGAAGTGTTGTGACCATAAATTATGTAAAGACTGCTATTTTGAATGAAGAAATCAGACTACGAACTTAGCATGCGTCCTCTTCACAATTAGAGGTTTTGGTTACTGAAAATAAGGGGGAAGCATTGAGAGGGATCGGTGACAAGGCAATAGAGGCAAAAACAAAAGTAGAAGCAAATCAAGGTCTAAATATAAAAACCTCGAGTGTAACTATTGTGGTAAAAAAAGGGCATGTCTAAAGGTTCTGCTACCGATGGAAAAAGAAGAACAAGGGTAACAAGGGCAAGCAACAAAAGAAGGATAATGACAATGATGATCGTGTTGCCACCACTGCTAGAGAAGATCTTATGATTATCTGCGATGAAAATTTAATTAATGCTGCTTGTAATGAGACCAGTTGGGTTATTGATAGTGATGCTAGTTTTCATGTGACATTTAGGAAATATTTCTTCGCATCTTATATGCCTAATGATTATGAGGTTTTGAAGATAGGTAATGATGATATGTCAAAGGTGATTGGCATTGGCAATGTTTGTTTGAAAACTAGAAATTGGACAAAGTAAATTTTGAAGAATGTCAGACACGCATCAGACATCCATTTGCATATGATTTTTGCTATTGTTCTTGATGATGATGGTTATTTTAGTACCTTTAGTGGTGGACAGTGGAAACTCTCTAAGGGTTCTTTGGTTGTGGCACATGAAAAATAAGTTCAAGTTTGTACTGGACCAAAGTTTCAGTTTCTGTTGATGCTGCTAATATAGTTGAGTGTGATAACTAGTCAGAATTATGGCACAAGAGACTTAGTCACATTAGTGATAAGGGACTTGATACTTTGGCCAAAAGAAATCTACTTTTAGGTTTGAAGGGTACAAGTTTAAAAAATTGTGCTCATTGTTTGGCTGGGAAGCAGAATAGAGTCTCTTTCAAGAGTCATCCTCCTTCTAGGAAATCAGAGGTGCTTGAGTTGATGCATTCAGATTTTTGTGGTCCAATGAGGATTAGAACATTTGGTGGTGCACTTTACTTTGTGACTTTCATTTATGCTCCTTCAAGGAAACTTTGAGTTTATGCCTTGAAGACTAAAAACCAAGTGTTTGGTGTCTGTAAGCAGTTTCAGGCTTCTGTTAAGAGAGAAACAGAGAAGAAATTGAAATGTATTCGCACTGATAATGGTAGTGAATATTGTGGATCATTTGATGAGTATTGTAAACAACAAGGTATTAGACACCTGAAGAAGCCCCTTAAGACTCCTCAGCTTAACGACCTGGCATAAAGGATGAATAGGACATTGATGAAGAGAGTTAGGTGTTTCCTTTCTGAAGCAAAGTTACTTGGATCTTTTTGGGGTGAGGCTTTATATACTATTGCACTTGTTATTAATTTATCTCCTACTGTTACTTTGCAGGCTGATGTTCCTAACAATGAATGGTATGAAAAGGATGTTTTCTATGACCACTTATGTGTCTTTGGGTATAGAGCATTTGTACATATACCCAAAGATGAGAGGTCTAAGTTGGATGTCAAGATTAGGCAGTGCATCTTCATTGACTATGATCATGATGAATTTGGTTATAGGTTGTATGATCTAGTTGAAAAGAAGCTTGTTAGAAGTCGTGATGTTATTTTCATGGAGGATCAGACCATTGAAGATATTAATAAGGCAAAGAAGTCAGAGTCTCTGAGTACTGATGATTTGGTTGATATTGATCTAGTTCCTGAGCCTCATATGCCTGATGAAACTTTGGCAATTATGATGATATGCATAATCATATTCAGGGTGATTAGGTTGAGGATGTTGTTGATAATGTTGCTGATGAGGTAGATGTTCATACTCGGGAGATTGTTGATGAACTTGTTGTTTCACTTAGGAGGTCTTTTAGACATCTTATTCCCTCTAACCATTATTCATCTGATGAATATGTGTTCCTCACTGACTGGAGAAAACCTGAGTGCTACGAAGAGGCTATGGAGAGTGAGCAGAAGGCAGAATAGGTTGCAGCAATGAATGATGAGATGAGATCTTTGCTTGACAACCATACTTTTAAGCTGGTCAAGTTGCCTATGGACAGGAAAACTTTGCAAAATCAGTGGGTTTACAGGTTGAAGAATGATGAGAATACTTCCACTCTGAGATACAAAGCTAGATTAGTTGTCAAAGGATACTGTCAGAAAAAAAGATTGATTTTGAGGAGATTTTATCACCGATTGTTAAAATGTCTTCTATCCAAGTTGTTCTTGGTTTGGCAGTCAATCTTGATTTAGAGGTTGAGCAAATAGATGTGAAAACTGCTTTCCTTCATGGTGATTTGGAGGATGAGATTTACATGGAACAACATGAGGGTTTTGTGATGAAGGTTAAAGAAAATTATGTCTACATGTTGAAGAAAAGTTTGTATGGCTTGAAACAAGCCCCGAGGTAATGGTATAAGAAATTTGAGTTTGTTATGATTCAGCAAGGTTTCAAGAAGACTACTTCTGATCATTGTGTGTTTGTGCAGAAATTTTCTGACAATGAATTCATCATTTTATTGCTCTATGTTGATGATATGTTGATTGTTGGTCATGATTCTTCTAGAATTGACAAGTTAAAAAAGGAGCTTAGTAAGTCTTTTGCAATGAAAGACTTAGGACCAACAAAACAGATTCTTGCCATGCAGATTACTCGTGATAGGCCAAGAAGTTGTGATTATCACAGGAGAAGTACATTGAGAAAGTGCTTCAACGGTTTCACATGAATAAAGCTAAAGTTGTAGACACACCTCTTGTTTTACATTTTAGGCTTAACACTAGATAAGTTCCTTCTAGTGATGAAGAGAAATAAGACATGTAATGTGTTCCTTATGCATCTGCAGTAGGAAGTTTAATGTATGCAATGGTTTGCACAAGACTTGATATATCTCATGCAGTTTGTGTAGTTAGTCATTTTCTTTCCAATCCTGGTAGAGAGTATTGGAAAGCTGTGAAGTGGATATTGAGATATCTCTGTGATACTTCTAGTTTGAAGCTTTGTTTTAGAATTGGGAAACATGTTCTTTGTGGTTATATATATTCAGACTTGGCAGGGGATGTTGACTCTAGAAAGTCTACTTCTGGCTATTTGATTACCTTTGCAATGGGAGCTGTGGCTTGACAATTTAGGTTGCAAAAGTGTGTTGCATTATCTACTATCGAAGTTGAGTTCATTGCTATTACTAAGACTTGTAAGGAGTTGCTTTGAATGAAGAATTTTGTGCATGAACTTAGTTTTACATAGCAGAGGTATGTTTTGTTTGGTGATAGTAGAATGTTATCCATCTTGATAAGAATCCTACATTTCATGGTAGATCTAAGCATATTGATGTAAGATATCATTTGATACGTGATGCTCTAGACTCTAAGTTATTGGAACTTGAAAAAATTCATACTGATGATAATGATTCAGACATGTTGACAAAGACTCTACTGAAGGGGAAGCTTGAAGATTGTCGTTTAGTTACCAGTTTGACATTTACCTCCACTTGAGTTAGAGGGGGAGTTTGTTGTATGGGTCCAACCTAAGTGGGCTCATACCATAATACCATAATATTTTTTTAAAAAAAAAGGTAGGTTTTTTAAAAAGCCAAAGTCAGTATCATCTTTAAATAGGAGTTTTTCATTTTTCGTTTCTTGTAAGAAACAGTGTCGCGCTGTTAGAGAAGAAGAGAAAAAAAAAGAAGAAGAAGCTAATCTTGCATGTTCAGATCAGGTAGTCATTCGTGGTCCAATTTGGATGATTTTTCAGTATGTTGTTCCTTGCACCGTGAACTTTTACTTGTACGGTCAGAATTTTATTTTTTCATCTCTACTTGTTGGATTGTTTGTACCCCTTTGTGGGTTTTGAACTTTGTTACTTTGTTGATTTCTACTTTGTTGGTAGTGAGTAGGGACCGTTGTGATATCCTTATTTGTTGAGAGACACTTTGCTGTATTCATTGATTTTTATAGTGAAGATTTTTCTGGATTAAGTCTCGTAATTTTTACTTCTCATATGGAGGAGATTTTCCACGTTAAAATTATATGTGTTCTCTTTGTCTATTTATTTTTGTTCATTCTTAGATATATCTTTTAATGAATATTTTTAGTTGACTGTATATTTTGCTCTTCATATATTCTTTTAAGTAACAAAGATTTTATTACTTATTTATGTGTTATTACTTCTGTTGTGTACACACTCTTCTCTTTCCCACCATTATTAGAGTAGATTCACTGAATAAATTAAAACTTAAAAGTGAAAGTAATATGCAAATGTGACCAAGCAAGCGTTGGCATTTTCTTGAAAAAATCAAAGTAATATCCAAGTGAGCCGAAGTCTGCCTTGGCATTTTCTTAGCACATTACATGAGCACTGCACATGGTGGGCTCAGCACAAGTAGAGATGTGAGTTATGTACATGTGTATTTTTCTGTGTTTTTCTATATTCAGTTATGTCAGATGTGTGGTAGCATTACTACTCTGGTGTCAAGTGTTATATATTCCTGGGAGAAATCAAAAGTATTCAACACATACAGATATTATTGCCATAATCCTTAACACACCATCAGATTTAGATTTAGAGCAGAAAAAAAAAAAGCAAAGCTCTACCAAAAATAAATGGAGCGTACCTGATGCAGGTACCAGTTGTAATGACATAGGCAGTGGTAAATCCATATAAGCTTGCATGCACCAGCACTCCACACACCTTTTGCCTTGTATCTCCTAATTACAATTAATTATTACAATTAATCATAATATGCCACAATTCAATATTTCTTAATTAATCAGTGTACAAAATCAATGTTCCAGATAAATAATTGAGGGGATTAAGTTATATTCAATTGTCATTCAATAATTTATAGAAAAAAAAATGTAATTTATGAATACAAGATATCTCACTCAAAACATAAATATGCATCTGCAACTTCTATTATTTTAAGTTGAATAGATTAGGCCAGTCATATCATTAATTAATATATAATTATTATAATTAATTAAAATTAATTATCATAATTTATCATAATTAATAATATAATTGACTTAGTATATTTAACTTGAGTGCTATAAGATTATGTAAAAATTTCTCTTATTTTTAAACATAAACTTCTTCTTGGTCAAAAATAAAAGGCATCTCACTCACCAAGGTAGATCTTGACAGCATGCATGTAGGAAGAGCTCCTAATAGTCCCATGTTCAGGATCAGGGAATCTGTAGCAGTCAGAGAGAAGGTTTGCTGAAACGCAAAGACTATGATGCACAATGGACCACCAATCCACCCCAGCTGTGCCACAGACCATGCTAGAGACAGCACCCCTGCCCCTATCACACCAGTTATTATGTGTGATAATGCACTCCATACATTCCCTTCATCACATCACAGGCATAGTTGGAAATATAGTTAGCTGCCTGGACCATAGAGAATCCAGAAACAAAAAAAAACAAAAGATACGATGATTCCAAAACAGTGACGTACATTAAATAAGAATTAATAAAAGTCAAATTTCTTTTTAAACTGAAATTTGGAATTTCTGAACATAAAAAAAGTTGAGAACCAATAGGGATTTGGCATGTCATATTGTATGAGAAGTACCACTAACATAAAAGATAAAAGAGCATGACTTAGAGACCACTCAAATTATAATTGCCCTTCAAACCTACCAATTATACAAATCTTTAACTGTTCTTCCCTAACTCAGACTGCAACACTAACACTATCTGGTTGCAGAGCTTGTACAACAAAGAGTAACGGCATAACTTTATTGGATGAAGAGTGTTTTGCTACATAAAAAAAGCACCAAGGAGGGTAGAGAACATAAGAGTCGGAAATTGGAATAAAGCTTATATATTAATATTATAGATGATTGTTTGAAGATGAATGAGGCCATGAGAATATGCAGAATTGTAGCAGCACTTACCAGTTCTCCTAAAAGGCTCTCCTCCTAACACATCGCCAGAAGAAAAGCTTTGAATCAAGGGCGAGTACTCAATTGCTTGCTCACCCATTTCTCCAGTTCCTTCAACGAACACTTCAATTCATAAAGCATTTGTGCTTTCACATACAAAATACCCTTTATATAACCGTGGGGCCTGTCCTATACGCACGTCTATTCTAAAAATATTGAATTGAAGATGGTGCAACAGATTCCTAAACAATGCTTTCTTGATCCAAATTCTCACAATATAGAATTTTGAATCTTTTTATTTTGTATAAATTTAATTTGAATCATTACCAATATTAAAAAAAAAAAATCTTTTTGTATTAGCAATCTGACATCAAATATTATTTAGCAAAAAAATCTCATTTGATTTCTATAGTTTACCGGAAGTTTGACTGTTAACATCTGTTAGATAAGGGCATATTTCATATTAATATTAAAATGTTACATAAACAACTGTTAAAAAACATAATTTTTAGAATCTCATATTTATTTTTTTTGGAAAAAAAGTTTAAAGTGAAGAAAGACTTTTCTCATTCTAATATTAGATAAAATCACTAAATTCAACAAAGATTTATCACCAACCAATAGAGGAATCAAAGATTCGAATTCAAGTCTTACAATTGTTATGAGTATAAGATCAACCAGGTAAATCAATCCCCGTTGACCAAGTCTTTCAATTTGGAAATAAATTTAACGATATAAATAAGATATCGTGGATTTTTCTTGTAACCAAAGTGCAATGAGGATGAAAACAATTGAAAGCTAACTAAAAACGAAAAAAAAATAAAAAAATAAAAAATTGCCAACGCCCATAGGTTTTAGCTCGATCCCAACACGCAATTAACTTTGAGACTTGAGAGGCTACTGACTCATCTTTGGCATGAATTAGATGAAGGGTGAGTTCTGGTGTGCAACAGGTACAATATATTGTTGGTTGTTGCAACGTACATTTTAAGTTACAAATTTGAACTTCAATTTGACACACACAATTTCTAAATACAACTAGTTGTACAAAAAGATATTGCCAAACAATATTTTCAATTTCAGTGAAACTGATAGACTGAAAATTTTTCTCTAAAGTCGCCTAAGACAAATGTCTATGTTGAATAGAATTGAATGATTAAGCCAAAGAACAGAAACACAACTTGACTTTGTGGAAATAAATGAACCATTCCAGAACCACATGTTGTCACATCATTTCAAACTTTTCAAACTTTTCAAACACGGGCTATTTACCACTCAATGTCTAAACAACTCAATGTCTAAACAGTCGTTTTGGGGCCTATTTACCACACAATTCCATGCTGCATTACAACTACTCTCCCATCATTGTTAATATCAGCACGGGCTAGACATCACCTTGTTCCCTTGCTTGCACTGATGCTATTATCAAGCTAACCATCATATTTGGTATTTAACTAGGAAAATAATCTAGGCCTGTTGTAATCATGCTAGCCACTCAAATTTTACATAAAGTTGTACATCTTGGAACCCACTATATTAAAATGTAACATGTAGGAGTTCTTGTGATGGTTGTGGAGTCTCAAAGTGGAAAGAGATCCCTCAAATTTTCAAGAAAAACTTGGGCCTGGCATGCTCTTCAAGATCATCCCGGGTATGATCACCAATGACTTCCACACAATCCAGTGTATTGATTGGAAAAATTCATGCCCATGTAATATGGAAAAGCTGAGATCATGCCACTTCAGTTTCACGGGGGTGTACCCATGAATTTTTTCAAGAACTGCTGTATTTTTCATATGTAATGAAGCTTGCAATAACTGAATACACCAATTCAAATTGGATTAACTGTTTGGATGGAGCCTTTCAAAATTCAAGAGAATTTAAAATATTAAGAAATTTAATTGCTTTATTTAAATTCTTTTCATTTGTAAAATTTTGTATTTGGATGAAGTAATTAAATTTTCCAACATTTTTAAATTTATTATTATTTTTTTCCGTATCTCATTTTTTTTTTAAGAAATTTCATATCAAACTCAGAAGTTTGCAATCAATGAATTTGGTTATACAAACAAATTATAATAAAACAAAAGAAACTGGATCTGAGTTTTAGGATGCAATATCAGGAACAAGGTGCGCTGGGCATCGCAAGTGATTACTCCGATGGTAGTGTTCATGGTGGTTGCTGTGGTTGGATTCACCAATAGAGATAAAGGCAACTAGTGGAACTCAAGTTAATGGTGGAAGAGACAAGGACACGAGGGTGTAGCAACAATGGCAGGTGTCAGAGGCGAGTTGGATTGAGTGGTTGCACTGGTGGAGGACGTGAGAATATAGAGGCGCAACTACTCCGTCGACGATGGAAACTCCGATAGTGACCCGCAACGACTCCTGGGATGGCTCAGCTGAAGAAGCTCATGGGTTTTGAGGCAAGGAGGGCGTGGGAGTTGACGTCAATGGAAGAGATGAGAAGAGACTGAGGGATTTTAAAAATTCCACCTAATCAGGTAGAATTTTAAAATCTCCATTTTGATCCATGAAATATCCAATTAAAATTTCCCAATAATTTTAAAATTCTTTCATTATTTATCCAAACACTGCATTTATGGTGTGGTATTTTAAATCCCCTGTAAAATTACATTCCACTCAAATTTCTCCATCCAAACACTCACTAAATGCAATTACATTTCTCCATATTTTAGCATGTATCAGTGGAGAGTGAAGCTTGTGCAAAAATGGCAGCTGGCATTGCAACCAGCAAGATGCCAGATCTATGACACTTACGAAGCACAACCAGAAGGTGTAAATATGAACTGAAACAAATTAATTCTTTACATTTGCATCAAGGAAACAAAAAAAACTTTGAGACCTCATTTCAAAAAACCAAAATGACCAGAAAAAAGTAAAGGTAATATGAAAGTTATTTCGTTAGGACACAGTCTAAACTACTGAAGAGGAATCTACATGTACATAAAAACTAGCTGCCACTATCAGATAGCAAAGAACAAGCATTAGTCCTTTGAAGTAATTAGCAGTTCCTTCCTGCAAATGCATAATAAATATGTCATAACATCAGACCTTTTACCATAGTGATAATCAAATCAGAGTTACCATGTGTCATTATCTACATGTTTTAGGCTCCTAATACCATAATGATCTAGTACACAAATTTAATCTTGATTGTTTTTATCTTTGAATACAAACCTGTAACATGAAGGCTACGACTATAACAGTTAGAAATAGTGCTGCAGTCTCAAAAAGTTGAAAGTTTAGGTCCATAGGAATCCCCAAAATCCAGCTAATAACCACACAAAATGGTATCTGCATAATGAAAAGGAAAATATGAAGGAAGCAAATAACATCAGAATATAAAGAAGATAACTAAAGCAGAAAACTGATACAGAAATATACATTCTTAGAAAAGTCAAATTCCCATTCATTGTCCTTTACAAAATACGAACAAATAATCAGAAGGTATTTCTTAAATAACTCGTGTAACGGGCAATCCTAAAATTTCTTGGCTTTGCTGGCTGACCACCCAATTTGGGGGACAAACAGACACAGAGAAGAGGGAGAGGGTAGATGAGAGAAATATAATTTTGGTTATCAGCTTCTGATAGAGAACTGAGTGAGAGAATATTGTAAGGAGACTGTGGATTGAGATATTAAAAATAATATCTTAATTGATTGTACATATCTTCTTGTATTTATTGTAAATATTCTGTTTTCTAGTCAGATGATTAGTTTCCTAAGTTAGAGTATTCAGTTTGATAGTTTCCTATTTTTTAGGGATTTGTTTCCTTTATTTCCTCCTTTCTGTTTATTGTGTACATCTCTCCTATAAAGGGTGACTTTATGTACTTTTTCAAATATATCAATAATAAACACATATTTCAAGTTGGTATCAAAGCGGTGCATAGCCAGCCCTAGTCTGTTTTGTTGAGATGTCTGATGTTTCCTTAGGCTCCGATGACTCCAATGGCCTCCAAAGGAGTGACGCCTATCTTAGATCAGACCAGCCAACAGAATCAGAGTTCTGAACCCAAATTACCTATGGGTGAATCTCACTCGATTCAAATCACTACAATTTGCCTCAATGGTGTGAATTTCCTACGCTGGTCACAATCTATCCGCATGTATATTCGTGGAAGAGGAAAAATTGGGTACTTGACTGGTGACATACAGTCACTATCCAAGACCAGCCCTCAATAAACCGTCTAGGATGCTGAAAACTCCATGATCATGACTTGGTTGGTCAACTCCATGGATGAAGACATCGGTTCTAACTACATGTGCTATTCTACAGCCAAGGAACTGTGGGACAGTGTTAATAAGATGTACTCTGATATGGGTAATAAATCTCAGGTCTACGAATTGACCTTGAAGATTGGAGAGATCAAGCAAGGAGACAACGTCACCAAGTACTTCAATACCCTGAAACGAGTATGGCAAGATCTGGATCTATATAGTAATTATGAATGGAAATCACCTGAAGATGCCAAACATCATAATCAGATTGTGGAAGAAGGCAGAATCTTCAAGTTCCTGGCTGGAATTGATGATGAATTAGATGAAGTTCGGGCTAGAATCATTGGAAGGCAGACTTTTCCTTCACTTGGTGAGGTATTCTCAGAGGTAAGAAGAGAAGAAACTAGAAGAAGCGTTATGCTTGGGAAGCACAAGAAAACAAAGACAATATCAACTGACACCACTGCATTGGTGGCTGCTGATGCCTCTGCTAACAAGAGTAGCTATTCCAACCCGAGAAGGACGGATGAGCCAAACTATGTATGGTGTGAGTACTGCAACAAGCCTCACCATACCAGATAAATTTGCTAGAAAATTCATGGCAAACCAGCACATTTAAAGGGAAACAAAACAAGTCCTAAACCTAATTGAGCTTTTCCTACTGCTCATGAAGCCGAAAAGAGCTCCATTAGCAAAGAACAGATTGATCAACTTTTAAAATTTCTAAAGTCCAATTCATCATCTAGTATTCCTAGTGGCTCTCTAGCACAAAAAGATAATTCTAGTAATTCTAGTGCTTTATCCTGTAACTTAGATCTAGTACCTTGGATCATTGATTCAGGTGCATTGGATTATATGACCAGTCTGTCTTCTTTATTTGAAACTTACTGTCCTTGTTCTGGTAATGAAAAAGTCAGAATAGCAGATGGTAGTTTCTCTTCCATTGCAGGGAAAGGTATTGTCACTCTATCCAAAGTCATAGACTTAAAATCTGTCCTCCATGTTCCAAAACTTTCCTGTAATATTTTATCCGTAAGTAAACTCTATAAAGATTCTAATTGTCAAGTCATTTTCTCAAACTCTTATTGTGTTTCAGGACCAGATTTTGGGTAAGATGATTAGTAGTGCTAGGATAATAGATGGGCTCTACTATTTCAGTGATGATTCCTCCAAGTATAAAGTAGCTCAAGGTCTTAATGGTATAAATTCTCAATATGTCCGAGAACAAATAATGCTTTGGCACCATAGACTAGGACATCCAAGTTTTCAATATTTAAAACATTTGTTTCCAACTTTATTTCAGAATGTTGATTGTTCATCTTTTCAATGTGAAAGTTGTGTTCTTGCCAAAGTCATCGCACTCCTTATACTTCTAAACCCTACCGTGCATCTAAACACTTTTATTTGATTCATAGTGATGTTTGGGGTCTCTCAAAAATCAGCACCCAGTTTGGAAAGAAGTGGTTTGAGTTTTATTGATGATCATACACAGTTGTGTTGGGTATACTTAATGCGTGATAAATCTGATGTGGCAAGTTTATTTGAAACTTTCTACAATATGATTGAAAATCAATTTGATACAAAAATAAATATTCTTCATACTAACAATGGAACTGACTACTTCAATAGGTTTTTAGTAGATTTCTTAAATTAAAAAGGAATCTAGCATCAATCTACATGTCCTAATACTCCCCAACAAAATGGTCTTGCTGAAAGGAAAAATAGACATTTACTTGAAGTAGCTCGTGCCATTATGTTTGCTATGAATGTTCCTAAATATTTGTAAGGTGAAGCTATCCTAACTGCATCTTATTTGATAAATAGAATGCCTACTCGTGTCTTGAATTTTGTGACACCCCTTGACAACTTCAAATCTGTTTATCCCACTTCCAAAATGTAAGCTGACTTGCCTTTAAGAATTTTTTATTGTACTGCCTTTGTTCATTTAAACAGTAACTTGTTCAAAACTTGAGCTGAAAAGTGCATTTTTACTGGTTGTGCTCCTAATAAAAGGGGATATAAATGTTTTAATCCTATTTCTCCAGTGGAAACAATGGTTCAGGTTTCTGAAAATGAAAAAACAGTGCCAACATTAGATGGTTCACGGACAGGCGGAGAAATACCATGGTTAAATAAAGAGCTATGAGTATTTCAGCAGAGAAATAGATAATGAAATACTGTTGAGCCCATCATCGCAGCACTAGGACAATCAGATTCTCTCAAAATTCCTCCCACAAATGAATCCTTAAATGTTCCAGGTAATACTGATTTCCCTGATTCTGTTTCAGATTCTGATATTCCTATAGCCCTTAGGAAAGGTGTTATAACTTGCACTAGAAAAGGTGCAAAATTTGTAGCACTTCTCATCCTATTTCTAAGTATGTTTCCTAACAAAATTTGTCTCAAAACCATAGAGTCTTCACTTCTAGGATTACCAACCTGTTTGTCCCTACAAACATTCAGGAAGCTCTAGATGATCCAAACTAGAAATTAGCAGTTATGGAAGAAATGAATGCTTTAAACAAGAATGGGACTTGGAAAATTGTTGACTTACCAAGAGATAAGAGAACAGTAGGTTGTAAGTGGGTTTTCACCATCAAATGCAATGCTGATGGGAGTGTAGAAAGATATAAGGCAAGATTGGTTGCAAAAGGGATCACTCAAACCTATGGAGTCGATTATTAGAAAATTTTTGTTCCAGTGGCTAAAATTAATTCTATTAGAATTCTACTGTCCCTTACTGTAAATTTCGATTGGCCTTTACACCAATTAGATGTAAAAAATGCTTTTCTAAACGGTGATTTGGAAGAAGTTTTCATGGATCTTCCCCCTGGCTTTGAGAGAAATCTGAACAGAAATAAAGTATGCAAACTAAAAAAATCTTTATATGGCCTGAAACAATCCCCAAGAGCATGGTTTAAATGTTTTGGAACTGTAGTTAAAGGTCTTGGCTACTTCCAAAACCAAGCTGACCACACTCTGCTCTACAAGCATACATTGAATGATAAAACTGCTGTCTTGATTGTGTATGTAGATGACATAATTTTAACAGGTGATGATGACAGTGAACTCAATTTTTTTAAATAGAAATTGACTGATGTTTTTGAAATCAAGGAGCTTAGTCCTTTAAAATACTTTCTTGGAATAGAATTTGCTAGATCTAAAGAAGGTATATTCATTAGTCAGCAAAAATATATTATTGATTTGTTAAGTGAGACAGGTTTGCTAGGATGTAAAGCAGAAAAAAAAACCCCCATTGAACCCAAACTAAACTCCAACCAGCCAAAACCGAGGAAATAGTGGATAAAGAAAAATTTTAGAGGCTTGTTGAGAGACTAATTTATTTGTCTCATACTCATCCAAATATAGCCTTTGTTGTAAGCATGGTAAGTCAATTTATGCATTCTCCTAGACCTGAACACTTTGAAGCAGTAAACAGAATTCTGAGGTACCTAAAGGGATCTCTTGGGAGAGGACTACTTTACAGAAAACGTGGACCCTTACAAGTGGAGATCTACACTAATGTAGACTGAGCTGGTAGTGTTATTGATCGGAGGTCCACTTCAGGCTATTGTACTTTTATTGGAGGAAATTTAGTTACTTGGAGAAGTAAGAAACAAAATGTGGTTGCTAGAAGTAGTGCAGAAGCCAAATACAGGTCAATGGCACAAGGGATCTGTTAAATCTTATGGGTTGACAAACTATTAAAGGAATTAAAGGTATATAGTCCAGCACCAATGAAACTGTATTGTGATAATAAATCTACAATTGTTATTGCTCACAATCCAATTCTACACGATAGAACCAAACATGTGAAAGTTGACAAACATTTCATTAAAGAGAAAATGGAGAATGGGCAGATCTGTATCCCATACGTATCTATAACAGACCAGATTGCAGACATTCTGACCAAGGGCTTACCTAAGAAGAACTTTAAAAGTATAATTAGCAAGCTGTCCATGGAAGATATCTTCAAGCCAGCTTGAGGGGGAGTGTCGATTGACATATTAAAAATAATCTCTTAATTGATTGTACATATCTTCTTGTATTTATTGTAAATATTCTGTTTTCTAGTCAGCTGATTAGTTTCCTTAGTTAGAGCATTCAGTTTGATAGTTTCCTATTTTTTAAGGATTCGTTTCCTTTATTTCCTCCTTTCTGATTATTGTGTATATCTCTCCTATAAAGAGAGACTTTCTGTACTTTTTCAAATATATCAACAATAAACACATATTTCAAGTGAGACATCTCTCGTTCTTTGTTAATGAACAAACCACCCAAGCAAGAAACAAAATTTCATAGGGTTGACTTTTGATACAAGAGGAATTTATGAATGAAAAAAGCAGATGACAGCCCATTAATGCTGCATCAAGCCATCAACTACTACATAAAGGAAGAAGCTGAATACATTTTGTTGTTTCATTACTTGGTTTCAATCCTACTATTTTTGTTATATGTTAATCCCACTAAATTTTGCTTTCTCCTATTCAGACATCATGCCAATCTTTCAGCGTGTTCTACTACACCACAAATATGTACTACTAAAATTCTATGTGCTGGACACCACCTAAATTCAACCTTAATACATGCATGCTTACATACACAGAGACAGCACACACGCGGCGACACACACACATGTACTTGTGTGAAAACTGAAATTAGAGAAAGCATTGTCTATTTACTAAACCAAAAATAATTCTAGATAGCAAATAATATAATACTTACCACAAACATAGATATCTGCGTGGATGACCCTATTGCTACTCCTAAGGAAATGTCCTACAAGGAATAAAAACTATTAATGTGAAAAATATATATATATATAATATTTTAAAAGAGTACAACAACTGCTGAAAGCTCACAAGTTTATCTTTCATGGCAAACATGATAGCACTGGCATGTTCTGCCGCATTCCCCACAAGTGGTAGCAATATTACACTAATAAATGCTACTGGAATTTTCCATGCAGTAGATGCTCCCTGTAAAAAGTTTGATCAAACAGAAAGATTTATGTCATCAAAAAATGTCCTAAGAATAGTTCTGAAATTTCATAAGATAAACATTTAGTGATATATTTGACAAGTTATCTTTCTCGTAAAATATCTAAAAGGCATAATGGCATTTAATTTAAAAAGCAAAGCAACAGCATAGAATGACCTCATATAGCTAAGCGCAAAGGCAAAGATCAAGGAAGAAGATAAACAACTTGAATGGATTAAGGAAAAAATCAAGATTAACTAGTGGACGGAAATAATTTAACTTCACAAACATCACATCTATAAATAATGACTAAGCATCTAATACTAACAAACATGAACCATCCTCATTCTCTACGCTTTGTTAATGATGACACAAAACTTATGTTTGGTACAGAGAATGGTGACTCCATTCCATGTTTGATTCCATAGAATGAGTATTTCCACGTTTTGTTAGCCAAAAAAAAAACATGGAATAGTATTTCACTTGAGAAAACTGATAAGTCTTAGAGATTGAACACAGATTTGGTGAATTGCTTGAGTGAGTAGCACTCAGCACACTGATATATATACACTAAGAAATAAATAGTGTTACATTACAAGAAAGAATCAACTATTTCCTATGACTCTGATTTCCTAGGAACATTAACTCTTATAACTCCTGTTGGGATAGAAAAGAGAAGCATAGAGATTGTGAAACCGTGTGTCTAAACTACACAAGAGAGCCTAATTATATAGACCTATTACAATAAATACAAAGATCATACTTACCATAATTACATGATGTGGTTATGATTTGGTTAGCCTATACAATGAATCTAACACTATTTACATAATTTTCAACACTCCCCCTCAAGCTGGAGCATATAGGTCATATGCACCAAACTTGTTACAAATACAGCTTATTTGAGGACCTCTCAAAGACTTAGTGAAAACATCCGCCAATTGATGAGGGCCAATTGGTGAGGGCCAGACTCTTATGTTTTTATAAATAGGCCAAGCGGAGCCCTAAAAAAAAAAACTTATGATAGGTAACAGGCTAAGCTCAGGCAGGCATTTTATAAAACGGCCTAGGCCTATTTATGCAAAGCCTAACCTGGCCTAGCCTATTTCCACCCCTACTACTACTTCACTTAGTACTGTGAAGTTTGAAAGCCTTAATCAAATATGTTAGAGAGGAAAAGGTAAACATTATCTACCTCTATAGCGCCAACCAAATATTCTGACAGGATTGATATCCAAGCAGTCATAACTGAAAGCCAGATTATAGATTCCCATTTAGAAATATCTGGAGATTCATCATCGTTTGAGTTGTTTCCACTCTGACCCTCATCCTGAATTCATACTATGTTACCACAACTTGGTGAACCAAAATGTTATGTCAAGCATGTACAAGAAATACCAAAACATAATAATATTGAACATCAAGTAGCAACAACAACCTAGCCTTACCTTATCCCAATAATGAACATCACGCATACTAGAAAAATTATTGGTGAGTTGCAAAAGAGTTAAAAAATAATGTGTAAAAGTTAATTTAAACAATGAACAATTACTCTGCTTATATATAAGGGAAAAAACTTCTCTAGCTAGTTGATCATCCACCTGGATTTGTTCACTATTTCAGCTAATAATGTCATGGGCAAGAATGATAAAATCTTTTTCATAATAAATATGAAGCAAACTTAAAGATCAAAACAGAGTTCAGAATTACGATGCCAATTGCAATTTTCGTCCCCCCCCCCCCCAAAGTGAGCAGAAATGCCAGACATATATATTGGAACATATGAGGGATAGCAAGTCGTGCAAAAGGAAGACAATGACACAATAAATAAGTGAGAATCGGAAAGGAAATCACATGTTGTTTGATATGTTGAATTCTATTTCTACTCGTCTGCAATCTCTATCATTATATATTAGACTAGCATTATCTAACTAGAAGGTTCTCTTAAAGGATATAACAATCAAGCCTTGCAAAAAATTATAAATGTGACATGATTCTGCTATCTGTCCCTAGTTCAAGAGTAAAGGGGATGCCATTCTGTTCAAAATCTATTAGCCTAAGCAGTCAATGTGTCTCAGTTCCTATTCAGAACAAAATTATGTTTACATACACTAAAGAGCAAGCGAATCAATAATATCACATGTCATACCACATACCACATATACATAAACAAAACCGAGGAAGCAAAAAGCAAACTTGATATAAGACTGCCAACCTCGTTCACAGAGACATAAAGACTTTTTTGACTTTTTAACTGGAAAAATAGGTATGCAGCATAGGCCACAAGCATGATGCAGCTGCTGAATCTTGAAAGCACCAACTCTGACCTCCCAAAATGTACCTCAGTGTGTGTGTAATGAAGAACAGCAGGAAAAAGTAGGCCCATGACTGCCATCAGCAACAATCCTGAGTTCACAGCAGCAGTTGCCTGCATGCTAATTTGAATCAGCTACAGGTTATACAAAACGAAAATCAGGAACTTAATCAAAGAGAAAGAAACTAACATGTCTACCTTGTTAAACACTTGTTCCCTCTTATGAGAAACAATCCCACCACATAAGAATGCACATCCAAGCACCAGCAACATATTTGACAAAATTGAACCCAGCAAAGAAAGCTGGACAACTCGTGTCATCCCACTTTTCAGTGCATATATTGAGATGATCAATTCCGTTGCATTCCCAAATGTAGCGTTTAAAAGACCCCCAACTGCAAGATACGATGGAATAAAATGAGATATAAACCACCACAAGCATATGATTAACAACAAAATAGTAGAATGAACCACTTAGATGCCGCTTGCAGAAATTAAATCCAAATTTTTCAATCACAAGCACAGATATTAAAACAATGAAAGATTGAAGTGAGTAACTGAAATCAATATTTTCAAATGAAATATAGCATGTAAAATGATAAATGACAATTGAGATAGACTTCTTCTAAATTCCTAATAATTAGTTAGCAAGACATACAAAAGCAACATTTCCCAAACTGCTCAGAAAACGCACACATATGATATTACATTCAATATCTGTGCTTTAACTTATTTCAGCATCTGGTCTAGGTTGATTTAAAAGAAGTTAGATTTAGCAGAATGCAATTATGGGAGCTGTTTATATTATTACTTTACCAGTATCTCCAGTGTAAAATGCCAGCTGCCTATATAAGACCAAGAAAAGAGTAACATCAGAAACCATAAAAAGTGAAAATCTTAAGAAAATCTTTAAAGTGTAATTGTAATATTACTCTGTAGCATAACCTAACCGCTCCGCCAGAGGCATTATACCCAATAAACTCAGAGAAAAAACCCAGCCCTGCAATCCACCTTAATAAATCAATATAAGATATTTAATAAAAAAAATACAGGAAAGTTAAGAATTGAATGAACTACAACTCACATGATGATCAGTTAATTTCTGTACAAGAATTGCGAGAGGCCCAAAAGGCATAAGCAAGTTGAGTCTGCTAGAGAAAACTACAATTCGTATGCTCTTGTAAATAATACCCCCCAATGTTCCATGATGAGGAGCCTGCAATTCTCCAGAATGTGATCCATGTACATCCACCACAGTAGATTCTGACTGGTGAGAAGTTATTTCAGGGCCAAAAGGAACTTCTTCCTCAAACTTGTGCATTGGTCTTCCATTTGGAGAATCCATCTGTGACACAGACAGTGGACATCATCAAGTTTTTAGATGAATCATTGACAGAATGGTGAATCTTACCACTATGTTTACATGACAATAATTTCCAACAACACATTGGTTTGGCAACTGACTTTTGGATTATTTTCAAAAATGTTTGAAAGGAAACATTCACTCATATAGAATGAAAAGAATTTCTTTTTTTTTAAAAAAAAAAGGATAACAAACAATCATTTGACATTTGAATCCTTTTACTATTATTCACAACTCACAAGCCATAATTTTTCTAATGAAAAACACTGCAGATTTCCCACACTGTTAATAGGCATTGCCACATCAGTTGTGCAACTCCCATTTCCAAAATGCATAAATCAATAAGGTCTTACTATGTCCCTACCAAAAAAAAAAAAGGTCTTTCTATCTCTAACAAAACAAAACATTCATAAATACCCACAAACTTCGGAAAATCCTATTTGTCTTGAGAAATATGGTAACACAAATTTGTTAAAAAAAAATCACAATTCAAAATAATTTTACAAAGGGGTTCACCAGGATGGGAAAAAGAACACACCTTGCAAGTCTCAGACAAGTCATCTAAGAATCCGGATGCACTGCAATGCAGAGACTGAATATTAGGAGGAAAAAAAAAAACCCTTTTCTTAAAAAATTATAACTTACTATACTTTTGGACAAAAAGATATTATATTTTCATATTGAAAGACAAGACACAAAATGGAAAAAGAAAAAAAAAAAGGAAACTTACATCAGAGTTGGTTTCACTTCTACTCGAGTCTCCATTTTTGTTTATGATTCAGATGGGAACAAAGCAACCGAACCACAGAAATGTGTTGCTTATTTGTTTGGTTTTTTTGGGTGAGAAGAGTTGAAGGATGAACACAAATATTTTGGTTCAGTTTCAGTTTTGTAGTGGGTTCGTTAAGGCATTAGAAGAAGGAGGGTTTATCTCTTCATCAGCGGTTTCTTTATGCTTCGTTTTGCCCTTTTCTTTATTGTATGTATTTTTTGTCACAGTTACTGACTTATTGTACGAACCAAAAACAAATTTAGGACACTGTAACTGCAGTGCTTTCAGGTGATTCCAACCAATGTTGTTAGCGATGTTTTAACTTTTTTTGAGAGAGAAAACTTTGATGCCATGAGAGAACTTGTTTCAAGGGGGGCTGAAAAAAGAAAAAAAAAAAGGAATGTAATATAAGGCTTTAAGAATGGGAAAAAAATTACTGTAAAAAAAAAAAGAATGGAAAAAATATATATATGTAAAAAAAAGATAAATTTGTGTACAAGATCTAAACCAAATTAAATTTAAAATGGCAGTAAAAGAATATTTGAAAATATAAATTAGGAAATCTTTAAAAAAAAACTGAAGAAAGTGAGGGTGTGATGCTATAGAAAATTAATATTTTGTAATTGTTTAATAAAAGTAACAATTATATATATATATATATATATATATATATATATATAATTGATATGATAAATATTAAGAAAAAGAATAAGGATTTATAAAAAAAAAGAACATATGAAAAATAGTCTGGAATTTTCGTTAAGAAAATGTTATTATATATAAACAACACTTCATATTTAATTATTTTTACATTATTAAAATTACCTTTGAATTTGTACAATATTATCTCAAAATTTTTCTCGATAAAATATACATGCAATTTAATGTAATATCATACTTATATCCTTTTCCTGTCTCCGTTAATATTATTCAAATAATATTATCTTCTTTTATTAATTACCAATACACTAGCATTATTTTTTCTACAATGATATTCTTATTATTTTTTTCTCACATAATTTTTTATATTACTTCTTATATCATTGATTTCATCACTTTCTCTTTATTATTTTCTTTCACTTAATCATAACCATTTAAAATGATATGAAAAGTGATGTATTATAAAAAATGATGTGATGCTACCATTATTCTTATTTTTCTTGCTTTTTTTTTCTTTCTTTATTAGATTATTGAATTTGAAATCATTAATATAATCACTCTCTTGTTCATCTTATAGTTAATACCGTAATTTAAAATCGTTTTAAAAACTACTTTATTCCTTTCATATGGTGAAAGATATGTATCAATATTAAAATCCATACTTCTTCAAAGTGTTCATGTTACAATGAAGAATGGAATAACAGTTAAAAAATGTGCAATCTCTCTTTCCTTTAATCTTACGTTTTTGGAGTACAAAAAAGTTTAGGAAAATAAAGTTATATTATTATAAAGTTAGCATATGTAATAACCTATTACGGAGGCGCCGCCTAGGACAGGAGAAGCACTATTATGATACTTATAAATAACCTATCAATGTTAAAAAAAAAAAAAAAAAACCTATCAATCAAAGTCCATCGGAATTCTTTTTTGTTGCAGTTACACATTCAATATTGTAAAGGAACTTTAATTATGTGGGAAATAAAATAGGGATTGTACAAAAAGTTTTTGTTTTCTCTTTTATTATCACATATCAATTATAAATTAAGCATATACAAAGCTCAGACTTAAAAGTACATTAATCAAAATGTACATAAGCTGATCAATAAGAGTGGAAATGGATTAAATGTGTTAGTGGGAGCCTGATTTATTTAAAATTTAACATGACCTAATTCATTTAATAAAAAAGTTAACTTTAGATTTTTTAAAAATTCTATTTAATTAAACGGGTCAAGCTTCAAGTCTATAGAAAAATCATTTAAAACTAGTGGACCAATCAATTTAATTATATATTAGTACTTTAAATTATTATAAATTTTTAATATTTACATAAAATAATTATTAATTTTATAAATAATATATTTTTTTTAAAGTTTAGTCTTGTTTGTTTATAAAAAGTCTAAGTTCGTTAACTTATTTTATTAACATATTTAAAAGTAGATTTATTAACTTATTTAAATATCTTATTATAAAAATAGATATTTAAATAAATTTTTAAGTTATGAATTTAAAAAAGTTAGATCAAACTTTAAATAATGACTAATGTCAATGAATAATCAGACTTAAGTCTTATATTTAGAAAATAGATCAAACTCATTTAAGATTTTTTATATTTAAAAAACAGATTAAACTCGTTTAAAATAAAATTTGATATAACCTGACTTATTTTCACTCTTACTGATGAAAACATTGTGATCACCAAGCCACAATTAAAAAAAAAAAGAAACACATACACAAGGCTTCCTATTTATGAAACATAAGGATTACAATAATACTTTCACTATTATTCAATTCGCAACACTGAAGATATTTTAAAGATTCCACTTCCTATTTTAATATTTTCATTTTGTAAGATATATTGTGCATCATCAAATTAATCTTAATTAATTATTACAATTAACATATGTATCTCTATTAAATTGCAAAATTATTATAGTATTTATTAACTGTATATAATATAATAGTTTTGAGTAAAAATATGCAAATCAATCAATTAAATAAACGCGTTTATAAAACAACAAAATTCAATTAAGATTGCAAAATTGTTATAATTACTTTCAAGTACAAATACATTCACTCACTTTTTTTTGGTAACATTCACACACTTTATTACCATATATATATATTTCGGTATACAAGTCACCTGAAATATCGACATCACTTTTTCTTTTTCTTTTTTTTACAATATCGACATCACTTTAATAATCAATTGAATGAACTACAAGAAAATTGCTATATTTCTTATTTTTTTTTAAATTGACCAAACTCCTTGGATGATCCTTTTCTGTATTATTATTACCAAAAGAAGAAAAAAGACCGATTCGTACCATGCATAAACTTTTGTCGGTTATAATGACAGCCAGAAGAAAACCCCGTTTGTAGTAGCATGTTCAACTCAAAATGTAAGAGCCTGTTTAGAAATCAGTTTATCCAAGCAAATTAACGTTTGAACGATGTAAAATAATATTTGTGTATTTTAAATATCTATTTATTTTAATTAACTATGCAACTCAATTAACTATGCAACTCAATATACGTTAGATCAAACGTAATAAAATTGTACTTTTGTCTTAAAATTATTATATTAATTTATTTTTAAAATAAAATTTTTTAAATATAAATTACGTTATTATAAATTTATTTTTAATTAAATTTTAATTTATAAACATATTTTTAATTAAAATTAAATTTATTAACTCTAATCCGATCACAATACACTAACAAGTGAAGGAACCCATGCCTTGTACGGTACTCCTCAAGCTTTCTGCCCAAAATGGAATATCACCGCCCAACGTAAGAATTAAATTTAATCATTATATTATAAAAAAGTATATCTACTAAATTAAGTAACTTCAAAATATATAATAAAATAAATAAAAATTAAATCACATAAGAAGACACGTTTGTCTTAAATTATTATTTATGCAGTTCTTAGGTCAACATCTCACGTCAAGATAATGTACGTGACTTACCTTGATAGGCGTACTATTTAAATTACATAATGCCATTTTTGGCATCTAAAAATCTCCAAGTCTCTTCAAATGCATATTTAAAAATGAAGCATAATGTACATGCATGTTAACCAAAAGGCTAAAAGAAATCAACAAAACAATGCATTCAGATATCAAATAAGCGCTCTTATAAGATGATGCTCTAAGTTCAAATCTTACTCCCCACATTCTCAGTAAAAAAATTAGCTTGAATCTATCTATGCATAAATAAAATAAAATGTTGCGATGATATTAGCTCGATTAGCTTAACTAGTAAATGTTTATATTTAGATTAGCTATGAAAAAAATTATGTTAAAAACCAATTACATAAATAACTCATTTTAAAAAATTAAATTATAAAAACTAATTTATATTTAAATATATTAATTCATAAACAATATTAAAACAAAAAATTTGTTTAAATTGTATAAAAAAATCACTTTTATACATTAAATTACTAAAAATTATATACAATAATAAAAAAATATTTAATTCAAGACAAAAAGATATTTATTTTCTAAAACTTTTAAAATCAAAATGTTCAAAATTCAAAATTGAATTAATTGAAAAAAACTGTTATAAATCCAAATATGTTGTCAATAAAGAAAAAAAAATACTTTTCCATAAAAAGCTATTTTGAAAAAATAATTAATTAAAATCAAACGCGCTCTAACATTAAACTAGGTTGATTCAAAATTCTTAAGTTTAATTATGTTGATTTACAAGTCTTTAAGTTTAATTGATTTATTGATTATCTAATAGTTGCATTTGTGACTTGTGCAGCATATGACTAACTTGAAATAGAATATCCTCTTTTCGTATACTCCCAAAACAAAAAATATAATAATCAAATAAGCGTAGACTGAAACCCCATACAAAACACTTTTGCAAACAAATTCACAACATAATACATCAAACATTACTGCTACATTTGGCCAATTGGCCTTCTTTGATTTGTAGTTATGTACCAAAAAGTCGAAAACAAAAAGACCAAGAAAAGAAAAAAAAAAAACAAAGAGAACTCTCTGTGCTCCCGATAACTTCAGTTGAACTTGAATCCATCAACATACCTTGGTTTACCCCTTAAGCTTTGCTGGTTGTTGCAAAACGATCATTCCAATAATCCAATTCCTTCCCCTTCATTCTCTGGTCAGAGTCCTCCACTTTGCTCAAACCACCAAACCTCACTATGCATGGTTCCCTTCCCCTTGAAACCCACCCAAGTGCTGAAACACCCATCAATGCCATAGCAGCAGCCACAGCAAAACCAGCCAAGGCTACCACAAAGAGAAAGGCAACACCTAACAGCAAGGGACAGAAGAGCAGCAAAAGGGGAGAGCACATAAGAAGAACCATTGCAGTCTTGCAGATGCTAAAAGACTGAACCCCATCATCCCCAGCAAGGGTCCCCCTATGGTTATGGCCACTATATGGATGCACATTCTGATAGTAATCTGCCATTGATTGTTATGTTTCTAGGTGTGAGTGTGTGAATTAGTTTGCTATATTTATCTTTGTCTATATTGTTAGTCACTTTATAATAGTTTATGTAAGTTTGTGATAGGTGTCCATTTTGGATCTTAATGTGGCAATGTTATTTGTTTACACGCAAGATTAGCATTCAAGGAGATACTGACACGTAATGTTTTTGCTAAAAACTGAATCTATTCTATTGCTACATATGGTGAATGGCTGGATGCACATTATAATGAACCCTCCATCCTTAAAATAATGTTGGCTATCTAGTAAGGACTAATCCATTACCAATAAACCATCATTTATTAATAAAAATGCTATCAACAATATGAGAAAAAAAAAAAAGAAAGGAGGAGGGGGAGTGGTTTTGCAATGAGTAACTTTTGATTGAAGACTGGATCAATAGGTTCCTACTTGCTCCAAGGCTAATAACATGTATATGACGTATTATTTTAGGTCTTAGCGACATTACTCTCTATTTAAACACATTATTTGGTATTCAATATGTTCTTTATTTCTTTACTTTACACTCTTATTTATTTTTATTTTTTTAGGTTGATTTTATTAGCAGTACCCAGCTATCCTTGGACAACAATTATGATAATTATTGGACACAAAAGGAAACACAAAACTATTGCAAAGAGGATCCCCATAATTATGGCACATTCAATGGAGAGTCGTTGGAGGATTAAAGAGTTGTAATTGCAACAATTTAAACCAGCAAATAAATTAGATTCTAGCTCAACAAAATAAGGAAAACCTACCTATGTTTAGGGATTTGTCAAACTGTGATTAAGCAGAGCTGTTGTACAATCGTTGCTTTATATCTCCTCTTCCCCTCTTGTATTCAGTAGTGTTCACGTTTCTAATAAAACAATAGTATTCATCCTTTTCTCTTTTTTCTTCTTGGTATCAAGAGCCTCTGTGAACACCTGCAACCATGACTTCTCTATCTCTCAATGTTAGCAATTTCATCACTCTAAGACTCAGCCCTACAAGCTACCTATTGTGACGTGAACAAGCCTTAGCCCTTGCAGAAAGCCAAGACCTGGTTGGTCATTTGACAAATGAAGACCTAGCCCCTACTCAATACATCACTCCAGATCCCAATAACACCACAAACCCAGAAAAATTTGTCCCAAAATTAACCGATGAATTCATCGTTTGGCGTAAGGCAGATCGCCTTCTTTGAGGGTGGATAATCGGAACACTTTCTGAGGAAGAACTTGGCCTCGTTGTTGGGTTAGACACTGCCCATGCTGCTTGGGATGCACTCAAAGATGCATATGCAGAAGATTCACAAGAACGTGAATTCACACTCCGTCAATAGATCACGTACCTCCGTAGGGAAGAGGAACAAACCATTGGGGAGCACATTCGCATTTTCAAAGGTCTATGCGACAATCTTGCTGCAATTGGGAAACCTGTCCCAGACAAAGAAAAGGTATTCTATCTCCTCACAAGCCTTGGTCCTAAGTATGAAACATTCACAACAACTATGCTGAAACCTCCAAGGCCATCATACTCTGAGCTAATCTCACAATATGCAAAATATGCAAAACCCTTTTGCTCCTCCAATGGCTTTCTATGGCCAACAACAACGATCTCATCAATTTTCCTCTCGACATCGTGGGAACTCTCAAGCTTTCACATCATCGGGGCGGGGGTTTCAAGCTCAATAACCTAGTAACCAGCAAAAAAAATCAATCCACTTTGACTACCTAGCAGAGACATCCTCCGCCACCGAGAGAGCATCGTATGACTCCTGCAGAACGAGAGCTCTATCGAAATGAAAAATGTCAATACTATGGAACGGTGGGTCATATAGCAAGGATATATTGGTGGGTGCCTAAGAAACAAACTCAATCTGATGATATACCACAAGCACTTGCAGCATTCACCTTGGACAACACCATTACTGAAACAGAATGGACCTTGGACACCGGAGCCTGCAATCATATGACAGGTAAAGCGAGTATGTTGAGTAACATTCGATAATACTCAGGTACAGATTCTGTACTTATTGGTGATGGTTCTTCTCTACCAATTCATGGTATTGGAGATTCCTTCATTAAGCAAAAGGATATTACTCTACATATTCATGATGTCTTACTAGTTCCCGCTTTAACAAAAAATTTGTTCTCTGTAAGCCAACTAACTAAACAATATCCTGTTAACTGTGAGTTTTCTAATGCTGATTTTTGTGTTAAGGAACGAGAAACAGAGGAACCAATGATCACAAGGAAGCGCAAGGGTGACCTATATGTTTTTTCCTCTTTGCCTAAATTGTATTTCTCACATCGCTTCAAATCTGGATCAGCAGACATTTGGCATCAGCGACTAGGACATCCTCTAACTATGGCTTTACAATTACTAAAGAATAAAGGGTTAATTGATGTAGTTGGAACTTTGAAATCTGAACATCTTTATGATAGTTGTCAATTGAGAAAGCTTAGTAAATTACCTTTCTCTTCTTCTGAGCATTCTAGTTCTACTATCTTTGAAAAAAATACATTGTGACTTATGGGGACCTGCCCTTATCTTATCTATTGGTAATTTCAAATATTATGCATGCCTGGTTGATGACTTCTCCAAGTATACATGGATTATTCTCTTACAACATAAATCTGATTTTGTTAATGCTTACTTATCCTTTGAACAATATGTTAAAAAACAATTTAACAAAGAAATCAAGGTCTTTCATTCTGATGGAGGAGGTGAATTTATCAACTCTAAACTTTCAACTGATTTTCGTTTAACAAGTACTATTCATCAGGTATCATGCCCATATACCCCAGAACAAATAGGTATGGTTGAAAGGCGACATAGAATAATACGCGAACTAGGTATGACTATGTTGTTTCATAGTGGTGCACCTTTATTTCTATGGGTCAAAGCTTTTACTATAACTGTCTATCTTATTAATAGACTCACATCCTCTTCTCTTAATTTTGAAACTCCTTACTTTGCCTTGCATAGGACATATCCTAACTATTCCTCACTTCGAGTCTTTGGCTCTAAATGTTTTCCTTACACTTGGGACACATGACGTCACAAATTTGATCCAAAAACTGTTCTTTATATCTTTATCGGATATAGTGATACACCTAAAGGTTATAAATGTTTTCATCCTTCTAGTAAGAAATTTGTTATCTCACGACATGTTTTTGATAAGTTATTTTTTCCATATAAGACTAATCACCATAATACAATTCCCTCTCCTACACCAGATGTAGTTAGTATATTTGATTCTTGGCTACCTCATACTAACTCTAACACATGTGCAGATTTGACAGCAACACCTTCCACTGCACCATGCTCAAGTCCGCTACCAACAGTTTTAGTGTTCACTCCTGCCTTACAGCTTCCTGCTATGTCTATTGATCAACCAGAACAATCCTCACAGCCTGAACTTGAGCACCTTGAGTATTCCCCACAACTTGAACCCGAGCTTGAGTTTCGACCTCCTCCCTCAACTCAGCAGCATGACTCTGTTTCTTTTACCCAAACTCAACTACCACAAGCAATACCTTCACATTCAATGATTACTCGCTCACAACGCGGAATTCTAAAGCCTTATCCTAAATATGCCTTAATCACCATGCCCTATGCCGACATTCCTCATAACCCGCATAATATTTGATCAGCATTAGCTTATCCTGAATGGAAGGCTACCATGGGCGAAGAACTTGAGGCCCTACATAAAAATCAAACTTGGGAACTTATTCCTCGCAACTTGAACTTGCATGTTATTGGCTCTAAATGGGTTTTCAAATCAAAACTCAAACCTGATGGGTCTCTAGACCACCTCAAAGCTCGAGTTGTTGCAAAGAGATATCACCAAGTTGATGGAGTGGACTATACTGAAACCTTTTCTCCCGTAATCAAGCCAAGAACCATCCGGTTAATCATCACTATAGCTCTTGTTCAGAAATGGCCAATTCGATAACTTGACGTAAAAAACGTCTTTTTGCATGGTGTGCTTTCTGAAAACATATACATGGAGCAACCCCCTGGCATGGTCGATCCTCAATTCCCAACTCATGTTTATAAACTCCAAAAAGCTCTTTATGGCCTTAAATAAGCACCTCGGGCTTGGTTTGATCGCTTCAGTTCTTTTCTTCTTAAATATGGTTTCTTTTGTAGTATGGCTGACCCATCTTTATTTATTTTGCACTCTAATGTAGGATCCCTAATTCTTCTCCTTTATGTAGATGATATACTTTTTGCAAGATCCATTGTTTCCCTAGTTTATGGCTTCATTCAACTCTTGCAATCTGAATTTGCCATGAAGGACTTGAGACCTCTTCACCACTTTCTTGGAATTGAGATACTCTCGACAACTGATGGCCTCCATCTATCCCAGTCACACTATGCCTTTACTATCATTGAACGAGCTAACATATTTGATTGTAAGCCAATGAGCACACCTATTGAAGCCAAGACCAAGATCACGTCAAATGACACTCCCTTTGATGATCCAAGTTACTTTCGTGGTCTTGTTGGAGCTTTACAATACCTTACTCTTACTCGTCCTGATCTTTCATACAATGTTAACTATGTATCCCAATTCATGCATTCTCCTTTACAATAGTATTCATCCTTTTCTCTTTTTTCTTCTGATTTAAGCATTGAACTATTTTTGCAAATACTTCATTCAGTCACTAATCGACTATCATGATGAACTGATGTGAAGTTCTTCAATGTTATCAAGCAAACAGTCTCAAGACTACCCTATCAAGTATAAGTTGGAATAATAACTAAATGAATATAATTTTGTATCGAGTCAAATTTTCAAGCTGATATTGGTAAGATAGTAAATTTTGGAACAGAGATATGTGTGAAGCGAAGGAACCCTTATAAAAAATGAAAGGCCATGTTCTTCCACTTAAAGTAACATACATAATTATGTGAGAAATGTTTACTTACACAAATAAGTAACATAGGAATGACACTAACCATCTTTTTAAAGGTATTTCACTTAAACCAATAAAGTGAGAGAAAGAAGAGATATGTTAAAAGTATTAAAAAATTCCACTTACGTAAAATCTGTGTTACTTGCATCTCTGCAGGTAACACAGCTCTTTAAACCAAATAAAGAAATTCCAACCATGAAGAATAGGACAAGGAGCTTGTAACATCCCAAAATTTCCTAAATAGTTGACAGTAATTTTGACAGTTAACAGAATTTTACTGTTTAGTGATTTTTGTGTACTGTAAAATTATTTTGAGTAATTTCGTCAGCGTATTTGATCGTTTTGAGTGATTTATTCGTGTCGGAAAAATAATAATTTTCTAACCCAACTAAAAAATCTTTAAGTATTTATTTTTCTTGATTGTTAATTATTTTTAACAATCTGATTTGATTTACAAACGTTTTTCAATATTTGTAATTTTTGTGGATGATTAAAAATTTTTATGGTTATCTGATCGTTTTTGGGCTGTTTGTGGGTCCCAGTGGTCTTACGTGAGCCCGGGGTGAGTCTTAAAACGTAAAAATTTTTCTATGCATAGAAAAATTCGTACTGTTGAGACGGAGACATGGGATCTTACTAAACTTGAATCCGGAAATAGTTGTAAAAAATTTTATTGTATCTTGTTTTTGTCTTCGTATTTAATTATAGTTTTCAAAAATATAGTAAATATATTCTTTCGTGGGGTTTTAGCGGATATAAAAATAGAAATTATCTTGCTTAAGTCAACAATAGTGGTTATGACAACTTTTGACGGACCAATAGGAAACAAGTTTAATGCTTTTGATGGACCAATAGGAAGCAAGTCTAATATTAAAGACTTTGATATCAACCGTCGATTTAATCAACGGTGTAGGATTAGTCTAAGAAAATGGCTATGACCATTAATAACCATTGGATGAAGAATTAATCAAGGGTGTAGATTTGATCTTATAAAGTGGCTAGGACCATTTGTGACCGTTACATTTGGATTTAATCAACGATGGAGATAGATCATTTATATCCATTGGATTTGGATTTAATCAATGGTGGAGATTTAGTCTTCTAAAATGGCTATGACTAATTATGACCCTTGGATTAAAAGTAAGAAGGAGTAATCTTGACCCTTCATTTTTGGAGATGCATCTAATGGCTAAGATTTCAAGGAGGAAAGATCTAATGGCCAAGATTAAGTCTTGTAATCAAAAGTCTACCTAAATCCTAATCATTGAATCAATCAATAGCTAGAAATGCTTTAGATGGTGGCTAATAATGATGACAACTTATTTAAATGCATAATGCATGGAGGGGGGACGGTTTTGTGCTTCATTTTGGAGCTAAAGAAATGCTTTATGACATTATTAGATGTCTTGGTCAATTATACATCATTATTGATCATTTAGCATCCTAAGGAGAATGCATGGAGGGGGGACGGTTTTGGTGATGCTTAAGGCCATAACAAACTGTTTCATGACCATTATTGTCATTCTTGGTCGTTATTATTCATTTTCAAGAAGTAAAGCTCTTAGAAAATTTTCTCTCATTCTCTTTCTAGCATGTTTCGGCCCTATCACCTAAAATCACCATCCAATCTCTTTTAATTTCATCCAACTATAGATCTTGAATATACATGATATTCTAAGCAACTTTCATGTTAGAGACTTTCTCTAAATCATTCATCTTCAACCTTGTTCTTCAAGCTAAAGATTGAAGCTTTATTGGTGAAGTTTGTTAATCTTCACTTTTCTTTTGATTTTCAAGTTCTAAGCCATGTTTGATCCATGGTTCCCCTAGTTCAAACTTAATATACTAATAAACTTGTGTTTTGTTGTGTATTTAAGAAACTTTTGGTGGTGAAGGACTTGAAAAAAGAAGTAAAAGTAGGAGCTTTTGAGGATTTTCAAGAGGTAAGAGGGAGATTCATCTCACCAACCAAGTATGGTGGTGAGAGATGGTTTTGTATTTGATGGATGGTGAATCCATGTGAGGATTCATATCCATGGTCATGTAATAATTTGTGGGTGTTTATGTGCTTTGATTATTTACCTATGCTTGGTATAATTTGCATGGTTTATTGCTTTTGATTATGGCATGCTTGTGATATATATTTGAATATGTATATATATGCCATGATTTGATGATGAAAAAAAAATTGATTTTTGGTTCCAAAGACCAAGAGGAATTTCGGCCAAGACACCTCAAGATAGGTGTTCACAAATTAATATTTTCATAAATAATGAAATGGAATGTTTAGAAAAAATAAAGAACATAAACAAATGGTTTATTTTTCAAAGAGTACATGAACACGATTTTGAGAAGGATTTTTGTTAATTTATTTTGTGTAAAAGTTTCTAAGGATTTTACTAATCATGAGTTATAGATGAAAAGAGTAATGTTGATTTTAAGGATTTGCAAAGAAAGTGAAAATGAAAAATGAACAAATGATTTGATTTCAAAGACCAAGTACTCACGGTTTTGTTAAAGAATTTTTAATGATTTTGTTTGTGTAAAATCATATCAACTTAGAAGGAAAAATATTTGATGGTTTAAATAATCAAGTGCCACGTTTTTGAAGCCTTATGAATGCCTTGGTTTTATGAAACAAAGTGGTTTTCCAAGTGGAAATGTAATTTGAATTAGTACAAGGAATTCGGAAAGGGAATCAGAGTATTTTATCACTTGAGAAATGAATTTCAAGATATGTAAATAGAAAAGAGAGGTTCAAACACACCTCATTTATTTTGAAGAGAATTGATTTTAGAATTGATTTGAGAAAAATGGAGAATATAATAGTGATTTGATATTTTCTAACATGTAACTCATCCTTTGGGTTTTGGAAAGCGTTAGTAATTTTTAAAGTTAGAAACATTGATTTAATTCAATGGAATTATGAATTTGTGAAATTATTGTGAAAAGAATTTTCTTGTGTAAAAAAATGTGGAAAATAAAGTACGAAGTCATATTATTTTGAGAAAATGAAATTTTTGAAGGTTGAGAAATATTTTTTGTAATGAAAAAATGATGTTAGAAATGATATTGATTTGTTTGGAAGTCCAAAATAATGTTTGGAATATTGAGGAATATTTTATGTGGTTGTAAAATGGTGAAAAGTGTTTTTAATGCTTAAAAGCGTGATTTTTAAACTTGTGCGATTTGAAAAAACGTTTAAATATTTCTACGCGATTTGGAAAGCGTTTAAATATTTTACGCGACTGAAATATTGTTAAAAAATCACTACGTAATTAAATAATGAGGGAATACTTTTACGTGATTTCGAAAATGATGGAAAATGATTTACGCGACTTAAAAGAATGATTTTTAAGTTACGCGGTTGTGAAAATGATGAAAAATTTCTCTTTTGAGTAACGTGTAAATATTTTTATGTGATTAAGAAAACGTTGAAAAATCAATATGTGATTTGAAAATGCAATAAAGTGTTGACAAAACACGACAAAAGTGTTTTGTGACTATGAAAGCGATAATATGATTTCGTAATGAAAAATATAGTAAAGATACTGTTGGGCCAATGTGTGGACCTTGATTATGAGATTATGAAATTAAACTGAGAATGGGCCAATGTGTGGACCCTGAATATGAAATGATGAATTTTGCCTGTGATTGGCATTGGTGCATTGAACATGCATTGGAAATGGTGAATTTTGCCTGTGATTGGCATTGATGCATTTTATATGCATGAACTAGTGTATGAATACTGTATGAGAAAATGATAAATTTTGCCTATGATTGACATTGGTGCATTGAACATGCATTGGAAAGGTCCAAGGGACTGTATGAGGCTATTTGCCTAGGAGAGATGTACACCTCTTGAGTGGGTGCGATATTTGCGATGTAAGTCACTTGTTGACCTCAAACCATCGGGGTGCGGGTTGCTTACATGGGAGGTCGGTCGCGCTTCTTCCCATAGGTTAGACCAATGCAACGCACCGATGATCCTGACTCAGACACTATTCTTAATCATGATCTCGTAAAGAATGTCGTGTATATGCTAGATGTACAAAAATCAAAATAAGGATTATAGCACTTGGTCTGAGGCATTTTGGTACCAACAGATCTTTCGGATCGACTTCTCCGAACTGAGTATTAGCTCCATGGAGTAGGACATTGAGTCTATGTGCGCAAGCATAAAACTAAGCATTTATATCTATGTGATACATTAATTGAGGAATATTGGCTATGACAATTGTGCATCATTATTGAGTATTGATTATGATAATGAACTGTTGAAATACTTGGATGATGATGATGATAATTAGATGATGTTGAGGACATTATCATGATTACTGTTTATGATAATGAAATTGATAAATGATTTGATGATGATAATTGATTAATGTTAATGGTATGATATATCTTCACATGATATCTTTGTTATGTTATCTCCGTACTTTCTATTGGTATTTTCGTGCATGATCTCACCTCTTTGTTATATTGTGTGGTTGGACTTGGTGTTGTAAAAACTATAATAGATGGAATGAGTTATCTTAGACATAACGGGTGACAAATACCTCTGCTTTGGAGACAACATCGAGAGAATGACCTTTCCAGTTGGATAGCTTACGGTGTTGATAAAGAAAGGATGTAGAAATGGATAACGATGCATCAAGATGGATACACAAAGGAATCGTATGTAGAGTTTTTATCGTTAGTGTTGTAATGCAAGGTATTAAGTAGGACCCATGATGGGTTTGCTCAAGTTAAAAAAAGAGAGTCTGTTAGTTTTATATTTCTCTTTAAATTGTTAAATATTAATTAGTGTCAATATTGTATATTAAACAGTTTAAATGCATTTTTAGTATTACTTATAATTATCAGTAAGATTATGTTTTCGTCTTCAGCAAGAAAAGGAAATTTTAAAACTCACCTTTTATAACTTAAACCTTTTATGTACTGATTTTTAGATTAGGAGTTGGTAGTCAGAAATGTGATATCCTGAGGGGGGTGTTACAGAGCTCAATGCCAGAACATGAAAACAAAAACTGCAAATAATTACACTTGTCAACTTAATGGCTAATCCTTGTTGCAATGAAAACCACAATTAGTTTGCTTTGACAACTTGATGAGGTTTTATTTCAAAAATGTCATCTGGTATCCATTGGAGAAGTATTGAATGCATCCTCCCCTAATCAACATGCAACCAGAATGATGATTTTTGACCCTTATCAAAGGCTCAATTATATATCTTTTCAACCAAAAATATGAAAAGCAAGAAATTAATGAATAAGCTAACATACAGCAGCACTTCCAACAACAAATGCACCAGTGACAATAGTTAGACCAACAGCTAACTTGATCGACAACAAAAGTCTCTTGACTGATATTCAGATGGTGTTCCTAAGGAAGGAAAATGTTGTAAGAATCTGGTAGTGCTGGCCAATTTAATAAATAAAGGAATTTATTTTATCTATATTCCAACCTCTAAATCAGTTTTAACCATCCACCAGCAAATATGACCCTGCCAAGCACCCAAGGAAAATAGAGCAGGGTCTCAGTGCCAATCTTAGGGTAATGTACCACATATGAAGAAAATAAGAAAAAAAGTAAGGCAAACATAACTCCCTGCACGCTTCCCACATACGATGTGAATATTCCATGATCCAATTCCAATATATGAAACTGGAAACTTCAATCTTCATCCCTTTGTTAACAATGCAACAAGTGTGAAATAATTAAATAAATTTTATAGTGGTGCCTTTCAATTTGAATTATTAGATAACATTTTGAAATAAACAATACATTATTGTTACGTGAGTTTTGAATTGTTAAAAAAATTCATATGATTGTAATCAAATTTAATTGATTGGTGTCAATTATAATTATTAATTAATTTTGATTGAGAATTATTGATATTTGAATTAATAATAACTATTCAATTTTATTGTTTTAATTTATTTATTTTTAAATATGTGTTGTCCACTTGTGCAATAATGTCAACATTGTGTTGTCATTTTTTTTTTATAGAAACACATGACATTAAAATAGGTGAATTATTTGACATATGGTAAAAAAGTAGAGCTTTACTTGTCACCTAGGATTGACATATGAAAGATTTTTAGACTATATATCTTCATTTTATATATTATATTGATTGATTGATTATATTGATGATTGATTAATTCTATAAATCGCATAATGTCTTTAGTTTTTGGGATTCAATTAACAGATTAATTGAGTTTTTAATATTAAAGAGGATTTATACACTAAGAAATTGGGTATTAGTTAAATTAGGGAGTCTCTCCATCAATTGATTAATTAAAACTTAATTAGCTTAGAATCCTAAATATTAGTTAGAAAAATCAAGTGAAATTGAATCCTTAACGTTTTTATCATTGCGTGTTCACTCGTTAGTTTGTTATCGTGATTTTTCTACTTATTTGGTTTACTTTGTTTTGCTTTTATTTTAATTACTTGTTTTTCTTTGAAATTCTTCTTGAACCAATTCATTACCTGAATAGTAGTTGAATTAGTAAAGTGATACTTGATAATTCAATATTCACGAGAATGATACTCACTTATCACTTTATTATTTTTACTATTTGGTACACTTACCAAATTAGTCAACAATGATGATGTAATTAATTTTCACTGATAACAGATCAAAATTAAACTATATATGCGACTACCTAATTTTGTCTAAACCAATAAAAAGTTTTTAAAAAAACCAAAACAAAAGGATGTAATGAAAGAAAATTATTCAAAAATGAAAAAAAAACACAATAAATCCCTTTCCCAAAACAACTCTTATATTCTTACATCAAATAGTGCATACACTTTTTTTTACACTCCATCTAATACTATTTATTATACATACTTTTCCTTATAAATTTTTCTCACTCAATCGCATCCCTTAAAAAGAGTGTGAATAGTAATACACCCCTAAAAAAGAGTGCAAGACTAACATTTTCCTTTCCAAAACTTATGATCCAGACCCAATCCTACGGCAAATCCAATACAACCCATGATCTAAATAATTCCATTTTTATCTTATTTTTCTCCTCCTATTCTAGAACCTTCCCTTACTCTCACACACATTGTTATCATACACTTGGTCAGACAAAATTATCTTCACATATTGCTCACGATCCTCACCTATCAATACCAAAGAAATTTTTCACCTAATCCTATGGTTTGGTGAGTAGTGTGCTCCCTTAAGGGCTCATTAGGTTTTACATAAGGACCATGGAAGGCACGAAGAGAGAGAGAGAGAGAGAGAGAGAGAGAGAGAAGGAATGAGTTTGAAATTAAATATAGAGGGAGAAGGAATGAGTCTGAAATTAATTGCAGAGGGAGATAAAGAAGATAGAAAAAGAAAGAGTGAGATTTTGAGAAAGGCATCACAAGGAGGAAGTGAAAACTTTAGCCCTTGTATTGTCTACAATGGAGATAAAGAAGATAGAAAAAGAAAGAGTGAGATTTTGAGAAGGCATCACAAGGAGGAAGTGAAAACTTTAACCCTTGTATTATCTACAATTACAACAATAAGGGGCTTCCTAGATTTCACAGTACCTAAGGTCCTGCAATTCCCTCACTCACAATATCACATACAAAACTCACCATCACACATAAACCATCAGAAGCATATTCTTCACCTCAAGCCATTTATCATAAACCCTTTAACTCACTAACCTAAACACCTATTGCAATAGCCACCAAACTAGACCCATTTCCTTCATAACACACATGCTAATACCCTTTGTTGCACGAATACAAGCAACTGTCTTTTAAAACTAAGCCTGACAATAAAATCCATTAAGCTTTTATCCATCCAATTTATCTATATTTAAACTAATTCAATTCAATTCATTAAAAATATATATTATAGTGGATTGGATCTAATGGATTATTTTTTAAAACGGATGATTTATTACCCAACTAAAATATCCATTAAATATCAAATGAATATCTAATTTCCAACCCATTCAATAACCCAAAACCATTTCTAACCTAACTTTTATTGAAATATCCCAATTTTTTTATCTTATTCTTTTCTCTATCATATCTCTTTTTCTACCAAATCTTTCTTTTTCCTCTGCATTAGCTTTTGATTTGAGTTGTGCAATTTGATCCCTTGTGAAACAGAAGATCCTCTTAGGTGGAAATTGTGGTTTGAAGTTTTCAAAGTGATGTTTTTCCTCCTTCGTGAAAAGAAAACGCATGGAAAGATCAATGACATGGAGAAACCACCATTCAAGTGCAGACAATTTGGATACTTTATCGCTAAGCCATGAGATTTCAATCCATGAATTAATGAAATGCTAAACCACTTGCTAGTTACTATCAAGAGATGAGGTTGATTATTTGGGTTACATGAGGAAAATTGTTGAATTAAAGGGTGAGAAGATAGGAAAGAATTTGGAGTGATTGGCATGGGAGAAATTGTTGAGATATTATGATAAGTAGGGTCATATAGGTGTAACGATAAAAATGATGAGTATGTGGTGGGCTTTTCGAATGGGAATTTGTTTTCAAAGAAAATTACATGCCCAGAAAGATAAAATTTAGTTTTGAATTAGTCGAACCACTTGTTTCCATGGCGTTGAAGTGAATAGTCTAAAGGAGTGCAAGGTGAGTTACGACTTTTAAGTTTAGGCTTTGTGTGAGAACATAATCAAGGATAACAAAGACATTAAAAAAACTTTTGAATTTGTGTAGGAGGGTTGTTTTTGGAAAATTTTGTGATAAGGTATGTCATTGTTAGAGAAATTTTTGTTTAGACACAAATGTAACACATCAAATTTGCATACAACTAATGAGAAGATGACAACACATTGAAAATAAGGTCCTCTAAGCCAACTCAACTAAAATGTCAAAAGAAAAAAATGCAAAAGGAACCAAAAGTTTGGTCCATGAATATGCAGTAGCTCTCAGCTGCACCACCGATCTCCTCAACCACAACCACCCCTTTTTTTTCATCAATCTGAAAGATCGCATAGTGATACTTCTTTAGCTTCAATTCCATTAAGGTATTTTTGTTATGATCAACATCAACCGAACCATAACTACCATCATCACCCATGACTTCACCCTAAACACAACTTAAATCAACCACACACAAATCACAGAAACTCTGCCACCCAAACCCATGATGAACTCCACTGCTAGTACTACCGTTCTCAATTCATCATTGCACCACTAAACAACTATAGCCTAGAACCCTTTGTATCTCTTCCCAGCTTCAAACTCGCACCATCGCTCCTCATCTACAACCACGGTTGGCTAATTGACCCAGTGTTGCTACAAGTCATCCGACCCTTACAAACTATGTGCCACCATCGATGAGCCCCAGCTCTAAGGCCTCTATGTCGCCCCAGTGTGTTCATCTAAACACCAAAGCTTTGGTTCCTTTTGCTTTTTTTTAGCATTTTAGTTGAGTTGGCTTAGTGGACCCCATTTTTAATATGTTATCATATTGTCATTAGTTGTGTGCAAAAGTGATGTGTTATATTTATGTCTAAGCAAGAATTTACCTACTAGGGGTTGGAGTAGGCATATGATTTATGAGGTAGACAATTGTTTCAAAAGCATAATACCAAATTTTTTAAGGCATGGATACATGATGAAGTAGGGCCAAGGTTGTTTCAACCACACGTCTATGTTTTCTTTCGGTATGATCAATATGTTCAAGGTTATATGAAGGTGATATACCATGTGTTTCGAAGAAAGTTTTTAGTTTGGTGAACTCAATTCCTCCATCAGTGTATATCCAACGTATCTTATGATTGAAAAAAAAAAATTCCACTTGAGCATGAAATTTGGAAAATTTTCAAGGACTATATTTTTTAAAAGGTAAAGCCACCCATAACAAGTGAAATGGTTAACAAAAGTACGATAATAACAAAAGTCATTTATTGAAGTAATTGGTGAGGGTCTCCATACATCAAAGTAAATAATTTGCAAAGGGAAACTAGATGTTATAGATGATTCACTAAATGGTAATTTAAGGATTTTATTCAATTGATAATAAGAATAATGAATTAAAGTCTTGACCTTGTTGGAGGAAGAGCAATGTTAAAAATTTTGATGAAGAATTTTTGTAGATGGATGTCTTAGATATGCATGCATACCATAGGAGTAGAGATGAAAAAGTTCATGCAAGTACAGTAGTCTTATTATTGGATGGAAGGGATGGTTAGAGTTGAATGGTGCAAAGAAAGCCATTACTTGGACCGCACATCAAGTTCACCCTAGCCTGTTGTATGATCCTCCACACACACAAAAAAAAAAGGTCAAACTCACTAAAAACATGATTATTTTGGCAAAAAATTGAAATTGTGATAAAATTATGACGAGTATTTAAGGCACATAAAACTTCATGTAAATTAAAGGTATAAGAGGGAGTAGAAATCTTGATGGAGTAAATATGAGTTATCAGCAAACCCGAACCATCACCAATGGTAATTTTATCGAGTCCTTCATACTGAGAGTGTAGATCTAGGTTATTAAGATCAATAGTGACATGATGATTTGCACCTATATCAAGCACCCAATTTGTATGAGTGGATGATGTGGATGCAGCAGCAAAGTTAACAGATAGACCTTAGGATCATTACATCAACTTTGGACAATACTTGGCTATATAGCCTTGAAGATTACAAAATCGAAATTTTGGAAGAGGCGTGTTGAACCTATTGTTGGTAACAAAAGATTATCTATTCTACTGATTTCCATGACCAATGTTATAATTGGAATTAGATGAGAAAGAAATATTGCTAAGCCTTGACCCATCATTGTTGCGGTGATTGAGATTATTAGTGTGAAATGACTTGTAATTACCATTCTTTTGGTGAAAATTGGCCATAAGTACAAAGACTTTAGTGATGGACTCATCATGTTTAAAGTAATCTTCATGAATAACTAGGTGACGATGAAGCTCTTCAAATGAAAAAAGGTGATCTTTGGTCTGGATAGAGACTGCAATATCCCTGTACACATTACATAGGCTAGTGAACACATAAAGTGTTATGTCATCATCCAAAATGGAATGATCAATGATAGCTAATTCATTAGCTAATCTTATAACAAACAAATGGTATTCAGTAGCAGACTAAGATCCTTTGTGGCTTCATTGAAGTTGGTTCTTGAGGGACATGACATGAGAGCTCAAAGTGTTTGCAGACTTGCCTTCAAACTCCTTCAAAGTTGACGAGAAGTCTCACAAGCTGAAAAAATAATGTTGTCCCTCTCATTCATGGAGGCTAGGAGCAGGCTTACAATAAGTTGATCTTGACATAACACTACAAGAAATTCGAGTATTACCAATAGCCATATTCGCAAGTAATAGTTGAAAATTTGCCAAAAATCAACTTTTCCAGAGAATTTTGGTTGGCCAGTAAAACCTTAGTCGGAAACTTTTTTCGACGGATAACTCCTTATCGAAAAAAATGAGCCTTGGTTTTCGAAAAAATTACAGCGGATAAATCTGCCAAAATTGATGCACTTATTTTTAAATAAAAAATTAGTAAAAATAATAATAAAATATATATCAATTAATATTATTTAATTTATATAAATTTAGTACTTAAAGATGATAACGTAAAAAAACCAACAATATTATGAAATGTCAAATAAAAATGCATTATTAAATATAAAAAAATTATTCAAATCCCAACATGAAAATATAAAAAACATAAAAATCATAAAAATCTTCAACATGAATAAAAAATGTATAATCCTCTTGCATCTCATCATCATCCTGTATAATTTGAATAGGATCCTAGGTAGGCTGTTGTAGGTGTTGTTGGAAACTGGGATAGTGTTGGTAAGGGTGTTGCATAGGCGACTGAGATAGGTGCTGGAACTATTGTTGATGAAGTGAGTGCTGAAGCAACTGCTGTTATGGAGACAGATGTTGGACTGGCTACTAATCATATAGAGGTGGGTACTGGAGTGACTGAGGATTCTAATATATCGACTGTAAAGGCGGTTGAGGAGATAAGTAATATTGTGGCTGAGGAGACGAGTATTAGTGCAGCTGCAAAGGCAGTTGAGGAGACGAATAGTGGAATGGCTGGCCATGATCAAGAGGCTAAGGAGATGGGCGTTGCTATGTCGGCTTAGAAATGTGTTGTAATGGTTGGGAGGACATCATAATAGAAAAAAACCTCGACATGGACTGCATGTCAATGCTCATGCCCATACCTATACACATCCTCATGGGGTTTGGCATCCCTATGTCAATCCCTCCCTGTTGTTGCATAGCAATCTAGCCTTAAACCTGTTGCAACATCTACAACATGTCTTACCTTTAGTCTTACCTCATCTGCTGCCTCATCTATGTCTGAATGTTATAAATCCTTTGCTTCATTTCCTCCCTCATTTGTGCTCTGATGCGCTCTTCTATCTTGGCAGTGTTGACCTGAAGATGACTAACTTTGAGTGCTACACGATGAATCCTCAGTTGCCTGGGGTGCAAGGCCATAAATGCGGCCTTCCTTCTTTCCCAAAGTTGCATCAATCCATAGTTGTCTAAGTTCCCTATCAGACAACTACATCCTCTTAAAATTCTGGGTCGCCTATTGTTTTTTTTCATTATAAGATTCATACAGAAATATTACATAATTATCTTAGATAGATTTTATATATATATATATATATATATATATATATATATATATATATATATCACACACACACACAACACACTTTCATCTAATGGTTGATTATTTCATTAAAAGTAACCATTAGAAAAGTGGATAAATTGAAAATGAGTTAAGTAAAAAAAAGCTTTAAATCTAATATATATATATATATATATATATATATATATATATATATATATATATATATATATACATTGTTCTTTAAACTAAAATATAATAAATGACATTTACGTACAACAGTGAGTCATGCCTTAGTATTGACCCAGCTATTAACTGTTGGCCTAAAGTGCAAGTGCCTAAACAACTCCACATCTTTGGGCAGTGCGCTCAGCTCTTGTGCTTATGAAAACTCGATATATATAAATAAAATCATAACCTCACAAAGTGTGAACTACTAATCATTATAAGATTCATACAAAAATATTACATAATTATCTTAAATAGATTTTATATATATATATATAGTTTAAAGAACATTTTATTTTCGTGTGTGTATATATATATATATATACACACACACACACACACAAATATATGTATACGAAAATAAAATGTTCTTTAAACTAAAATATAATAAATGACATTTACGTACAACAGTGAGTCATGCCCTAGTCTTGACCCATCTATTAACCATTGGCTTAAAGTGCAAGCACCTAAACAACTCAACATCTTTGGGCGGTGCGCTCAGCTCTTGTGCTTATGAAAACTCGATATATAAAAATAAAATCATAACCTCACAAAGTGTGAACTACTAAGATAAACTAAGGAAATTAAATATAATTAAGTAAAGTTAAGAAAAATAACCATTTTTTCTCGGTAGGTCCCATAGGAGATGGAACCCTACTCCCCCCCTCCTCTAGTGTACAGACATCCACCAGAACTAGATGCTCTATTCACCTTAGTTTTCTTCTATTTGTCCTTAAATTTTTCACTCTCCTAATATTGATGGAGAGCTTCCCATGATGACTCTCCTAGCAAGGGAAGCCTTTCTCTCAATCCCCTAACATCATGTAGCATATCACTTAACCACTTTGTTCCACATGGAAAGCCTTATAATACTTTTCATAAGAAAAAGTAGGGTTCAAACAAATATTCCTTTATAAAAGGTGGTAATTATTACATAATAAAACAATAATTAAGTACAAAACACTAATATTAGTAAATTTCAAATACCTTTAACGCATGAAACCATTCCCACCTCAAGTCATCTGGAATATCATGCTAAGATTTCCAAGTCAAAAAACTTTACAATCATTTGACAAACAAATCAATAACGTAAACATTATATATACTCATTATAAACTATAAGAATTAGAAAATAAATTCCTTACTACTCTCTTTCATCGAGTTTGATGAGCCTAACAGGTTGACTACGGGTGGAGCCAACACCAAAAGTTGGATGACCACCATTTGAGGCAGCTTGGTTGGATGAACCTGGATCTGAGGAAGCGTGGTGTGAAGTAGTAGGAGTACTAGTAGGAGATGGAGTAACAAGTGAGGAGGACAAAGTGTCGGATAGATATTCGAAAGCAGATGTGTGTAGGGGATGACTGCTACAATGAAGATGGTGATGAGGCAGAATGAGCGAAATGCGAAGGGGGTTGACGTACAGTCTGTGAAGGAACTGATGATGATGGAGATCTAGAATTGGAAGTAAATCCAAGGGTTGACATCATCACAATCTTAGGTTCTGAAGCAGCTGCACTAGGCCTACCTTGCCTAGGCTCCACAATAAATATCCCAAAACTCATAGGTCGTCGTTAGTGTGATTTCTTAGTTTCCTTCGCTTTCCCCTTACCTTTTGCCCTGTTGTAACGTAATATGCATTAGCAAGGAACATGTTGGAATATGTTTTAAGTAAATTATTATTAATTTAGAATTAAACATACATACAGATGACAATTATAACATATGCATGAAATAAATATCAAGCATTAATTAATGAAACAAATGAATGTTCAATAAAGACATATATATTAAATGGAATAATAAGCACTAATATTAATGCAAACACAACTTAACTTAAGCCCTCAAGCTGACAATAATTCACTTAAGTTTTTACAAAAATCAACTCGTCTATTAATATGCACAACATTCAAGTTGTGTCTTATCATGTTATCCTTCCAATAAAGCAACTCTCACAAAATACTTTGTTTTGTCTAGTTATGAATAACACCATATCCAAGCAATCTACTTCCACCACTTGTTTTTGTTACTTTTGGCAAGATATTGACAATTTTTGACATAGCTTGTTCAAATAATCAGCATGGAAGGGAATCGTGATCAATAGTTCTCCTCTTAAAGTCATTCCGATGACAATCAAACCATGAATTCTTCCTACCGTGCTTTAAGGTAAACACCTTTAACTATTCCATGCAATAAAGACATGCTAGTTTACTAGAAATCATCCAACCAGACAACATACCATACGTAGGAAAATAATTAATTATTCATATCAAAGCTGCTCTCATAATAAAATTCTATTTCATTGACACATCATAAGTTTTAATACTATACCACAAAATTTTCAACTCATCTATCAACGGTCACAAGCAAACATCAATCTTGTGTTTTGGATTACAAGGACCAGGAATAATGCATGTAAAAAACATGTATGGTCTCATCATATACATTTATGGGGGATGGTTGTATGGGGTGACAATGACAAACCAAACAAAATAAGGTATAGATAACTAGCTAAATGGATTAAAGCCATCAGAACATAGAACAAGCCTTACATTTTGGGGGTCATGTGCAAAATCTTGATGTATTTCATTGAACTGCTTCCATGCCTCTTCATCCGATGGGTAACATAAGACCCCGTCTTACCTCCTATTTAAATAATGTCACCTCATGTATTCAACAAAACTCATAGAAGCACACTATCTCTTAAGCCTATGAATTAGAGACAAATAATGCATACTTAGCCCAAGAACACCTTTATTATTTTGGTTTGTAACTGTACGAGACTTATATCGTTTAGCACCAAAAAAATTACATTGCATTAATTACTTATCCTCGTCGATGTTGAATATCATGCATCCATTAACACAACAATCATATTCAATTAATTTAATCCTTAATTTAGCAACCAGTTTCTTTGTCATATACAAATTATCATGAACGAGTGACCTAGTAGGATTTGTTTCCTTCATTAATCTCATTACAACATTATAAGCATTCTCAGACAAGTTATGGTCAAATTTAATGCTTAACATCTGAAGAGCAACGAATAATTGGAAGTGTCTTTCACACTCAGGCCGCAAAGATTACGTAGCAGCATTTAATAAGTTATAAAACTATTGGGTCTCATCATTTAGGGGTTCCTTTACTCTATCCTAAAAAAGGCCACTAAAACTAGGAATTTCTACTCTAGCAGTATCGTATACTAGCTACTGGTAGTCATTAACTATTTATTACAAACTTTAAGGGTAAAGGAAGTACAAACGCTAACATTGTACTGAAATTGAAGCATAGTTTGGTCAAACTCCCCATGATAAGACCAATACTAATATTTTCGTTGGAATCCTTTCGTATACAAATGTAACTTAACCGTGACATGGTCTATTAGGTTTCCACTACAACATTTCATACATGGATACCTAATTGTTCCCTTAGTTTCATACTATGAAGTCCAACATACAAAATCAACAAATTCTTCAACCCTATCCAAAAATTCTTATACAAAACCCTTCTTACCAGGAAGAAGCCTATTATACATTCATCGATAATTTTTGGGGATATTCATCTTCTGTAATTAACAACAAACAAAATTTTAATTTAACCTTAAACCTATAAAGGCCTAAATCATAGCATCTAACATTCAATTTAAACCTTTCAATAACTAATTCAACTACAAGATAAAAATGTCATAACAATAAAAATACATGCAAATTATGACTTAGTATAAATTCCTAAATCATTAAATTTAGTATCTAACACTAAGATTGACAATAATTCACTCAAGTTTCTACAAAAATCATAGCAAAATTCATTGCAACTTTATCATGTTGTCCATTTCAGTTAGATCAATAATTTTGCAAATTTGACATTAAACCTAACTAACATGCAAACAAATCATACGCATTAAAATCATAGCAAAATTCATTACAACTTTATCATGTTGTCCATTTCAGTTGGATCAACAATTCTGTAAATTTGACATTAAACCTAACTAATATGCAAACAAATCATACGCATTAATCTATTACAAATTCCAAATGTTTTACACTTGAACTTAGATAAAACACGCAGCGACATGGCGAAAAGGATGGAGAAGGAGTAATGGTAGTAAAACTTGTAGTCAATAAAGACAAAATGCATCAATTAGTCAAGAATAATCTCAAAACCAAGACTAATTCAACAAACAACTTAAGCTTTTGGGATAGTTGGTCACTAACTCAAGTAAATAACTTCGAATCAAAATGAGAAAAACATAACAACAAAAATTGTTCAGAATAACTTGTAATGTTCCCAGAGTCCTCATGGGGGTTATAAATTGATCAGTAATAAAACATGGAAGCATATAGACATTCCAATTCTTTAGCCTGGGTGCACTACAACAAAAATGCTATTTACGCATAACTAGTTTTAGTGACTAATATAAAAATTATAGGTATATATGTACTCTATAGCTATCAATATATGTTTCAATTACTATTAATTTTAATGACAAACTAAAAAAGAATACCAAATGCCACAAAATCTCTCTGCACTCTCCTCAAAAAATTGTAATAACATAATAAAAGATTTTTCATCGAAGAAGTCCAACAAGGCAATTACATATCTAACCTTTAATTTCTTAGTCTCCTTTTCCTTGACTTGGCAATCACCCAAAATTGAGAGTAAAGCCCCAAATGCTTTGTAAACTATCGAAATTACAACCTGCATTGCAGAACCATGGCTTCAGATCCATCAAGAAGCAACCTAAAAAAACCCTTCAAACCAGAAAACCAACAATCCCGACACACCTCCACCATGCACACCACCTCTAATCATTGTCCAACCATCACACAACAACCAATCAAACCCACCACCACCCCAAAGCTTGCATTCATGATTTTAATGAAACACATCAACGATTCAATATAAGTATATAACCTATGATGACCTCGGATTTAATTGATGTTTTGTCTTTGGAGTGTTTATTGAGTTCAACATTATGAGAGGGCATATGGACTAAGGAGTATAGCATTGAGTTACATTCTAAATTTATGGATCATAACATAGCTATCAATGACAAAAATATCATGCAATTTAAGCTTAAAACTAATAATGAAATTCTTTAAATTTTACAACATTCACATCACATCTAAGAGTTAACCAAAAAAAAATCCACATTGATAGGCACAATAGAAAATTACTAACTTAAATCTAGATTGCATAACAGAACTATATAAAAATTTAATCTGATAGCAACTTACATTTGCTACTTATGTCAATTACTAATTTAAATAATGCAACTAAAGTTTCTAAACCAAAAAATAATAAAGATCAAAGCATAAGAACCTACTTGCGAAGGAGAGCAGTGTTTGCGCAACAAGGGACATCGGCAATGACGACGCGAGGGAGGGTTGCGACACGATGGAGAGTGAATAAGGGAGACTGAAAGAGAATGAGGGAGACGACGGGAAAATGAGGGAGGGGGAGGCCCATTGTGTAAATAAATGTGTCACTTTTCGTTGGTCATATCCACCAATAATAATTTCCAACAAATTTTTTAAATTTTTCTTCTGAAATTCCACAACAAGACTTGTGCGCCTTGCATCGATCAACTAAAAACGTTTACAGCGAATAATTCGTTAGAAATCAATATAATACTTTTAAAAAAAAATAATTAAACTCTTTTTTATTTTTTTAAAATATCATGAAATCAAAATTTTGGCAGACTACTTTGCAGGTGCCATTAATATTTTTTTATAAAAATTTAATTTTTTTATTTGTGTTTTTATTTTTCCTTAAAATTTCTAACAAATTAATTTATTGAAAATATTTTCCTTTGGTGAAAATCTGCCAAAAATATCCGCCAATAAACACGAATTTCTTGTAGTGAACCATGATTCATTGTCTGGGTTGGGGACGGATTTGCCATCTTCTATGATCTCATCTAGTTGAGTGGGAATAGAACCATCCACGTAACCATAGAATTTCATTCCTGAAAGGAGAGACTTTGCTTGACAGTGCGATGTAGGAAAGTTTGCGGCCGAAAGTTTGACTGAGATTTGTGTTCCAGAATTGAAGAACACCACATTGAGATTTGTGTTCCAGAATTGGAGAACACCACTAGTTTGGGTTGGGGTTGGGAATCATCAGTGGGCTAATTGTTTGGTGGGTAAAAGTTGCAAAGGAATTAATTGGGTGAGATGGTCATGGATAGAGACTCGTTGGAGTTAAAGAGCTTGAATACCATATAAAAAGTCAATTGAAGCGCAAGAGTTTTTCAATTGCATTAACATCAAGTCAATGATACATGTACAAATAAATACGAAGAGTTACATGTTACAACAAAAGCAGCACTTATATTTAAAAATACATTTGAATGTTAAAAATAAATCTGCTAAACTAACTTATCAGATTCGGTGATGTTAGGCCAAGTGGGTTTGACTTGGCACATTGTTAAAATAGTTAAACTACTTAAGCAACGATTGCAATTGTCGAATATCTTTAATGATTTAACAATATGTAATTGAGTAATAATGCAAAGAAATTTTATATTAATAATACATCAAAATTAAATTCTAAACTTATTTACTCATCATTAATGATCAAAATGGACAATAAGCATAAGCCATAAAAAAAAATGGACAATAAGCAACACGGCTTAGATAATAAAACTTAAGAGACCCTCAGACCCATTTTCAATAACCACACAGCAAGTCAATTCACTTAATGGAAGAACAGGTGCCAACTTCCTACTTCCAAGTCCCATCTGAATGATCAGGTAAGGGCGGTGAGACCAAGCACAGGTGACACTTTCGTGTGGCGTCATGTATCATTTAACAGTAATATTTTGAGAGTAATTTAAGGCTGTGGATTCATTCAATTTGGTTTGTTTGTTGAAAAAAGCATTTATATCATAAGTGTGTATTGAATAAACATCTATAGAATTTTAAATATATTAAATATTAATAGTTACTTATACCAAACAAACATTATAAAGAAAAAAAATATGTTTTGTGGATTATGTGCACATCACATTTTTTTTTTATTGGTGATACGTTAGAGGAACTTCGAGTCATCTTTTTAAGTATGTTACAAGTGATTTGGGTATTTGCTCGTATTCTTATATCTTAGAACTTGTTTTTCATTTTATTTTCGATAATAAACTTTTATATTTGTGGCAAAAGAAAAAAAAAACATAATGCCATACAATTTGTTTGTTTCATCTTAATTATATAAGTCATAGTTTTTAAACTAGACCAGACAAGCCGATAAAAACCAGGAATCGATCCTCTAACTAATTCAATTAACTCTCAAAAATTGAATTTCTAAAAATCGGTAGAAAAATCAAAAACAGTTCTAGTCAACCCATTTGAACCTATTACAATTCATACGGTTGAATCGATCTTTTTTTATTTTTTTAAAAAAATTCAATTCAATTTTTTTAAAAAAATTATTTAAAACTTTTTTAAGGTAATGATTATTTGGTTCCAATTTTATAACTAAAAATTCATCATTTCTCTTCTTAATTTGTCTAATGTGAGACAAATAATAACTTGTAATACAACAAGAGTTTGACTTCAATTTATAATAAACAATTTCACCTTTTATCTTTTTATTTATTTGATGTGACACTATTATATATTAAAAAATTATGTTAGTATTAATATAATATTTTTTGTTTAATATTTATTTATGTGATAAATAAATTTAATTATGTTATAAATATATTTTAATATTTTTTTTAGTACTATTTATACAATTAACATATGTATGTTATATTTTTTTTTACATATTATATATTTATATAATATATATGTATATGTCAACAATGGTTGACACAACTGATAAAAATAAATTGTATAATTAAATTGATTGAAATTCAATTCCTGTGACCTTCTCTTTTTTGGTTAAATGATTGGTTCAATTATGAAAACATGGTGTGTATATATATATATATATATATATATATATATATATATATATATATATATATATATATATATATATATATTTGCCTCAGATCAATTTTAGTTTAATTCCGATTAAAGCTCTAAACCTTGATCTCTCTTTTTTGGTTAAATGATTGGTAAGTTATGAAAACATTGATATACTTAGTTACAAAAATAGATTGGAAGCTACTTATTCATGTTTGATATGGGTTGTTTTTGCAAGCTAATTTGACTGCGTAAAATTTTTTCGTAAAGCACTTATCATTTATGATATGATGGATCGACTAATCTGTTAGTTTCATCTTAATTTTATTATCTTCTTCTGGTCCTTCTGGATTTGCATCATCCCTGTCACCTTTAACTGGGTCGCGTGTTTCTTCTTATGGGCCATCTAACAATTGAATTATCTATGCTTCTATATTTCACTTTTAGCCCAATATTGCATTTTGCTTGTAGGCTTTTTTTATGACAAAAACTAAAGCAAGCATTTATAAATAATATGTCTATATTGGCGGTGCACCTTCAACAGAGAATGTTAAGGGCCCATTGAGATTTCACCACACATTCACGCTCAAGAATAAAATAAAAAGTGGGGCCATTGACATTCTTAAATGATTATCCACACTTCTTACTAATAATTTATAGTTTAAATTTCTTAAATTATCCTTATCTAACTACTTTCATTTTATTAAAGATGTTGATATTCAATTTTATCTATAAAATTTTTGTTGCTTAATCAAGATATTAAGATCCAATTTTGTTTGGGTCATTCAAACCTTTTAATTTATAATAAAAAAACACAACAAAAAAGAGAGAGATAAAAAAAATGAAAGTTTTTAAATTTAAAAAGATGAATGAAAATCTAAAAGATAAAAGAAAAAAATGAAAAAGAAAAAAAGAAGAAATTTGAAAAAACTAAGATGTCTTCATTGTATCACAAAGTCTTACATTGGAGAAGTCATGTTCCTTCTCTCTCCTCTCCTCCTATATATATAAAAGAGTGGTTCTTAATGGTTTTGGCATCTAAAAAAAGTACACCATTGAGCTTAATACTAAGTATAAGAGTTAGAAAAAATTATACTATTGAGCTTAATACTAAGTATAAGAGCTTGATGACTTTAGTAAATTTTTTTCTTGAAATAAGTTATTTTTCAAGGTTTGATTTGAAAAGAACGTGTGGGGTCTTGTGCACCAACTTCTTTGAGCATATCATTTTTTATACGCCTTCAAGGTAAGTTTGCTTATTTTTTCTTGTATTATTATCTTTCATGATATACACGTGTTATTTATTTTAGCTTATACATTTATTAGTTTAGTTTATTTATTTATTAATTTTTTTGTAAACTTTTTTGTCTTAAAATTAATTCAATAATAAATTGGATTAGCTGAGTTGATGACAGTTTGTTAATCATGTAACTTTTAGAATCATCTAAGTTGTAATAGCTTGATGATCCAAACTTTTTTCTAAACATAAAAAAAAAATCAAATGAGTTTTCAAAATAAAATCTTTTCAAAATTAAAAAACAAATAACTCATAATTATTTTCTAAAGAACTACGTGACTTTGAGTTCCTCATTGCACCCGAGGATATGTAGGAGCAGAATCTTTATTCTGTCAAGCCAAAAATTAATTTTCATAATGTTTTGTTTCTTTTCCTTTTTTATAGTTACATTGTTTTTTTTTTAAAAACAGGTAAAATAAATATATTTGAGATTATTAAAATTTGCACAACTAACTTAAGGTATTGTTCTTAGAGCAGGCAACGTAGGGTACTAACACTTTCCCTACCTGTGATCGACTCGAGAATCTGAACTCAATTTTTTAAAAGACCAGTTTTCTTAATTAAATAGTTTTTCTAATGTTTTCCTAATTTAAATAAACATTAGTGGCGACTCCATTGATTTTCAAAAAAATCTATTTTTAGTAATCCCGTCACGATTTCGGTTGCGACAGCTGGCGACTCCACTGGAGAAATTAGAGAGTCAGACCTGTTATTGTTAATTGTACAAATTATTAATAATCTCTATTTAATTCATTTTACCCTTTTTTTGTCTTTATTTTTATTTTCTTATTTGTTTGTAAATAGATTTTATATAGTACTTTTATGTAAATATCTGCTAGCATTATTTTTTTTTGACATGATATATTTTTAATATTTTGTACTTAATTGTTGAAACCCTATGGTAGAAAATTATTGGCTGACAGTTGTATATATGTTCTATTTGACTGTTATTTTTGCAGGATGAGGTTAATTCTTAGGATTATGGAGGTTTGTATACTCCCTACACCCACTGCACCTACACGTTTATCACACACATTCGAGCAGGGTCATATACCGTGGTCTGAGTGAAGCTTAAGTTAGGTAGATGTTGCGTAGTGGTAGTCATTTTGGATGTATATCTTGTTTGGTTATCGTGAAAATCTCATCTAGAGTATGTCTTTTTCATGAATGTCCCGCACACCCACTGTTTGTGGTTAACATTCTGAAATGGGACTTAACTCTAGAAGCCTTTAGAATAGTAGAGTCACCCAATGAAAGTTCTCATAAATTAAGGATCCACAGATTCTTAAGATAGAATTCCTCAAATTTAAGGCAATTCCTTAAGACACAAAGGGAGCGTACTTCTTTTTTATCTATCTCTTTCTCATGTCATTCATCCATGCATTTTTTTTTTCTTATGGCTTGCATTTTCCTAGCATTCTTAAAAATAAAAAAATAAAAAGATATACCATCTTGAGTTTTCATGACTTGCATTTTCATTCATTCTTGCATTTTTTTTAAAAAATAGATTAAAAAAGGATACATCATCTTGTATTTTCATGACATTTCTAACATTTTTTATAAAAACAAAACAAAAAAAATAAAAAAAATCATTCTACATAGATAGTCAATACTTCGCATATATGCATGTTGCTGGTTTTTGTTAATCAATACTGACAATTGCATATTTATATCATGTTTTCCCGAGCAGAAAAGTAGACATTATAACAAGAAAACAACTTCCGCGACACTCTTACAGGACTCGTTCTCAGGCTAGGATCATAGATGAAATGGAACTCAAGAATTGAAAAATGAGGTCAACTAGCTCAGAGAACAAGTATCCAAGATGACGGAGATGCTACAATCCATAGAAAGTAGAAAGAGCACAGATGAGAATCCCTCAGTGGCGAACGAAGGACACCCGGCCACACCTCTTGACCTGTTCGGTTTCTCTCTAATCCCTATGCAATATCAAGGCTTTAATCCTTAAGGAGTTATGGTGTCGCTCACCATTCAACCCTCAGTCACCAGTTCTCAGGGAACCCAAGTGCCACTATTCCCACCATATGGCCTCCCTTCCAGCTATGTACCTCTATTGGCTACCAATCCACTTGATAATAGCACGCCAACAGTAACACCAACTCCAAATCTGTCGAACACTACCCAAACCCAAGTTACTCAGTCAAATGCTAATAAAACTTCACCAACACAACACTCATTCCCCTTCTTTATCCCACCATGGTTTTCCTTCTAGCTTTGTACTATCACAGGTTACCAATCCCCCTGACAGCAGCATGGTTGCTTCTAATTCATTGAGCATAGCCCAACCAAATGCTAGTAGAACCTCGCTGGTGCAACATTTCATCCTCACTTTCATGCCACTATACTCATTAAATTCTTCTACTGAAAATTCTCAGTCCAAAGAGAAGCTAGAAACTCTATAAGAGAGGTTGCGGGCCATTGAAGGAGCAGGCATCTATGGTCTCAAGGATGCTAGTGAACTTTGTCTTGTCCCGATGTTGTCATTCCCCCAAAATTCAAGGTCCCAAATTTTGATAAATATAAGAGGGTTACTTGTCCAAAGAATCATTTGACAATGTACATTCGCAAGATGGCTTCACATGCTCATGATGACAAGTTGTTAATCCACTTCTTCCAAGATAGCACCATGACAAGATGGCTTCACATGCATCTGGAGCGTGCCCAGATATGGAGTTTTAAGGATTTAGCTGATGCATTCCTAAGACAATACAAGTATAATCTTGACATGGCTCTTGACAGATTGCAGCTGCAAAACATGGCGAAAAATGATGTTGATACCTTTAAGGAATATGCTCGAGGTGGAGGGAAATAGTTGCTCAGATGGAGCCCCCATTGTCGAAAAAGGAAATGGTGGCTATGTTCATTAACACCCTTCAGTCACCCTTCTATGACCGAATGATTGGGAATGTGTCTTAAAACTTCTCAGACATGGTAATCATCGAAGAAAAGGTGGAAGGTGGGATAAGAAGTGGCAAGATTATTGATAGTTCTGGCAGGGCGACTAATGCAAAAAAGTTCCTTGTGGTAAAGAAAAAGGAAGGAGAGGCCCATGCCGTGACATTTGATCAAAAGAAATTTACTCAAGGGTCGCCTAACCAAACATCTGTGAACCCTCAACCATCCTTTCAAACCCCTTTTGTACCTTACCACCTATATTTTTTCACTATTTTATCACTCGTATGTTGCCATTGCTTCACAAGTTCCTTATCCTTAAACCTACCACCCAATAATGCCTTACTGTACGATATCCCCCGCTCAATACCAGACACTCATACCTTACTGCCTCAACAAGCTCAACCATGGACCTAAAACCCAAACACAAACCATAGAAGACTACCAAATAATCAAGAAAGGAAGCTTGTTCATCTCGATCCAATTCCTATGACCTATACCAAGTTACTACCTCAGCTATTCCGTAACTCTATCTTTGTTCCTTGCCCGACGAAGCCAGTGGAACCCCCATACCCTAAAGGATTTGACCCAAATGCTAAATGTGATTGCCATGTGGGGGCCGCGGGTCATTCCACTGAAAATTACAAAACGTTGAAGTTTGAAGTGCAAAACCTAATCGATGCCAAATGGTTGAATTTCAAGGCAAATACTCCAAGTGTGAGTCACAATCCTTTACCAGATCATGGAAATCCTAGAGTCAATGCTATAGAGAAGTGCTCTACCCAACAGCTTATAAGACGAGCGACAGATGTCAAAACCCCTATGAGAGTTATTTTTAATGGACTCTGCAAATTGGGGATGATACAAGCTCAGGATGAAGGGAAAAAAAGGCAATAAAGATGAAAAAATGTGTAACTTCCATGGGAATATAGGGCATTCTATTGAAGAATGTGGCGAATTCAGACAAATCCTTTAGAACTTGATGGATATACAACAAGTGCAAATAGGTCATATGTATGATGATGGTGACATGAACATAGTTGATGAGTACACCATTCCCTAACCTCAAGAAGGTCAGGAAACTGTGAATTCCCAAGTCCCTTCCATTACACATCTGGTTATCAAGTCGTTGGTTATCTATTACACTGCAAGTGCACCTTCGCCACCTCCATATAGCCAAAAGCCAATCACTATTCAAGTTCCTAGCCTTTTCTATTCAAAGACACAAGAGCAGTACCGTGGAATTATGATGTGCAAGTCCTTGGAAGCAATCCCACAAATAATCAGTCAAAATTTTCATCTTGTTCGACCTCTATTGTCACTAATATATCGGGGATCAGAGGGATGACACGAAGTGGTCGCATTTACACTCCGGAGGAGCTGCAAAAAAGGCAAGAAGAAGAAGAAGAAAAGAGAAGGTATAAGGGGAAGAGTAAGAGAGAATAGACTTCCATGGAGAATGATATGATAGAAAAAGATGGGTTGACAAAACCATCGGAGTATAAAAAATAGGTATCTGATGAAGAAGCTTGTGAGTTCCTGAAGTTCATCAAGCAAAGTGAGTATAGAGTAGTAGATCAGTTGAATCGCACTCCTGCAAGGATATCACTCTTATCCTTATTGATGAATTTCAAGCCGCACAGAAAAGTGTTGATAAAGATACTAAATCAAGCTCATGTTTCTCATAACATCATAGTTGATAAGTTAGGCAGTATCATTAGCAACATTGCTATTGATAATTATATCACTGTCACTGATGATGAGATACCCGCTGAAGGAATGATGCACAATAAGGCGTTGCATATTTCTGTCAAATGCAAAGAGTATATAATGGCTAGAATGCTCATTGACAATGGTTCCTCTTTGAATGTAATGTCAAAATCAACTTTCTCCAAGTTGTCTTTTGATTGGACTTTACATGAAACTAAGTACAATGATCGTAAGAGCTTTTGATAGGATCCGAAGAGAAGTAATGGGATAAATAGGGATCCAGTTCAGGTTGGACCTACTATTTTTCATATACTCTTCCAGATGATAGACATCACACTAACTTACAATTATATCTTGGGACGACCCTGGATCCATTCTGCTGGGGCAGTGCCATCCACTTTGCACCATAAAGTGAAATTCATAGTTGGCAAAAAATTGGTGATCGTTTCGGGTGAGGAAGACATGTTGGTGAGTAAGCCCCTGTTAATTCCTTACATTGAAGCTGCAGAAGAAGCTTTTGAAACAACATTCCAGATGTTTGAGGTTGTCAATGCTATTTAAGTGAAAGAGGGAGCTCAAATTCCAAAACCACAGTCATCTAGTGCATCCATAATGATGGCTAAGGTTATACTTAAAAGAGGATATCAAAGTGGAAATGGACTTGGAATGGATAAACAAAGCATTGCGAAGTTTCTGCAGCCCTGCGAAAACAAAGATAGGTTCGGGTTAGGACATAATCCCACTAAAGCTGACAAGAGAAAGATCATAGAAGAGAAAAAAGAGAAGATGTTGGCTGGGTTGAAAAATTGAGAGCCTAAAACAAAGGGGATCCCCATCTATTACATCCGATAGAGCATCCGACGTGCAGGATTGATGTTTCTGAACCAAGTGACCGCTATCAATGAAGATCAACCCATCAACCATGGTGTTAGTCTGGTATACCCTTTTTCCCTAAATGCAAAGCTCAACAATTGGCAGATCGTCGATTTTCCCACGACCTTTGAGACTGATTCAAAGTAATTTTGTAATGCTAATCATATAGCTCTGCTAAAGGCTTTAGGAAAATTTGTTGTAAAAACGGGCTCACGTGTTTCCTTTTCAATATTTGCTATCAATAAAATGTATTTTCAAATTATCTTGCCTTTTAGTTTTTTGTTCAACCATTACATTAGCCTTTATTCATTACCTTTTTTTTTTACTTGTATTGACATCAATAAATGCATATCTGAAAGTGATTCTCCTGAAAATGACAGTGCTATGACGCCATTGCAAAATTTTGACCACCCCATTGATCATGTTGATGAGGATAATGACGACAATTGGGAGCTCTCTTCTGAGCTAATAAGATTAATAGAACAAGAGGCCAAGGAAATTCAACCCCAAGAGAAGTCAATTGAAGTGATTAATTTGAGGACAGAGGATGATAAAAAAGAAGTTAAAATTAGCACTTCTATGAAAGAAGATGAACGAAGCAAATTGGTCAAGCTCCTATTTGATTATCGTGACATTTTTGCATGGTCGTACTAAGACATGTCAGGGCTGGATGCTAGCATAGATGAGCATAAATTGCCATTAAGACCAGAATATCCTCATGTTAAGCAAAAATTGAGGCGAATGAAGCCATAGATGTCACTAAAAATTAGAGGGGAGGTTAAAAGATAGTTTGATGCAGGTTTTCTCGCTGCTGCAAAGTACCCTCAATGAGTCGTCAACATTGTTCCTGTTCTGAAGAAAGATGGGAAAGTGTGAATATGTGTTGACTACAGAGATTTGAATAGGGCCAGCCCTAAAGACAACATTCCTTTGCCTCACATTGATGTTTTGGTGGATAACACTACTCAACATTCATTTTTCTCCTTCATGGATGATTTTTCGAGATACAATCAGATCAAGATGGCACTTGAAGACATGGAGAAGACCATATTCATCACTTTGTGGGGGATTTTTTGTTACAAAGTGATGTCGTTTGGTTTGAAAAATGCATGAGCAACTTACCAAAGGGCGATGGTGACATTGTTCCATGACATGATGCACAAAGAAATAGAAGTTTACATGGATGACATGATTGCGAAGTCTAGAACAGAAGAAGACCTTGTTGTTAATTTGCAAAAGCTCTTTGAACGGTTGAGAAAGTTCAGGCTCAGGCTAAATCCTGTTAAATGCACTATTGGTGTAGAATCAGACAAGTTTTTGGGGTTTGTAGTTAGCCAAAAAGGGATAGAAGTTGATCCAGATAAAATTCGAGCACTCATAGAGATGTCAGCTCCTCGTACTAAAAAAGAAGTTCATGGGTTTTTAGGGAGGTTGAACTATATTGCTAGATATATATCTCAGTTGACTGCGACATGCGGGCTAATTTTCAAGTTACTGCGTAAAAACTAGACAGTAGAATGGAACGAAATTTTCAGACAGCATTTGAGAAGATCAAGTAGTATCTACAAACCCCCTCAGTTTTGGTACCTCTAATTCCAAGAAGGCCTCTCATCATATACTTGACTGTGTTGGATGAATCCATGGGCTGTGTACTAGGGCAACATGATGAAATTGGTAGAAAGGAACAAGTCATCTATTACTTGAGCAAGAAGTTTACTAACTACGAGGCAAAATACTTATTGTTGGAGTGCACGTGTTGTGCCTTGGCATGGGCGGCTCCTCGTTTGAGGCAGTACATGTTGTGTTACACTACTTGGTTACTGTTCAAAATAGACCCGATTAAGTACATCTTTGAAAAGCCTGCTCTCATTGGGAGAATTGCACGTTGGCAAGTTTTGCTATCAGAATATGACATTGTCTATGTCTCCCAAAAAGCAATGAAAGACAATGTGCTCTTGCAAAATTCTTGGCTAGTCAACCTGTGAAGGATTATGGGTTTATGTAGTGTCAATTCCCTGATGAAGATATAATGTTTTTATTTGGAGAAGAATAATCCTCGAAAAAACAAAAGTGGACTTTGTTGTTCGACGGAACTTCTAATTCACTAGGGCATGAAATTGGAGTCATACTGATTTCTCCTAAAAACAATTTCATTCCAATCACTGCTAGATTGTGCTTTGACTGTACAAATAACATAGTTGAGTATGAATCATGTGCTATGGGAATCCAAGCAGCGATAAAATCAAAGGCGAAAGTTCTTGAGGTATATGAAGACTCCACCTTAGTCATTCATCAGCTAAAGGAAGAATAAGAAACTCGAGATACCAAGTTAATCCCTTATCATGCTTACGTCAAGGAATTGGTTGAACAGTTTGATGAAGTCACATCCCATCATGTCCCTCGGGAAGATAATCAGTTGGTTGATGTTTTAGCCACGTTGTCGTCAACGTTCAAAGTAAGCCATAATAAAGACTTGCCACTTATAAAAATAGAAGGTTGTGACCAACCAGCATATTGTCAATTGGTAGAAGTGGAGTCAGATGGGAAACCGTGGTATTATGACATCAAAAGCTTTATCAAGAATAGAGAGTACCCTCCAAGTGCTTCGGAAGGTGATAAAAGGACCCTCAAAAGACTCGCAATGGGTTTCTTTCTAAATGGGAAAGTTCTCTACAAGAAGAACCACGACATAGTGTTGCTAAGATGTGTTGATACAACAGAGGCAGAGAAAATCATCAGAGATGTTCATGAAAGTTCTTTTGGAACTCATGCAAATGGGCATGTAATAGCGAGAAAGATCATAAGAGTTACGTACTATTGGTTGACAATGAAAACCGATTGTTTCAATTATGTGAATAAATGTCATAAATGCCAAACATATACTGACAAAGTTCATGCACTACCAGCACCTTTGAATGTTTTAACAGCACCTTAGCCATTCTCGATGTGGAGAATGGATGTCATAAGGCCCATTAAACCGAAGGCCTCAAATGGACATCACTTTATTCTTGTTGCAATTGATTACTTCACAAAATAGGTCGAAGCTATTTTTTATGCCAATGTGACCAGGAATGTAGTGATCAGATTTGTCAAAATGGAGCTGATTTGTCGTTACGATTTGCCAAGTAAAATTATCACTGACAATGCCACTAATATGAACAATAAGATGGTGAAAGAGATGTGTGAGAATTTTAAAATTGAGCACCACAATTCCTCACCCTATCACCCCAAGATGAATGGGGCAGTTGAGGCGGCAAACAAGAATATCAAGAAGAATGTTCAGAAGATGGTTGTAACATACAAAGATTGGTACAAAATGTTACCATTTGCATTGCATGGCTATCACACGTTTGTTCGTACTTCAACTAGGGCAACACCTTTCTCTTTGGTTTATGGAATGGAAGCAGTACTCCTTATTAAAGTGGAAATCACATCATTAAGAGTGCTAATGGAGGCAAAATTGGAAGAAGCTAAATGGGTCTAAACTCGACTTGATCAGTTGAACCTCATTAAAGGAAAAAGATTAACGACACTGTGTCATCACCAGCTTTACCAGAAGAAAATGATGAAAGCCTATGCGAAAAAAATGCGTCCTCAACAGTTTCAAGAGGGACACCTAGTACTCAAGAAGATCCTTCCAATTCAAAAGGATTATCGAGGAAAATGCACTCTAAACTATGAGGGACCTGAGGTCGTGAAAAAGGTTTTCTTGGGAGGAGCTTTGATTCTCACAAACATGGATGGTGTAGATTTACCACTTCTTGTAAATTCAGATGCAGTCAAAATGTATTATGCCTAAAACAACAAAAAAATAAAAGAAAAGTGGCTCGCTAGGCTAAAAACCTAAAAAGGCGGCCTAGGTAAAAATTAAAGCGACCCACTAGGTTGAAAACTTGAAAAGAACAACCTAGGCAAAAGTTAGGGTCAAAGATGGTTCCTGACACATCCAAAAAAATAGAGTTGCCTCGAGTCATAAAGCGGGACAGTTTGAATGCGAAGTCTTGTTAGAAACGCTCCCAATGCGTGAAAACTAGATTAAATCATGTTCTGAGAAGCAGACAAGGGGATGTTTAAGGTCATATACATAGGAAATTAGCACTGATCATCCTAGAGAGTATCACTGATAATCATGTAAATTATCTGTTTTTACTTATGCTTTTTGATTGAATTTAGCCATTTGCATCCAGCTTTTAACATTGTTTTGCCTCATTTAACTTAATTTTGACCATGATAGCATAAGATGATTAATTTGATGAATTTGATGGAGTTTAGTTATATTTCAGAATGTTTTGCATCTCATTTATGTTATTTTATTTGTCGTGAAAGTTAAAGAAGGATGAAACTCAAAACTATGAAGAATAGAGCCAAATGGAAGAGCCAGCAATGTCATTGAATTGCTATATATGTATCTTAGACCCCCAAGAGCTCAGAAAAGCAAGGAAAAAGGAAGCAGCAGCAGCAGAAGCCAGGTAGTCGGGCGGCCAATTGGCTGCTGGGCGATGGAAGGTCAGAATGCTCAAATAGCCAGGTAGCTAGGCGGCCGATTAACTGCTTGGCGATGGAAGAAAAGGTAGGTAGCCGGGCGGCCAATTGGCCGCTGGGCGATGGAAGGTCAGAATACTCACTAAACAAAAAATTGCTAGGTCGCCGGGTAACCAACTGGGCGATGGGCGATGGGTGTCGCGCTGGCTCACTTACATTTTAGCCCATTTGACGTCAGAAGAGCTATTTTTAGGGCTAAGAGAAGACGTTTTAGGGGACAAGCTGCAAAGGGACATTCTTTGAAGGAGGAGAACCCTATCTTGAGAGCTCTACGGTGTGGATTTGAAAAGAAGAAGAGTGGGAACTCAGATTTTCTTCAATCTTCCATGGAGTTTTGCATCTTCTTCCCTATTGTCTTAATTTCTACATTTATTTCTATGTCTAGCTAAACTCTCCTTTGTTGGGATTGAGAGAATTTTGATGGATTTTGCTTGTATTTGACTTGGGATTCAGTTATGCTTAATGGATTCTTCTGTTTTGAGTTTACAATCTTTGTTCTTAAAGCTTTTTAAGGTTTGATTATTCCTTAGAATGATTTTTAGGTTTATGCATTGGATGAAAATTTGATGTATAAATTTTGTTTGATATTGTGAACCTTGTGATTAGTCGTGCTAGGAATAGTTGATGAATGCTCGTTATCTCGTTGCATTCTTGATCTTAATGCTTTTTCCTTTTTAGAATCACCTAAGGAATTAGGGTTTTTAACTAGGATTTAAGGTTCTTGTGCCTAAGGAATTAGGGCTTGAATTTTTAGGCGAATCCGATAACAAAATAGAAGTAGAAATTTGGTTTAACCCCAATTTAATATGCAGCAAATGAAATCAAATGAAACTTGATCCCAACTCTTTCATTAATTGATTATTTTTCATCTCGCATACCAAGTGTTTGTTAATTTACTAATTGTAAAAATCCAAAAATATTGTCTTTGTGTGAGTTCATGTATTTCTCTTGTTTTGTTATTAGAGCTCACTTTGATCCAAATCTTGGTTTAAATAATAGCTAATTTCGTGAATTGGTATTTAGCCATCAATCCCTAAGAACAATATCTGGTTTCTCACTGTTTTTATTACTTGACGATCCGGTACACTTGTCGTGGTCACATCAAGTTTTTTGCACCGTTGCCCGGGATCGATTTTTCCAATATCGATAATATCGAAGGTAGCCACTAGTTTAAATTATTTCTCTTTCGTTTATTCACTCTAGTGTTTAGTTTCTTTAGTTTATTTATTTCATTGAGTTATTTTTGTTTTAATATTGTGTCTCAAGTGTATGTGAGGTACCATTCATCCAGACAACCTTCTTTTTCACTTTGAAATAGAAAGAACCGCAAGAGCTTTGAGAAAGCAAACCAGAGAAAAAAGAAGGAATTTGGGTAGCACTCAAGCAGTTGTTGAAGGCATGGCAGACAATGAAGAAAATGTAGATCCTCCACCACCACAACCACCTGTTAGGACTCTCATGGATTACTCTATTCCTAACATGGATGGGTGTAGAGTAAGCATAACAAGACCTCCAATTCAGGCAAATAATTTTGAATTGAAGCCAGCTCTACTCCATTTGGTTCAGAACAACCAGTTTGGAGGATTTGACAATGAAGACCCACATGTACACATAGCGGGTTACTTGCAAATTTGTGATACTGTGAAGCTCAATGGGGTGAGTGTAGATGCTATTCGTCTGAGATTGTTTCCTTTCTCCGTGAGGGACAAAACTAAGAATTGGTTGGACTCATTGACGAGGCGAAGCATTACTACTTGGGCTATCTTAGTCTACAAATTTTTAAGAAGATATTTTCCTTCCTCCAAAGCTGCAAAGTTGAGAAGCGAGATTACTTCTTTCAGATAGCATAATGGGGAATCTCTCAGTGAGTCTTGGGACAAATATAATGAAATATTAAGGAAGTATCCACATCACTGTTTTGACTTCTGGATCCAAGTGCAAAGTTTTTGTAATGGCATGTTACCTCAAACCAGAGCCATGGTTGATGCTACAGCAGGTGGAACATTGAATTATAAAACTCCAGAGGAAGCTTGGGAGTTGTTTAAGGTAATGGCCAATAATGACTACCAGAGGAATGAGGAAAGAGCTGTAGTAAAGAAAGGGTACTTGGAGATTGATTCCATGAATGCACTGTTGGCTCAAAATAAGATTTTGACTCAACAACGTGAGAATCTCACAAAAAAGGTTGACACTCTTAGTGTGAATGTGGTGAGCAATGCTCCTTTGGCTTGTGATTTCTGTAGGGGTGAACATGAGAGTGTGGATTGTCTAGGAAATATGTTTGAACCTCCGGCTCAAGAGCAAATTAACTTCATGAACAATCCTCCAAGGCAACAGAATAATCCCTACTCCAACACGTACAACCCAGGGTGGAGGAATCACCCAATCTTTTTGTGGAGTAACCAAGGCAATCAAGCTTAACCAAAACAGCAGATGGGATATCAAGGACACCCTCAACAGTCATCATATCAAGGTCCTTCATCTTCCCAACCTCAATCTAAAGAAAAAAAGGCTTCTTGGGAGTTAGCCTTAGAGAAGTTGGCTACACAAACCTCATCTTTTGTTAAAACTACTACTGATTTTATGGAGGAGACAAGAGCTGGATTTAGAAATAAAGATTCTTCAATCCGTAATCTAGAAACTCAGGTGAGCCAACTTGCAAAACAACTTTCAGAGAGACCTCCAGGTTCCTTGCCAAGTAACACGATCCTAAATCCTAGAGGAAATGAGTATGTGAATGCCATAACAACTAGGAGTGAGAAAGTAATTGAGCCTCAACCAAGGAAGGAAAAAAATAGTGAAGGCAAAGTTGAAAAACCTAGTGAAGAAATGCCTCATAAGGAAGTTGAAATATCTCAAAGTGACTCACTCAATGACTATAATAAAAAAGAGTTACAAAAGGGGTAGGAAGTGAAGATGCCACCACCAACTATCAAGTTGCCATTCCCTCAACGGCTCAAGAAGGAGCAAGATAAAAAATAGTTTGGAAAGTTTCTAGAGGTGTTTAAGAAGCTGCAGATTAACATTCATTTTGTTGAGGCACTTGAGCAGATGCCATCTTATACCCGATTTATGAAGGAATTGCTGTCAAAGAAAAGGAAGCTGAAGGAAGATGAGACTGTGGCACTTACTGAAGAGTGCAGTGCTATAATTCAGAGGAAACTCCCACCTAAATTGAAAGATCTAGGTAGTTTCTTCATTCCTTGCACCATTGGTAAACTGAACATTGAGAAAGCTTTTTGTGATCTTGGGACAAATGTTAATCTCATGCCGCTATCTATCATGCACAAACTTGGAATTGGAGAGGTTAAGCCTACTATGATCTCCCTTCAATTAGCAGATCGATCTATCAGACATCCATATGATATTGTGGAAGACGTGCTAGTGAAGGTTGACAGATTCTTCTTTCCAGTAGATTTTGTGGTCTTAGACATGGAAGAGGATGCTGATATCCCTCTGATTCTGGGAAGACCATTCTTAGCCACTTCAGGAGCATTAATAGATGTACCTAGGGAAGAACTCATCTTGAGGGTTGATGGTGATCAGGTGACTATAAATTTTTTTGATAAGTTTGTTCCAATATCAGATCTCCATGCCCCTGTTAACTGCATCCAAGGTAAAGCTCAAAAGGAGTTAGCTGGTAAGAACTCTGCACCATTGATTAATGTTGACTCTTGTACCTCCAAGATGGTGGAAATGGAAAAAAGTCCTCCCAATTCTCAGAATTTATTGCAAAGGGATCTGGAATTTCCTAGCAAATTGAAACATGACGCTTTACCTACTAAAAAATTGAGATCTCCATGGCCTGATGAAATCTCATATGCGAAGGTTTATTCAGAACACCCATGTTCAAGTCAAGTTTCAAATACCTTTGGAGGGGATTGCAAGGTCAGTGACCAAGTATGGAGGCAAAGGTCTGAGAAAAGAAAAGTGTCATCTTACTTCTCCTATTTCAAGCCACCTTGATGAGTTGAAGAGGCAATGTCGAGCTAAGGACGTTAAACAAGTGCTTCATGGGAGACAACCCATGCTAGGGAGTTTTCTTAACTTTACTTTTGCATTTGTTTATGTTTTTCTAAACTTTCTTTTGTATTGTTAGTTTTGTTGCATCTTTAGTGTGTTGGTTAATTCTAGAATTTTGTGTGTAAGTGCTTTTCATTTAAGTTTGGAGTGTGTGAACTCATTCCCCTTCTAACTAAAAAATGAAAATCATGCAAAAAAAAAAAGAGAAAAAAAAAGGTTTTTGCTGCATAATTTTGCAGCAACAGTATAGCCGGGTGGCACACAGGTAGCTGGGCGGCACACAAGCCGCTGGGCGGTTGCACGAAATTCCCAAAGAAGGGGCTCTCTGACTTTGTACCGTTGGGCGGTGGGAGTGCCGCTGGGCGGCCCATTGCGGTCCAAAAAAAATTGTGTGATCTTGTTGCTTGAAGCTCATTAGAAATGGTTTTATATCATACATACATTAATCTTATTGCTTGGTTGTTAATGAATTGGCACCATTTTTGTGAATGATCTGCATTCCTTGTCCTGGGTAGGAGTATTGAGCCTCCAACATGATTTTATTGCTGAGGGGACACTTTTGAGGCTTTACTTTCCTAAATTTGCCTGATTCTCTGATGCTCTCTTGATTTGCACAATGTTTGGACATGATAAAGGCATTTTGTTTGTTAAGCCAGCAACCAAAAGCTAACCCAATGATCACATCTTTTACATTGCCCCTTTGAGCCTAATGATCCTCTTTCTTTGTTAAACCCTTCTAATTGAGCCTAGCCACATAAGTAACATTTGACCCACCTGAAGGGGCTAGGTGAGCATTGGAAATAATATATTAAGGAGTTAACAAGAAACTAAGTTTGGAGTGGGAAGATTTTTTGTTGGGTTGATTGTTCACTTTAAAATATGTGAAGGTATTAAAAGAAAAAAAAAGAAGTTGACTTGTTGAATGGCTACCCCTTTGAGACTGATGGGTTACTGGGGAAAAAAAATAAGAGACACAAAAGATAAGGGGAAGAGAGAATTTGAAAGGTATGAGATTTGTGAGTTGAAGATTTGTTAAAAGTACCAATGCTCACTTACTCTCTAAGGTAGCAGTTTACATGTTCATTTTATCTACCTTGTACCTTGGCACCAATGCAGCCTTGAATTAAATCCTTCTGATTGTTACATTGTGTGAATCATGAGTTTGTATGTTTGAGATGAAAATCAAATTCATGGAGGGTGGACTCAAATTATGTTGACTGAACAAGCCCAAATACAAGGGAGAATGAGTGAGCATTTACCTAAATGAGAGGTTGATAAAGCAAATCACTTTGCATGCATTAGTTGCCAAATCCATTAACTTCCAAGTTGTGATTGATCAGTGTATTGTTGGTATGACTCCAACTTTTCATTTCCTTTGAACCTCAAGTTGCACGGTTGATGGTTAAACTCTTAGGACTGTTTGGATGGTTGCTTTGCCTATTGTATTGATATTTATGGCTTGTGGGACACACTTATTTCCCTTCCATCAGTTAGTATAGAGTTGGTGACTATTATGTTTTCTTTTCTCTGGTTCTACTTTTTGCTTGAGGACAAGCAAAGTTTTAAGTTTGGAATGGTGATAATCCAGCGAATTATCTATTTTTACTTATGCTTTTTGATTGAATTTAGTCATTTGTATCCAGCTTTTAACATTGTTTTGCCTCATTTAACTTAATTTTGACCATGATAGCATAAGATGATTAATTTGATGAATTCCATGGAGTTTGGTTGTATTTCGGAATGTTTTGCATCTCATTTATGTTATTTTATTTGCAGTGAAAGTTAAAGAAGGATGAAACTCAAAACTATGAAGAATAGAGCCAAATGGAAGAGCCAGCAATGTCATTGAATTGCCATATATGTATCTTGGACCCCCAAGAGCTCAGAAAAGCAAGGGAAAAGGAAGTAGCAACGAATGCTCAAATAGCCAAGTAGTAGGCGAACCGGCCGCTAGGCTATGGAAGGTAGTCCGGCACCGGGGCGATGGGTGTTGCGCTAGCCCATTTACATTTTAGCCCATTTGACATCAGAAGAGCTATTTTGAGGGCTAAGAGAAGACGTTTTGGGGAACAGCTACGGAGGGACGTTCTTTGAAGGAGGAGAACCCTATCTAGAGAGCTCTACGGTGTGGATTTGAAGAGAAGAAGAGTGGGAACTCAGATTTTCTTCAATCTTCCATGGAGTTTTGCATCTTCTTCCCTATTGTCTTAATTTCTACATTTATTTCTATGTCTAGCTAAACTCTCCTTTGTTGGGATTGAGTGGATTTTGATAGATTTTGCTTGTATTTGACTTGAGATTCAGTTATGCTTAATTGATTCTTCTGTTTTGAGTTTACAATCTTTGTTCTTAAAGCTTTTTAAGGTTTGATTATTCCTTAGAATGATTTTTAGGTTTATGCATTGGATAGAAATTTGATGTATAAATTTTGTTTGATATTGTGAACCTTGTGATTTGTCGTGCTAGGAATAGTCGATGAATGCTTCTTATCTCGTTGGATTCTTGATCTTAATGCTTTTTCCTTTTTAGAATCACCTAAGGAATTAGGGTTTTTAACTAGGATTTAAGGTTCTTGTGCCTAAGGAATTAGGGCTTGAATTTTTAGGCGAATCTGATAACAAAATAAAAGTAGAAATTTAGTTTAACCCCAATTTAATATGCAACAAATGAAATCAAATGAAATTTAATCCTAACTCTTTCATTAATTGATTATTTTTCATCTCGCATACCAAGTGTTTGTTAATTTTTTCAATTGTAAAATCCAAAAATATTGTCTTTGCGTGAGTTCATGTATTTCTCTTGTTTTGTTATTAGAGCTCACTTTGATCCAAATCTTGGTTTAAATAGTAGCTAATTTTGTGAATTGGTATTTGGTCATCGATCCCTGAGAACGATATTCGGTTTCTCATCGTTTTTATTACTTGACGATCCGATACACTTGTCGTGGTCACATTAATCACTGGAAGAGCTAGAAAATTCCACTCCAACATTTCTTTTGTAAACCTTTAAATTTTACCCATTTCGTATTGCATTTCCTATACTTTTCCTTTTTATAATGATAGTCCATTTTCGTTGTAACACATTGTTGATTCAATATGCATTTTCTCATGATAGACTTATATTGAGATGTGAAACATGTGGCAATATTGCAAAAGCATTCAAATTTGCTTTAATAATCTCGAAAGGTCATGGAAACACGATGAATTCTCATTCCAATTAAAGTATTGATGAGAAAAGAAATAATGATCAGACAAATCATAAAGCAAATCAACAAGTTTCGTTACTATTCGACCTTGATCCTGCTATGGAAAAAAAGTCCTTGAGGGTTGTGGAATCAAGAATGACTCATTTAAAGCAAAAAACAAAAAAATTGTTTACCCAAGTTGTTCGCAAGAATTTCTACAGTAGGATATCCATTGCATCATGCATCATCTCACGCATCACATGCATTCGCCTTTAGTTTTCGAGTCCCCACACCTATTGCTTGTAGTTTCCGGGTCCCCGCGCCCATCGTCTTTTAGTTTCCGGGTCCCCGCGTCATTCGCCTTTTGTTTTCGAGTCCCCACGCCCATCACCTTTAGTTTCTGGGTCCCTGCGTCCTTCGCCTTTAGTTTCTGGGTCCCTGTACCCATTGCCTTTAATTTTCGAGTCCCTGCGTCCATCGCCTTTTAGTTTTCAGGTCCTTATGCCCATTGCCTTTAATTTACGGGTCCCCGCGCCCATCGCATTTAGTTTCTAGGTCTCCGGACCCATTGCCTTTTAGTTTCCGGGTCCCTGTGCCCATTGCCTTTAATTTTCGAGTTCCCCTACCCATTGTCTTTTAGTTTCCGGGTCTCCACGCCCATCGTCTTTTAGTTTATTGGTTCCCGTGCCCATTGCCTTTAATTTCTGGGGCCCTGCGCCCATCGCCTTTAATTTTTGGGTCCTCGCGCCTATTGCCTTTAGTTTTCGGGTCTCCGCGTCCATCGTCTTTTAGTTTCGGAGTCTCTGTACCCATTACCTTTTTACCTTTGAGGTCCTCATACCCAAAGTTTTACCTTGTTTTAATGTCTGTTGCACTTTGCATTAATCTGCAGATTCTATACCAAAAAAAAAAGAAGAAAAGAGAAGGAAAAAAAAAGGAGGAAAATGAAAACTTTCATGAACAAAATTGAATCAATTCATTTATTTCTCATTTAATTTAAATGTAAAGCAATGGGAGGCAGCTGTTGATACTCAATTTTGTCTATAAAAATTTTGTTGCTTAATCAATGTATTAATACCCAATTTTGTTTGGGTCATTCAAACATTTTAATTCATAATAAAAAAATACAACAAAAAGAGAGAGAGATAAAAAAATGAAAGTTTTTAAACTTGAAAAGATGAATGAAAATCCAAAAGATAAAAAGAAAAAAATGAAAAAGAAAAAAGAAGAAATTTGAAAAAATTAAGTTGTCTTCATTGATCACAAAGTCCCACATTATAGAAGTCATGTTCCTTCTCCCTTCCCTCCTCCTATATAAAGGGGTGGTTCTCAATGGTTTTGGCATCCAAAAAGGTTACACTCTTGGGCTTAATATTAAGTATAAAAGTTAGAGAAAATTATACTATTGAGTTTAATACTAAGTATAAGAGTTCAAGAATTTTAATAATTTTTTTTCTTGAAGTGAGTTATTTTTCAAGGTTTGATTTGAAGAGAACGTGTGGGACCCTATGCACTAACTTCTTTGAACATATCATTTTTTATACAACTTGAAGGTAAATTTGCTTATTTTTTCTTGTATTATTATCTTTCATGATATACACGTGTTATTTATTTTAGCTTACCCATTTATTAGTTTGATTTATTTATTTATTACTTTTTTTGTAAACTTTTTTGTTTTAAAATTAATTCAATAATAAATTGGGATTAGCTGAATTGTGACAACTTGTTAATCTTGTAACTTTTAGAATCATTTAAGTTGTGACAACTTGATGATTCGAACTTTTTTCTAAACATAAAAAAAAATCAAATGAGTTTTCAAAATAAAAATCTTTTCAAAATTAAAAACAACTAACTCACAATTATTTTCTAAAGAATTACGTGACTTTGAGTTCATCATTGCACCCGAGGATACGTAGATGCAAAATCTCTATTCTGTCAAGTCAAAAATTAATTTTTATAATGTTTTGTTTCTTTTCCTTTTTTATAGTTACATTGTTTTTTTTAAATGAGTAAAATAAATATATTTGAGATTATTAAAATTTGTAGAACTAACTTAAGGTACCGTTCTTAGAACGAATAATGTAGGGTGCTAACATCTTCCCTACCTGTAATCAACTCCTGAATCTAAACTTATTTTTTTAAAAGACTAATTTTCTTAATTAAAGGGTTTTTTTAATGTTTTTTTAATTTAAATAAACATTGGTAGTACGACTCTATTGATTTTCAAAAAAAATAAATTTTGGTCGTCCCGTCACGATTTCGGTTGCGACAAAAGCTAAATTTTAATTAAGTATATTAATATTTGTCTATTCACGCTCTTTACCATTAATTATTTAATTTTTATTTATGTATTCAAACTCTTATAATTATTTTAATTTTTATTAATTTTCTTTTTCATGACATCTTGTTCATATAAAACCATAGCAACATATCTTATCAATTTTTAGTGTTTGAAATATCATTAACAGAACAATGTGTTAAATCAATAATCTAATTTTTTGATAAAATAAAATAGATTTTATTAATCAATATTTTTAAAACTAGACTGGTCATTGAACCAATGAAGACACTGGTTCACGGTTTATTGGTTTGACCATGGTCGAGTTGTTGTTGAATCAAGTAATAATTAAATATATATTTTAATATTATATAATATATTAAGTAATAAACTAACATAGTAATATCTTATATTATATTGCTTAGACTTCAAAGTCTCAAATTGTACAATGAATTAAGTATTTAAGCATATAACATATATAAAAACTAAGAGATTACACTTATAAGTCTTGCATAAAATAATGAGTGAAATATCCAAAATTATAATCTATATAAAAGCTAAGAGGGGGGAAAACCTTCTTATACCTTTCTTGAGTCTTATATATAGGTTTTGTAACTTGGCATTGGGCACTTTTGGCTCAAAAATTATTTTAGAATCAGTAAATAATTTGTAGAATAAAAAAATAAGTTTAATTTTAAAAAAAAAATTGGTTCAAACCAGTTTTCTACTAGTTTTTGGCCGATTCAGCCGATTCTTGACTGGTTCTCTCACTAGCCAATTCTGTGAATGATCGATTTACCAGTTTTCTAGGAGAATCGGTCGGTCTGATCTAGTTTTTTAACACTAATATTAATTCTTCAACTATCTTTTATGAGATATAGTTATTATAAAATTGTATTTTAAGGAATAAAAGTCCTAAACATCCATTTTTATATCTCTCTCTCCCTCTCTCTCTTTCCAATTTGGTCATGAAAATCAACATTCTCTTTGTCTTTATATGATATATGTATTGACAAATTTTGTGTCAATAGTTTTTCCCATATTATTTTACAATGAGAATAAATCAAATAAATTTGGCTTGAAATGAGTACATTTATTTATACTTAAAGTCATAGTCATAACTTAGTTTTGATTCTTAGTCATAACTTATTTTTGATTAATTATTGGTGTAAATTTTTTTTGCACCCTTATCATGTATTGTTATATTGTTAAAATAATTTAACTTATAAAATAATTATTATCATAATTAAATTAATTTGAATATAATATAAAATTAAATGATAATATAATATTCAAAATAAATCAAAATTAAATCCTAATATTTTTTACTAAATACAAAAACTTAAGTTTGACAAAAATTAATATATTTAATTAAAGTATTTAAGTGAAGATAATTTAGGAATTCCAAACTATAAATTATTAGTGAGGAGTGTGAATAAACATTAAGGAGTGCCAATAGCTCTACCCTAAAATAAATGAATCAAATATATATTAGTATAAGTATTAGAATTTGTTTGATTGAAAATTTAGAAAAACTCATTCACGAACTGAAGATATGAAAAATTAATTGTCGTAAAGCACTTCTCATTACTCTTGTACTAAGAGATAGATTATAGAATAATAATATGTTAAATACTTTAATAAAAAATAATTTAATCAAATATAGTTATATATTATAAATGATGTTGTTTAATAATTTATTTTTAAAATCTTTATACATTAACCATAAACATCCAAAAGTGGTCGGTTATCGTTCACTTCCACTGCAAGATAGATACAAAAAAAAAGAAGGGGATGGTTCAAGAAAGTGCTCATCTCCCGCATACTGTGTTAACATTGTTAACATTTTTAAAAAAAAATTGAGAAAATGGGTTGGATCAAGGCATTTGGGCCAACTTAGCTATACTAAGTTAAAATTTTAACAATCCAATTGATGAGTACAAGATTGCACACTACTGTAACAAGTTAAGTTTAAGACAGGTCTAAAGGAGGGAAAATCCAATAATGAAGACAAACTTGAGCCAGATTTTGTTATTGGACTGTTTAGAACTAGTTAGCTGAAGATCAAGTTTAAATTGTAAATTTAACCAAGTCAAGGTAGCTAACCCCCACTTCGTAAAAATAATGATAAGGTTGGAAGCTTACGTTTATGAGTCAGTTGTGTAGTTAACATATTAGAGTCATTCAACTAGAAATCAAGATCATTGAACATTCAATCACTCACATCCATCTTCCTTAATTGTTGTGAGTTAGCATATTAGTTCGACTAATAAAAATCACAAACATATTTTTTGGCACGCCCAATTAGACTAAAAGACGATCTTCCTATAAGGTTTGCGTCATGTGGATCTATAAATAGGCATCTCAAATGTGAACACCAAACACTATTCAATCAATCAAACACAAGCCTTTACATTTCATTTATCCTTTATCATTCAACCATTATTTTACTTTATCACTTTATTTATAACTTTCTTTATCTTTTTTTTTTTTACTACTTTTATACCTTTACTTTCATTTTTAGCCTTTACCAAACTTAGATAGGCAGTTTGAGTTCAATGGATCCAATTGTTGTGAGTTAGCATATTAGTTCGACAATAAAAATCACAAACTAGGAAGAAGAATAAGGTTTGATATGGATTAGATCTCAAGTGGCCTGATAGGAGTTTGAGTTCAATGGATCCTACACAGTCAACTAGGAAGAAGAATGACAGTCGAAGACCTACTGAACCTCAGCTTTCTTAACCAATAGTGACATCAACTTTGGCTATACCATCTTCTTAATTAACCCATTATTCCAGCTACTATGGGTGAATCAAGTCCAAATATTAAAGATATTGTTGGTCTTTGACAACCAATGGTTGTGACAACATCCTTCATCCGTTAACAAATTGATATGGGCCTTAATGACTTTATTTTCATTTTTAGCCTTTATCAAACTTAGTTTTTAGTTGATCTTTCAACTAGACACTTTCTTTAGTAGCTTATGGACCCATAGCTAAGAAACAAAGTCTTTTCCTTAACGCTTTTTGCCTAATAATAAGAAATCAATTGTTATGAGTTAGCTAACAAGTTCAGTTAATAAAAATCACAAACAAACACATATTCTTTGAATGAAAAATATATTAGCAGCGTAAAATATGTATGACCAATTGACCATCGTTTATGCACAACGAAAAGAATCCTTATACTGTGTTTGGATGTTTTTTCATCATAATAGAATTGAACGGAATAGAATAGGTGGGGATGGACTAGAAAAGGAAGGGAAGGAATGAAACATAGTTACTTTTCTCCTTGTTTAGATGATTAATAAGAAAACGAAACAGAAAAATGTCAAACACTTATTTTTAACCTAAAAAATATTTAGTTCCCCTCATTCCACTTCAATTTTGAGGGAACAAAGTTGGGCCATTGAGGGGAAGAGAGGAGAAATGGTTCTCTATATGTTCCTTCCACTTCTCATGTATTTTAAAACTCTCAAATAAGAGAAGTTATTTCTTTTTCTCTCATTTTCTTTATGTTTCTCTCATTACCTATCATGCAAACATGATCTTAAATTCGTCATATATCGTGTGTGTGTTTGTGTATGTATATGTGTGTAATATGCATTTAACTTCTTTCCCTTCCCCTAAAACAATGACAATAAATTATTGGTCATCTTCAGGATTATATATGGAGATGAAGAGGAGATCGATCATATATTCATGTAAACGAAAAGGTTTAAGAAAATTATAGAACTGCGTAAATTATTGGCTGGGGATTCGCATAGCTATTTGTAATTGAAGCCTGTCAAAGATCCATGCCAAATGCTACATGTACATTAATTTTGATTCACACCATTCGTATTTGTAGTTATTTTAATTTATTTATGTATATGTGAAATTAGTTACAAAAAAAAAAAATAAACACCTAAGCAAAGTGTGGAAGGCGTTATAAAAAACTTACGTATAATGTAAAACTACTCTACTTGACAATATATTTCTGCCAGAGATGAAGTTGGGAGAGAATCCTATATTCCTTCTACATGTGCATGTGATGATCCTTTTCTATCTTAGAGTACTTGATTAATTATTATTGAATATTTTCTGAGTTTAACAAATTAATATGGCTTTTCGACCCGGTTATTCTTTCAACACTTTTCTGACTTAATAGTTCAGAATTTGGCAGAAGTCTCTTTCTTTAGACAAAATCCTGTTTTTGTGAAATTGACTAGTGGATTCAATCTTGATGATAAAATACAATTATAACATGCAATGCATGGCTATGTATACAGCTATGTTCACCTGAACTTTGATTCAATGATAAAGCGTGTCTAGCTACCTAGCAAAAAAAGGATAAAGATTTTTGGCCTCCTAATAAGTTAAATGATTCAGCTTGCTAAAACGTGTTTGGCATATATGATTTCTTAATATGCATGAACACCGACACATATTATCTGTCACACTAATTAAGAGGACATGAATTCGTGTGTCTAATGAAACTAATGGCCAAGGTCCCAGGTGGGTGCACGTAGTTTTTTTCTGAAAAGTTGCATAAAAGATACGTTGTCTATCGGTTTAGCACACTATCACCTCAAGACTTTCATATAATAAAACGAAAATAAAAACATATATTTGGACTTCAAATTTACATATATTTTTGATATTTCAACTTAAAATCAATTGAAATTAAGTAAAATAATCTAACATATATAAATTGCACATTAAAATTGAGGCAAATGATGTGAGACTCATAACATTTCCTTCCATAAATGTCTGGACGAAACAGACGAGCCTAGCGGAATAGATGACATAGAAGCCTAGCAGAATAGACGACGGAGATAGGATCTTGACTCTGATATCATATGAGATTCTAACTTAAAATTAATTGACATTAAGTAGAGTAACCAAATAGATGTATAAACTGCATTTGAATATTGAAGCAGGTGATGTAAGACTCTTAACATGTTTAATCATGTCAAACTTGCACTTAACATTACTATAAATATGCTGATCTGAATATTTGGATTTGCATAGTTCAAGGACGCATAATTGATCCAAATTTTGATGTAGCTCAACATTTGTGCATTAAAATGATTAATTCCCTCATGGCATAACTAAAAAATATAAAATAAAATAAAATCATAGATGATATATATGTAAACAGTTTGAATAACTGAATATTCTGGCTGCGACCCTTTTCATAAACTTGCGAAAAAGCAGAAGAAGGATTGAGTGCTTCCAAAATGGGAAAAAAAAAACAGGTAATTTACATTTTCATTTTTGGATCATGATGGATGTAAGCATGTCATTGACGACATTTTCATAAGCATATATAATATATTATAGCATCGTTTTTCTAGTCTCAACTCTTAACAAAAATTTTTTGCAAGTTCAGAGTTAGCCATCGTCCAGAAATGACACCGCGCGTTAACAACAATTGGAATTATTCTCGGATATACCAAAGTAAATAAGTAACCATAACCAACAATATACAAAGGGTTGAAGGTGAGTGTTATTAGTTAATTAATTTGTACAAACATAACCTGGTTTCATTTTGTATTGATAACGTTATGAGGAAAGTAAATTTGTATTAATCTTGTATTTATTTTCTTTCGAAGCTTGGTGTGAAACAAACCCAACACTCCATTGCTGTGGAACAAGGCTCATATGTTCTACTTCTAGTTGATAGGATGCTCGTTTGTTTCTACTTTCTAGTTTATTTTGCTGTTTTTATTCTTTCTTTTTTTGTCAAAAAATTATATAAGAAGATATTAATCTAACTGACATAAATTTAAAATAATAATAGATTTTTTGAACTTTTTATATTCAACAATATCTTAAACTAAAATCTTCTTGTTAGTGCATATGCCATGTGCAGCACTTTTCTTGCTCTTTAGGTTTCCTAAAGTGGGACATGGTATACCATAGCGTTTGGTATAACAAATCTTTCATCAGCTTTCTTTTAATTTTTATATCATATAACAATCAAAATCATTATTGTGCTGGTGCTATCAAACTCATTATCCTAATCCTTTGTTTATTTGTGAGATGCTCATGCAATTATTATTATATTCCTAAAATCATAGATTTAAGAAGCCGCACTGGATTGTAACAACCAAAACCAATCTGAAGGATAGGGCTACATCATTTGATTTTTTTTTTCTTCAACAAATTCATAGCCAAGGAAAGCCTTGCAAGTACAAAGAAAATATACCAAAACAGGTTGTTTTACCCAATTGATGTTAATTTTCAAATAATTTATTAATATCATTTTAAAACATTGAATCAAATATTTTTTTCGGGCGATATTTGTTTTGCCAGATAAGTTTCAATATGCATCTTGGGTAGTCCACATAAATCATTAGTGTTGCGCAGCTCATGTTATTTAATTAATACTTTTAAACAATTAGATTTTAAATAATAATTTTGTTTCAGCACAAAAAAAAATCATTTTTTTCATTTAAAATATATTAAAAACATCAAATAACAAATTATATAACAATATCAAGACTATTAACATATACTATAATGAAAATAATTTAAAAAATTTTGGGCGTGTGCAACCCCTTTAGATCACCAAAAAAACAAAAGGTATTTTGAGTACAAAAATCCGACCCAAGTCAAAATCACATTTTGAGTTTGGCTATTAAAACTCCAAACATAAGTGAAATTGTCCACGTATAGAAAAGAAAACGGGCAGTTTTTTTCCACATCGATTAAAATGAAAATCATATTTAGTGCATGATTGATAACGCGTGAGAAATAATCACTTTTTTTTCTAACAAAAGTTTTTTAAAAAATTTTTTATTATAAATTTTTTTTGTATAAAATAAGTTAATTCAAACATCAAACTCATAAAATGATTAGCTATATGTGAAAATGGCTTAACATGATACAAAAATGAGATTTTGCAAGATGGAAGGCAACGACGGGAGATAATTATGTTGGATTAATTATTTTATTATGTTAAAATAACATAGTCATTAATTTCAAAAATTTAGATTAATTGAATGTTAGATATTGTATAACATATTTTAATTTAACTCATTTGATCAATTTTATTATTGAATTCTTATAAGTATTTACATTAGTGGTAATGTTATTGAGTTTTGTGGCCTTATAATGATTTTTTTATTATGGATAAGTTAATCTATATTGTTATTATAAAGAGAGTTCATATTTTTATCATATATATGTATTGTTATTGTCTCATTAAAATCACAAAAAAAAAATTATCCACGTATAGACAATAAAGATAATTTCTCTCATTTTCACACACACACCATTGTGATTGCTCTTTCAAGATTGAATATGGCAACTTCATGTTTATCCTTTCTAGACAATTGTATAATCCAATCTTTAATATATTTTACTTTGTACACATCATGATTTGGGATTAAATAAACTTAATAATTTTAATATATCGTTTGTGTGTTTTGAATAAAAAATTGCATCAAATTAATGTTATGTGCGAGGAAGAAGAAATGAGGAAATTTAAAAAATAAAAATAATAGCATTTTTTGAATTAATTTGACAAATTATTTCAAAATGTATTAGTTGAGTAAAAAATCTGAATAAAGAGAATCAAAACATATTATAATATGAATCTAGTTAATAAATATTTTAAAAAGTATTTATTATTTTTTATTAAATAATTCTAATTATTAAGAAAAGTATTAAATATATTTTAAATTTTAAAATATTAAAAATTTCTATTTTTAGTCAATAGTTTCTATTTTAATTTTTAAATTAATGTTTAAGATTATTTATTAACAAATTCTTTGTTCTTGAGAAAATGCTTCTAGAAGTTATGTACCTAGCTAAAAAACATGCTTCTAGAAGTCTTGGCATGTGGTAGGACCCCTGTATACGTGTAGAGAGCAGTGCCAACAGAAATAAGGTTATTTTAAGGAGGAATTCTTTACTCCAAATCCATTGCCACTATTCAATTCATGAGGATGTCATTATTATACAAGCTGTTCCATACAATTTTAATGGTAGAAGATGATTCATCTACATTCCTCCTACTATATATAAGATTTTTCCTATTTTAAGTCCCATTGTGGGTCCAATTTGAGAGTATAGGGCTCGGTGACATTCCATATCTCGCATCAGGATTTTCTGCAACTCTATCGGATCTCAACCATTAAAAATAAATTTTTTTGTTATAAAATGTTGAACAAAATAGGCTTGGACCATTGAATCATCAACCGTATATGGTGTGGTCTTTTTAAGAAAGAAATATTTTATGTATATTAAAATATATATATTATATTTATAATATATATTAATATAAATCGAGAAAAATTAAATTATTATATTTTTAATTGTAATATTTTTATAATATATTAAATAATTTTATAAATAAATTAAATTAAATTAAATATATTTTAATTAAATGAATATGAGACTATTTATTTAAAATTTTTGGAATATGTTTCCTTCATTTCTCTCTATATTTCACAACTCACATCACGGTATCACACTCATAAACAGTAATAACTGACAAGATCAACAATGACAAAATAATGAATAAAAATAATTTTTAAAAAATATTATTCTTTACATTATTTTAAATATTATAATTAAGTGAGAGAAATTAATATAAAAAAAGATATAATTAATAATATAAAAAATAATATAAAAAATTATGTAATAAAAAATGTATAAAAAATTATAATTGAACAACGAAACTAAAGAATAGCGACAAGAGCTTCTAGAAGAATATCTCTGCCCTCGCCTGCGAGAATTATTAAAATAAAATAAGTTTAATTAATTTTTTAATTTTTGTAAATATACTAATTTTTTATTTTAATTTTTATAAAATTTTTAATTCTACTTTAATCTTTTTTAATTTTAAAATAAGTGAAATTAATCTTTAAAAAATAAGATAAAGATTAATTTTATATATCTTAAAATTTAAAAAATTAAAATATAATAAAAAAATATAAAAATAAAATAAAAAATAAATATATTTACAATGACTAAAAAGTTAATTAAAATAATAAAATATTATAAGTTGAAGTTGTTTTGAAATTTTTTAATATACATTAAAAAAAAAACATACGCTTACATATTGAGAAATTTTATAGAACTTAAAGCATAAGTTTAGGTTTCAAAATTTATGCTTATATGAATTAATAAAAATTAATTATATAAAATAGTGATATTAACATGTTATTTAAATAATATAATTCTTGAAGAGATTGAATTTATAAGAGATGAATCCTTATTTTTTAAAAAATAGAAAATAATTGTCCTTCCTTTTTAATTCAAAAGCCAAGTATATTTAGAAACGTGAATTCCTTTTCATTATTTCCAAATCGTTTCCATCAATCAGGGTGAGAAACATAATCAAGAATCATTTTGATAGAATCATGAATCTCTTTCATTCGAAACACTATCAATGTATTATTAGTTCCCTCTTCATCTCTAACTTTGACTCCATCCACATGTTACTTTTAAGATTTTTTTTCTCTGTTACTGTACACTACCATCAACAGATTAGTAAATCAACATAACACCCACTAATGATAGAATAATTTCTTCGCAAGGCAAAATCACATACAATTTTTTTTTTCTCTCTTTACAATTTGCTGCTATCCTAATTCCGGTTGAAATGAAGGAATCAAAATTAAATGAGCATAAAGTTTTAGAAACATTTTAAATGTTATTAAAACATTGAAAGACATGAATATTTTAAAGTAATGACTATTGATTTATATATTTTAACAATCAATGATTCAAATTAATAATTTATAACTTACATAACAGTTTAACTTTATCAAAATTTTAGAATTAATCAAAATTTATTAAAACTCAACGCTCAAAGCATTTTGGTCAGAAAAAACCTTTTGACTTGTCAAAACTCATCTCCATTAGATGTCCTGAGCTTTATCTTGTCTGAATCTCCTAAATGAATGCATGTAGCAAGCTCAAAGATATTATCTCTAGCATAAACACAAGTGAATTGGGTTCTGGGCTTTTCTCGACTTTCTTCAACAATTTCTACAAAAGACGCCGATCCAAACTTCCATCTTTCTTATCTGCTCGGTCTGCTATTCTTCAACGATTGTGAGTGGAAAGTCGCATACGGTAATTACAAAATATCTCAGAAGCAAACAATACTCACACTTTACCATTTACCCCAGCTTTTATTATTGAAGAACTCAGTTTCGAGTTCTGCAACTGGAGCAACTATCTATTTGCCCATCCACCATTTGAGTTGCACGCATCATGAAGGAAACAATAGATTTGTGAACTCAAATGTAGATTTTGTTCTTCAGTTGCTATTACGAGGCATGTCTACGTAGTCTTAGTGTCTGATACATAGAGATATAAGTATGACACATGTATCTTGTATATTTGAATGTGTCTAATTAAAAAAATTATTTTTTTTAATTTAGACATTTTTTGGATATGTTTGAATATTTTTTGAACACACTTAAATACTTTTTGAATACACTTGAACACAATTAAGATACGACTTAAACATGATCCATTAATATTTTTTTTAAAAAAAATAGTTTCTATGAATAATGTTCAATTAGTAAATCCGTAACTCATTTAAGCTCAATCACATGACTGACGTCTCAAGTCACTATTTTCACATACTAATATTTTAAATTTTATTTTTTTTACATGTCACTATTAGACTTTTAAATTTTATCTTTTCACACACTACTATTTTCATTTGTTCATTCTATCTCTGCTCGTATCAAGTCGTCCAATTTCGTTGTCACGGAAACTTATCTCATACTAATATTTCTTCTAATTTTTTTTATACGCATATGTACTTATACATGATTAGTTTTATTAGAAAAAATTAGTTTAAGATATTTTTTAAAATATATCAATAAAATTATGTTTTATATTTTTTAAGAAAAATTTACTAAGTAGTAAATATTAACACATATAATATATATTAAAATATTATAAATCTTTAAATTTATAAAAATGATATTAATAAATTATAATTTTTTTTAAATTTTAAAATTTTATATATATATATATATATATATATATATATATGGTGTCTGTATTTTATAATTTTTAAATTTAAAAATTTTTGTGTTTGTGTGGTATCTTTGTTCATATCTATACTTCATAGTTCAGTTGATTGTGCTATATATATCACTGTCTATAGCTATATATAAGTTGATTCTGCTTTTCAGTTGATGTCGTGATGGTATCAGTTTAAGATAGAGTGCCGCCCAAAAAAAAAGTTTAAGATAGAGTTGTTGGGGATGAAGACTGTGGAAAAGAAAGAGCCTTTATATCTATATATATATATATATATATATATATATATATATATATATATATATTAAGTTAAAAAATTTTATTATAATAATAAAGTTAATAGAATATCAATATTCAAAAATATTTTAGGTACATTGTAAACGCTTCTTTCCTATTGACACTTTCAAAGAAAATTTTCAATAAGGTGAACTTGGTTGTGAGATTTTTGTTGGATATAGAATCTTTTATCCTGCAGCTGATAGTCAAAGCATAATTAGAGATGATATTGAAATCGGTATCCACGTGAGTAGCAGATCTTATTGTTTTTAGTTTTAATCTATTAATGTGAAAAATAAAAGTAAAAGACACTATCTTACAATTTTTTAAAAAATATATATTTATTTACAACAAAATTTATAAATGACTCACCTTAACTTTATTAATCTATGTGTTATTATTTAATCTGTTCATGTCAACATGAGTTCTAGTACCCATAACAACCTCTTACATATTATTACTTCACATCTGGATTTTTTTATTACCTATTTAAAGTTAATTCTACTTTTATATACGTAAATTTAAATTTTGATTTTGATTTTGATTATTGATACCAACATAGAAATATAAATAAATGTACAAAAAAGAATGCAACAAGTATTTTTTAAAAAATATTGTATCTAACGGTGAGTTAGATAGAAAAGAGGTACCGGATTATATTATTAATTAATAAATACTTATTAAAATCAAATTTTAATTAAGTATATTCATATTTGTTTATTTACACTCTAAAACATTAATTATTTAATTTTTATTTATATATTCAAATTCTTATAATTATTTTAATTTTTATTAATTTTCTTTTTCATGACATCTTGTTCACATAAAACCATAGCAACATATCTTATTAATTTTTAGTGTTTGAAATATCATTAACAGAACAATGTCTTAAATCAGTAATATAATTTTTTGATAAAATAAAATATATTTTATTAATCAATATTTTTAAAATTAGATTGGTCATTGAACCGATGAAAATACTTGTTCACAGTTTATTGGTTCGACCATGGTCGAGCTATTGTTAAACCAATAATAATTAAATATATATTTTAATATTATATAATATATTAAGTAATAAATTAACATAGTAATATTTTATATTATATTACTTAGGGTTTCAAAGTCTCAAATTGTAAAATGAGTTAAATATCAAAGCATACAACATATATAAAAATTAAGAGACTTCACTTACAAGTTTCACATATAATAGTGTAGTGAAACGTCTAAAATTATAATTTATATAAAAGTCAAAAAGGGGGGAAACCTTCTTATGTCTTTCTTGAGTCTTATATATAGGTTTTGTAACTTGGCATGAGGTACTATTTGGCTCAAAAATTATTTTAAAATGAATAAAAAACTTGTAGAATAAAAAAATAAGTTTAATTTAAAAAAAATTAGTTCAAACTAGTTTTTTACTAGTTTTTGGCCGATTCGGCTAGTTCTTGACCAATTCTCTTACTGACCAGTTTTATGAGTTAAATGGATCAGACCAATGATCGACTTATTAGTTTTCTAGTTGAATTGACTGGTCTGGTCTAGTTTTTTAACACTAATATTAATTCTTCAGTTATCTTTTATGAGGTATAGTTATTATGAAATTGTATTTTAAGGAATAAAAGTCCTAAACATTCATTTTTATATATATCTCTCTCTCTTCTCTCTCTCTCTCTCTCTCCAATTTGGTTATGAAAATCAATTATTCTCTTTGTCTTTGTATATGATATATGTATTAACAAATTTTGTGTCAATAGTTTTTCCCATATTATTTTACAATAAGAATAAATCAAAATTAAATTTAGCTTGAAATGAGTACATTTTAATTATACTTAAAAGTCATGGTCATAACTTAGTTTTGATTCTTAGTCATAACTTATTTTTGATTAATTATTGGTGTAAAATTTTTTTACACCCTTACCAAATCATGTATTGTTATATTGTTTAAATAATTTAACTTATAAAATAATTATTATCATATTTAAATTAATTTGAAGATAATATAAAATTAAATGATAATGTAACATTTAAAATAAATCAAAATTAAATCCTAAATTTTTTTTATTAAATACAAAAATTTAAGTTTGACAAAAATTAATATATTTAATTAAGGTATTTAGGTGAGGATAATTTAGGAAGTCGAAACTATAAATTATTAGTGGGGAGTGTGGATAGACATTAGGGAGTGCCAATACTTCTACCCTAAAATAAATGAATCAAATATATTAGTATAAGTATTAGAATTCGTTTGATTGAAAATTCAAAAAAACTCATTCACGAATTGAAGATATGAAAAATTAATTTTCGTAAAGCACTTCTCATTACTCTTGTACTAAGAGATAGTATTAATAGAATAATAATATGTAAAATATTTTAATAAAAAAAATTAATCAAATATAGTTATATATTATAAATGATGTTGTTTAATAATTTATTTTTAAAATCTTTATACATTAACCATAAACATCCAAAAGTAGTTGGTTATCGTTCACTTTCACTACAAGTTAAGCACTTAAACGATAGATTAAAAAAAAAAAAAAAAAAAAAGAACTGGGGGAGGGTTCAATAAAGTACTCATCTCCCGTATACTGTGTTAACGCTGTTAACATTTAAAAAAATTGAGAAAATGGGTTCGATCAAGGCATTTGGGCCAACTTAGCTATACTAAGTTCAAATTTTAACAATATCCAATTGATGAGTCAAGATTGCACACCACTGTAATAAGCAAAGTTTAGAACGGGTTTACAGGAGGAAAAATCTAGTAATGAAGACAAACTTGAGCTAGATTTTGTTATTGGACTATTTGGAACTAGTTAGCTGAAGATCAAGTTTAAATTATAACACTATTAGAAATTTTCAATTTAGCCATCTTAACTACTTGTGCACCACCATTCTTAGCCTTGCCGCCGGCCACCATTGTCTCACCATTTTGTGGTCTTCCTCCTTGTTCCTTCCTCCATTTCCATTTTTCTCACCTTTCGCGCACCCTCTTCCTTCCTCCATAGCCATTTTTTCTCATCATTCTTTCACCATTCGCGCACCCTATTCCTCCCCGTAGCTCCTCCTCCTCCCACCATACTTGGATCCACTCGTGCTTGCTCGATCTACGGAGTTCTTCTCAGGTACATGGATTTGTGCATAACATGTATACTGTGTTGATTTTTGTATTGATTTATGTGTTGATTTATATGTTTATTTTTGTGTTGATTTTTGTTTTTAGGAGAAAATTTGAACTGAGTTTTCTTGGAGGTGAGTTTTTTGTTTTTTATTTATTTTTTTGGTTATGTAATGGCCGTGAGTTTCTGTAATGTGGTGTGGGCATTTGGATTTTTTTTACTTAAACCTGTGTATAAATTTTTAATTTTTGGAAAAAATATGAACTGAGGGGTCATGGAGCTGAGTTTCTGTAATGTGGACATTTGGAGTGTGCACTGATGCCTAACTTTTTAATATTATAGTGCTTTGTTATGATTATGTATATATGTATATTAGCTTTGTTGTGATTTTTCACAATTAATGTATTAGCTTTACTATAATTTTTTAAAATGATTTACAAATATTTTTATGAAAGTGGCATTTTCCATTTAGGTCCATTATATATGTCTGCAATGGCTATGTCTTACTATTACATGTAGGAATTTGGATTCTCAACTTTTTTTATTGTGATTCTGAAATCTTAGTGAGTTTCTTTAGGTATTGTTATGGTTGTTAATAAGTTGACTAATCCAGTTACTTAAATTAGCCACATAAGCATAAATTTTTAATTTTGATTGTTATGGATGTGAGGTAATAGTTGATTTGATGCGTGGGATTGCGTGGAGAGCTTTCAGGACTTGAGGATTTGTGAATGTTGTGGGGTATAGAATAAGTAAAAGGGGGGAAGAGTAGAAAAGTAATCCAGTGAAATCCATACAAAATTGTCTGACTTGGCCATGGAGCAGATCACCTAAAATTCAAGATACACTCAATAGAACCACAACATACTATCCATGTCATCTCCATTTGTCCTTTATTGCCTTTGTTATTCTTGTTATCAGTGTTTACTTATGTTTCTGCACATTAAGAATTTGATCCATGCATCCTATATTTCATTGATTGCTTTAAATTGTTGTGTATATTGTCTTCTATTTCTTATGTTGTTTTTACCGATTGATGACCATGTAATGTAGGTACACTTGTTTCTACCTATTTGATCCATGTAATGTTGCTTTAACTTCTGTATTTTCCTTGCAGGACTATGTGAGGACAACACTAAGTGTAATAGTTGATGTTGGTGTTGGTTGTGGTATTTTGTCATTGATTGCTACTACTCAAGTAGCTCAACACCTTAGTTGGCTAAGTCTATTTGTAGCATATGCTAAGTGTCATTACTTCTAATTAAATGAAAATTTCGGGTTTCTCCCATGCCCCCTCCTTCCAAAACTTTGTACTAAGTCATTGTAGTTTTGCTGCATATTTGCAAGTATTCTGTTTCTCTGCTTATTCATGGAGCTTGAGTATATCATAGTTTGCTTTTTGCTAAATGGAATCATATCTTTGTAATTATTATTGGATTCACCATATCCAGTTTAGCCTTAAGCCATGCATATAGCTACCCAATTCCTGCATGCAACTGATGTATTTGGTTAATTAACTATTTATGATTCACAAGAACTAATTTAAACACCAAAATTAACTAAATCCACTTTTCTCTTAAGTTTAGGCATCTCTATGACTTAATTGTTTGTGATCATACACACTTGATTTGATTAGCTAATTAGTTTATTTTGATCCCTCTCAAATAGTGAAAGCTGCAAGCTCAAATTCCCTTCGTAACTAGACCTATATAATTGTGTTCTTTATTCAATTTCAATATGAAAAAATAGTTGTGCTTGACTCTTGACACCTTACATTAAAACTTCAGGATACACTTACATTTTCTAACATGTAACACTTAGTTCAAAACAATTTGTACGTAAGCTCATTTAGTATTTATTATCTATTATCTTTTACTAGTTGAACTACCTCTAATTATTGCATGGAAATTGTTCCTTTTTATTCATGCTAAATCTTTCATGCCAAGAATGGTTTGTCTTCCGCTTATGTTGAGTTCTTTGGCTGCATGGAAAATGTTTAAGTGGAGTTGTTAAAAGTAAAAAACAACCACATTAACAGCTTTTAGCATAATTAGTCAGGAAATATTGCTAAGTTGTATTACTTTATTTTATTTTTGGCTTGACTATCTTTTTTTCTCTAATTTTTGTCTCTGATTGAAGTAGAGAAATTAAAGTATGAAATTTCGTTGAGTTGCTCTAGTTTTAATTATAGGATAAATGCCTAAATATATTAAATAATTTATTTCTATTACTCTTAGATAAACATGTGGCCTAATTCGAGTCATTTATCTTTCTCAACTCCAAACTAAAGTTGACTGAATTACATATATGTGGTTTTTTGCCTACTACTACTTTTTTACAGCTGTGAAGATTCAACTAAGTTGAATACATGTCTAACTGTCTTTGAAATGTATGATTCACGTATACCTCCTTAATCTTTGCTTGCTTATTTGGCTACTTTAGTTTTTAGTTTTATTGTCTAGATTTTAATGGTTCATTTGGGCTATTAGTACTTCTCGTTGGTTTTTGGCTAAATCGAAGAATAAAAATCATTTTGGTTTTTTGTGTTTTGTGGTATACAGGGGAGCCCAATTGATTGGGTGAGCACACATAGGTATCACCACCAGTCTGTGATTCTGAGAGAGACCCACATAGCCCCACTGAAGGTATCTTATTCAGCCATATGTGCTACTGAGCAGTGAGACCGTGAGATGGCAAAGGTTGATCTTGATGTTGCAACACAATTGGATCCTTTAAGGACATATCCATATAGATACAAGGTAGTAGATACTTTCCTTATCATTCACTCTCCTATGTGCCATTTGATTTTAAAGTTAAAGCCCTTAATTGGTTGTTGAGAGTACATTGCATCATTACTTTGGCCCAATGAACTAGATGATACACCATCAACTTCCATAGAGTTACATGTCAAAGATAAACATGTGCATTTGAGTTTTTCTCTAGCTTTAGTTGTTTTCTTTGTCATTACAAATCTTTATGTTCTCATCCATAGTCCTTGAAAGTCTTCAATTCTCATCGTTGATTAAATGTTTAGTATGTTTAAAATGTTATTTACTTTTCTATTTACGTTGGTAATTAGTTGTTAAAGATGTGATTTCATTTGATTCTGAAGCTTTGATAGTTGAGGCTTTGCCTGGAAAAAATATTGGAATGAGCTTACCGACTGAGGTGATATTGGATGGGATGAAGCTTAAAAAATGGCAAGTGTTTTGCTGCTTACTGTTGCCACATTAAGCAATGCATTAGGTAAAAAATTTGGACTCTTGATTCTTTGGTATCTTCTCTTTTTAGTCTGATTCTGTTTTTTTTCCCTCAATAATCCTAATAGGTAGAGCTTTCTTCTTGACAAGCCCATTTGGAAAGCTAAAACTCCCTATAAGGTTCTTTTATTTAGACAGCGGTACTTAATAGGATTCATACAAATAATGTGCTTCTGATTTGTAGGTTTCTCACAACTATTTCTCCTTATATATGTGTTATGCATTGATCTAGTTAAAAAATAGAGGCTTTTTTATTCTTATACAAAATAGCTAATACTCTTTGGAATGGTGAAGTAGAGTGACTAACTATAGACAAGTGTGGGGTATCTAGCCTACAAATTAAACTTGTGAGTTTGTTGAAGTTGAGTGCTTTATTGGACACTGACATAAATTTGCTAAGTACATGCCTGGGAAAATACCTCAAATGACCTTATTCTAAATTTTGAAGTTGTGTTGTTTCCATTTGTTTGTAAGTATAATATAACAGTAATATATTTTTTTTTCAGCTAGAATATTACTGATGAGATCACGGCAAGTGTACCAGATCGTCAAGTAATAAAAATGGTGAGAAATTGGATATCATTCTCAAGGATCGATGGCCAAGTACTAATTCACGAAGTTAGCTACTATTTAAACCAAGATTTGGATCAAAGTGGGTTTCAATAACAATAACAAAATCAAAAGAAACAAAAGCAATGATAATATTTTTGGGTTTTTCTAGTTGGAAAATTATCAAACACTTGGTATGTGAGATAAAAAACAATCAATTAATGAAAGAGTTGAGATCAAGCTTCATTTGATTTCACTTGTTGCCAATTGGAATTAATGCAGGCTACTATTCTTATTTTGTTACCGAATTCTCTAATTTAATCAAAGCCTAATTCCTTATGCGATTGACCATTTGTTCCCAATTAAAAACCCTAATTCCTTAGGTGAATCTAAGAGATAACAAGTAGTACGGTTTAGAATTCAAAGAGGTAACAAGCAAATCAATTACTATTCCTAGCCTAGAGATAAGCAAGGTTCATAATCTCATGTCACAAATCATATATCAAATTTACATTCAACATACAATCTTAAAATCATTCTAAAGAGGACCTATCTTTAGAAAGCATTAAGAGAAGAGATCATAAACTCAAAATAGAGATAGCAACTTATATTAATTGAATCCAATGTCAATAACAATCAAGATCCATCAAAATCCACCTAATCCCAACAAGGGAGAGTTTAGCTAGACATAGAAATAAATGTAGAAACTAAAACAATAGGGAAGAAGATGCAAAACTCCATGGAAGATTGAAGAAAATTTGAGCTCCCACTCTTCTTCTCTTCAAATCCACCGTAGATGTCCCAAAATAGGGCTCTTCTCTGCTCCAAAACGGCTCCACACTCTTCTCTCCATGCAGCTCCCTCTTTTTAGTCAAAAAAGATGAATTTATACTCTGGTATGGGTGCCTAGGCGCTGCGTCTGGAGCGCCTGGGCGCTGAACGTCCAGAACGCATTTTGCTGTCATGAGCATGAGCGCCTAGGCGCTTAGTTTTTTAGCGCCTAGTGGCTCAACGTCCAGAGAATATCTTCTAATGCACTCTAGGGAGCCTAGGCACTACTTCTGGAGCGCCTGGGCGCTCAACGTTCAGAAAAAGTGCTTCCTAATCCGCTTCCAAGGCTCCTAATTCTTCTTCTTTGAGTGTTTTTTTTGTCACATTGAGCTTCATCATATTTCTCTTGGTGCCTACAATCAAAACAATGGCAAATGAACTAAAGCACCAATAATTCTAATCAAAATGAACTCAATCTAACAAACTAAAATGGATCAACTAAAAAGACAAAATAAAACTATTTTAAGGTCAAAACAACATCAAAAGTTGGGCTTAAGCGGTGAAATCCACTCAAAAGACTTTAGAAAAATAGATAATCTAGCAGATTATCAATTACATTTTCAATGACGGAACTATCTGAAATTAAGAGAGTTTCTACTGGACATCTACATCTTTTAGGGTTCAAGCCACTAAGTTGCTTGAGAGATTATTACAACTTGAAGCCATCGACTTTCCTTTACCTAAGTGATGAGGTTACTATTCTTCTAGTCATTAATGAACTATTGATTGCATTTTTAGTCATCAGTAATTTTTTTATTTAAATTGCAACTTGTCTGCTTGGTGCTGCTTTCTTATCCAGTTCTTTTAACATTGTTTAATTTTGAGGAGACTTGCATATTGACAATGTGATGTTCTTCACCTCTTGCCACCTGAAATTTTGTTTCGGTGCAAATTGTTCTGACAGCTTTGCTAACAAATATAATTGAGCCCCTTTAAATTTCCCTCAAGTTATAGTTCCATGTTAAAGATATGTATATATGAGCCTTCAACTAATCAAATGGCTGCTTATACTGTCCTATTGTACTATGAACATTACAAAACTCAGCAATATCATACAATAATGTATGATTGTCCATACGGCATCAAACATGTTAAACTGTGAGCACTTGATTGCAACATGTTAATCCTTATGGCATTCTACTTCAACAAAGTTTTCTAATGGTCTCATCAGTACACTGGAATTTACAGTGATAAGTCTTCTTTTGTGTTCTTATTCTTATATTCTTCTTACAATCTTATATCCTTTGCACCACGTATTCTTTCAGCCAGTTGACCTACCTTCAGTTTAAAACTTATATGTATCCTTTTAATTAATAGACATTTTAGGAATATTTCTCTGTTGGATACTCGAACTAAACAAGTAGTGGAAAGCATTGATCATATTTATCTTTTGAGTTCTGATAGAGAACATGAAGTAGTATTCTTATCAAGTGGTTTGTCTATATTTTGGAAATGCTTTCAGCAGTATAATAATTGTACTCAAGTGTATCTTATATGCTTCCCTATTTTTCTAATTTTCTCTATTTTATACTATTATTCTTGTGATGCCTCTTCTTGTAATTTTCTCTTTTTATACTAGTCCTCAATGAGTTGTCTACAACTTGTAGAATTCTTAATAATATAGTACCACCTAGCATCTTTGTATTGATTATCTCAACATTGATTATCTCAATATTGTCTACATTCGGCATTGTAACTTCTTTCTTTTATTTTTTTTATAGAAATAATGGAAATTCCAGCCATGATGGTCATGGAAGTCCAAATGAGAGTGATAGGAAGAGGATGCGACGCCCTTATCGTGCCAAGACATTTAAAGTTGAGATTAGTTTTGCTACAAAGATTCCAATGCAGGTCATTTCCAATGCTTTACGTGGGCATGAATCAGAGAATTTTTAAGAAGACATAAGAGTGCTTGATATCATATTGAGGCAACATGCTGCTAAGCAGTTCGTAAACTACTATTTCTTTTTGTTCCTTTGTTTTGTTTAACTTTGAGTTGTATTACTTGTAATTGTATAAGTTAGAGAGAAGCCTACTTGCAAAATGTAATAGCAATTAATGGTATGCATAAGATATTGTAATAACTTCATATACTTTTAACTATTTTGATATCTTTTATAATTATTTGATAATTATAATGATTGATAATTTATTGTAATTTTTGGTAAATTTTGATTTTGGATAATTATATGCATAGGAAAATATAATTTTTTAATAAAATGAAGGCGTCTAGTTGTGGCAAATCACAACTAGATGCCTATTTTTTTAATATTTTTTAAAAAATTAGAGACAGATTTAGAGACAAAAAATCTGTCTCTAATTTTAGATATGGAATTAGAGACGGAACAGTGTCGTCTCTAATTTAATCATTATTATATTTAAAAGACAATATCCATCTCTAATTAAAGATGAAATTTTTTTATTTAGAGACGGACGTTTTCTGTCTCTAATTTAGAGACGGAACTCATTTTCTGTCTCTAAATATTTAGAGACGCCAGATTTAGAGATGAAATAATTTTCGTCTTTAATTCAGTCTCTAAATATTTAGAGACAGAAATTTATACATTTGGAGACATAATTTATTCTGTCTCTAAATCCAAAAATTCTAGTAGTGTAAGTTTGACCAAGTCAAAGTGGCTATAGCTAGTTGGTATCTACGTGATAACCACTGCCCATAAAAATAATGATAAGGTTGGAAGCTTACGTTTATGAGTTAGTTGTGTAGTTAACATATTAGAGTCATTCAACTAGAAATCAAGATAAATTTCTTGAATTCACTAGGTCAATGAACATTCAATCACTTAGAAACTACATGGAAACCATCTTCCTTAAAATAGGGATAAGATTGAAATGGTCAGCAGTGGAACAATTGCTCAAGTAATTTATGTAGTATTTTTTGTCACAAAACTGAAGGAACTTAGTTGATATATCAATAACTAATACTTTGATTGTTGGCCATGATCCTACATTATTGCAAATTGGGTAAGAAGCTTAGGAAATGTGGCAAACAGTTTCAGTAGTGTTAACAACTAGTTTAGGCTCTATAAATAGGCATTGTAAACTCAAACGTAGTACCAAACACCACTCAATCAATCAAACACAAGCCTTTACATTTCATTTATCCTTTATCATTTAGCTATTATTTTACTTTATCACTTTATTTATAACTTTTTTTTATCATTTTTTTTACCACTTTTATACCTTTACTTTCATTTTTAGCCTTTACCAAACTTAGTTTTTAACCGATCTTCCAACTAGGCACTTTTTTTAGTAGCCTAGGAACCCATGGCTGAGGAACAAAGTTTCCTTCCGTAGTACTTTTCGACTGATCATAAGGAACCAATTGTTGTGGGTTAGCAGATTAGTTCGACTAATAAAAATCACAAACATATTTTTTGGCACTCTTGATTAGACTAGAAGAAGATCTTCCAGTAAGGTTTGCATCATGTGGATCAGATCTCAAGTGGCCTGATAGGAGTTTGAGTTCAATGGATCCTACACAGTCAACTAGGAAGAAGAATGGCAACTGAAGACCTACTGAACCTCAAGTTTCTTAACCAATAGTGACATCAACTTTGGCTATACCATCTTCTTAATTAACCCATTGTTCTAGCTACTATGGATGAATCAAGTCTAAATATTAAAGATATTGTTGATCTTCAACAACTAATGGTTGTGACAACATCCTTCATCCGTTAACAAATTGATATGGGTCCTAATGACTTTATTTTCATTTTTAGTTATCAAACTTAGTTTTTAGTTGATCTTTCAACGAGGCACTTTCTTTTGTAGTTTTTGGACCTATAGCTGAGAAACGAAGTCTTTTCCTTAACACTTTTTGCCTAATAATAAGAAATCAATTGTTATGAGTTAGTTGACAAGTTTGGTTAATGAAAATCAAAAGTACTTATTTTTAACCTAAAAAATATATAATCCTCCCATTCCACCTCAATTTTTGGGGAAACATAAGTTTGGCCTTTGAGGAGAAGAGATGAGAAATAATTTCTCATGTGTTTCTTTCACTTCCCATATATTTTAAAACTCCCAAATAAGAGAAGTTAATTCCCTTCCCTTCATTCACTTTCATTTTTCCTCATTACCTATCATCCAAACATAATCTTAAATCCATCATATATCATGTGTGTGTTTGTGTATATATATGTGTGTGTAATATGCATGTAACTTCTTTCCCTTCCCCTAAAACAATGACAATAAATGATTGGTCTTCATCAGGATTATATATGGAGATGAAGAGGAGATCGATCATATATTCATGTAAACGAAAAGGTTTAAGAAAATTATAGAACTGTGTAAATTATTGGCTGAGGATTCGCATAGTTATTTGTAATTGAAGCCTGTCAAAGATCCATGCCAAATGCTACATATACATTAATTTTGATTCACACCATTCATATTTGTAGTTATTTTAATTTATTTGTGTATATGTGAAATTAGTTACAAAAAAAAATTAACACCTAAGCAAAGTGTAGAAGGCATTATAAAAAACTTACGTATAATGTAAAACTACTCTACTTGACAATATATTTCTGCCAGAGATGAAGTTGGGAGAGAATCCTATATTCCTTCGACATGTGCATGTGATGATCCTTTTCTACCTTGGAGTACTTGATTAATTATTATTTAATATTTTTCTGAGTTTAACAAATTGATATGGCTTTTCGACCCGGTTATTCTTCCAACAATTTTCTGACTTAATAGTTCAGAATTTGGCAGAAGTCTCTTTCTTTAGACATAATCTCCTGTTATTATGAAATTGACTAGTGGATTCAATCTTGATGATAAAATACAATTATAACATGCAATGCTTGGCTATGTATGCAGCTATGTTCACTTGAATTTTTTTGATTCAATGATAAAGCGTGTCTAACTCCCCTAACAAAAGAAGGATAAAGATTTTTGGCCTCCTAATAAATAAATTGATTCAGCTTGCTAAAACGTGTTTGGCATATATGATTTCTTAATAGGCATGAACACCGACACATATTATCTGTATACACTAATTAAGAGGACATGAATTCGTGTCTAATGAAAGTAATGGCCAAGGTCCCAGCTGGGTACACGTAGTTTTTGCTGAAAGGTCGCATGAAAGATACGCTGTCTATCGGTTTAGCACACTATATATCACCTCAAGACTTTCACATAATAAAACGAAAATAAAAACATATATTTGGACTTGAAATTTACATATATTTAATCATGTTAAACTCGCACTTAACAGTACTATAAATATGCTGATTTAAATATTTGGATTTGCATAGTTCAAGGGCCCATAATTGATCCAAATTTTGATGTAGATCAAACGTTTGTGCATTAAAATGATTAATTCCATCATGGCATATAATTAAAATAAAAAAATAAAAAATAAAATCATAGATGATATATATGTAGACAGTTTGAATAACTGAATATTCTGGCTGCAACCCTTTTCATAAACATGCGAAAAAGCAGAAGAAGAAGGATTGAGTGCTTCCATAAAGAAAATAAAGGTAATTTACATTTTCTCTTTTGGATCATGATGCATGTAAGCACGTCATTGACGACATTTTCATAAGCATATATAATATATTATAGCATCGTTTTTCTAGTCTCAACTCTCAACAAATTTTTGTTTGCAAGTTCAGAGTTAGCCAGTGTCCAGAAATGACACCGCGCGTTGACAGCAATTGGAATTAATCTCGGATATACCAAAGTGAATAAGTAACCATAACCAACAATATTCAAAGGGTTGAAAGTGAGTGTTATTAGTTAATTAATTTGTACAAACATAACCTGGTTTCATTTTGTATTGATAACGTTATGAGGAAAGTAAATTTGTATTAATTTTGTATTTGTTTTCTTTCGAAGCTTGGTGTGAAGCAAACCCAACACTCCATTGCTGCGGAGCAAGGCTCATATGTTCTACTTCTAGTTGATACGATGCTCGTTAGTTGTTTCTACTTTCTAGTTTATTTTGCTGTTTTTATTCTTTCTTTTTTGTTAAAAGATTATATAAGAAAATATTAATCTAAGTTACATAAATTTAAAATAATAATAAATTTTTTGAACTTTTTATATTCAACAATATCTTAAACTAAAATCTTGTTGTTAGTGCATATCCCATGTGCAGCACTTTTCTTTCTCTTTAGGTTTCCAAAAGTGGGACATGGTATACCATAGCGTTTGGTATAACAAATCTTTCATCAGGTTTCTTTTAATTTTTATATCATATAACAATCAAAATCATTATTGTGCTGGTGCTATCTAACTCATTATCCTAATCCTTTGTGAGATGCTCATGCAATTATTATTCCTAAAATTATAGATTTAAGGACCGCACTGGATTGTAACAACCAAAAATAATCTGAACTAGGGCTACATCTTTTGATTTTTTTTTCTTCAACAAATTCATAGCCAAGGAAAGCCTTGCAGGTACAAAGCAAATATACTAAAACAGGTTGTTTTACCCAATTAATGTTAATTTTTAAATAATTTATTAATATTATTTTAAAATATTGAATCAAATATTTTTTTTCGGGTGATATTATTTGTTTTGCCGGATGAGTTGAATATGTATCTGCGTAGTCCACATAAATCATTAGTGTTGCGCAGCTCACGTTATTTAATTAATACTTTTAAACCATTAGATTTTAAATAATCATTTTGTTTCAGCACAAAAAAAATCATTTTGTTTTTCATTTAAAATATATTAAAAGCATCAAATTAAAAATTATATTAAAGTATCAAGACTATTAACATATACTATAATGAAAATAATTTAAAAATTTTGGGCGTGTGCAACCCCTTTAGATCACCAAAAAATTTAAAAAAAAATAGAAAACGAAGGTATTTTGTGTACAAAAGGAAGTCAAAATCACATTTTGAGTTTGGCTGAAAACTGCCAAACATAAGTGAGAGGAGAAAAAGAGAAACGGGCAGTTTTTTTGGACATAGATTAAAATGAAAATCATATTTAGTGCATGATTGATAACGCGTAGAGAAATAATCACTTTTTTTTCTAACAAAAGTTTTTTCAAAAAAAATTTTATTATAAACTTTTTTGAACATAAAATAAATTAATCCAAATATGTAATTAAAGACTCATGAAATGATTAGCTATATGTGAAAATGGCTTAACATGATACAAAAATGAGATTTTGCAAGATGGAAGGCAACGACAGGAGATAATTATGTTGGATTATTTTATTATGTGTAGAATAACATAGTTATTAATTTCATAAAATTTAGATTAATTGAATGTTAAATATTGAATAATATCTTTTGATTTAATTCCTTGGTCAATTTTATTATTGAGTTCTTATAAGCATTTACAGCAGTGGTAATGTTATTTTGAGTTTTATGGATCTTATAATAAATTTTTTATTATGAATAAGTTAATTCATATTATTATTACAAAGAGAGTTTATATTCTCATTTTATATATGTATCATAATTATCCCATTGAAAGTACAAAAAAAAAAAATTGTCCGCATATAAAGAATGAAGATTGTTTTTTTATTTTCCACATATGTACCGTTGTGATTGCTCTTTCAAAATTGATTATAACAACCTCATGTTTATTTTGTGTTTTGAATAAAAAAATTGCGTCAAATTAATGTTATGTGCGAGGAAGAAGAAATGAGGAAATTTAAAAAATAAAAATAATAGCATTTTTTACATTAATTTGACAAATTATTTTAAAATGTATTAGTTGAGTAAAAAATCTGAATAAAGAGAATCAAAACATATTATAATATGAATCTTGTTAATAAATATTTTAAAAATTATTTATTATTTTTTATTAAATAATTCTAATTATTTAGAAAAGTATTAAATATATTTTAAATTTTAAAATATTAAAAATTTCTATTTTTAGTCAATAGTTTCTATTTAAATTTTTAAATTAATGTTTAAGATTATTTATTAACAAATTCTTTATTCTTTAGAAAATGCTTCTAGAAGTTATGTACCAAAAAAACATGCTTCTAGAAGTCTTGGCATGTGGTAAGACCGCCGAATACGTGTAGAGCAGTGCCAACAGAAATGAGGTTATTTTAAGGAGGAATTCTTACTCCAAATCCATTGCCACTGTTCAATTGATGAGGATGTTATTATTATACAAGCTGTTCCATACAATTTTAATGGTAGAAGATCATCCATCTACATTCCTCCTACTATATATAAGATTTTTCCTATTTTAAGTCCCATTGTGGGTCCAATTTGAGAGCATAGGACTTGGTGACAGTCCATATCTCATATCAGGATTTTCTGCAACTATAAGGATCTCAACCATTAAAAAAAACTCTTTTTGTTATAAAATGTTGAACAAAATAGGCTTAAGGAAAGCCGACCATTGAATCATCTTTTTTAAAACAAAAATATTAGTTTTATATTTTTTTTTTGAGATATATTATTATTTATATTTTTTTAAAAAATATAATTGAATAAAATAAAATAATAAAAAATATATATAATAAATAATATTAAATAAAATATAAAAAATATATATATATTATTTAATATAAAAATATAAAAATAATTTTAAAAATGTTGCGATCTGATTCCCTGTTTCACAGCTCACATCAGTGTCACACTCATCATGACCAATGACAACTGACAAGATCAACAATGACAAAACAACGAAAGTGAAGAGTAGCGAAAAGAGCTTCTAGAAGGATACCCCCACTCTAGGTCTCTCTAGCCTGCGATAATTACTGTGGAATATTGTCTTGGATCATAATTCTTGTATCATAAAGATTTCGTTTTTTTTGACATAATTATTAAAATAAAATATTATAAGTTGAAGTTGTTTTGAACTTTTTTCATATACATGAAAAAGAAAACATACGCTTACATATTGAGAAATTTTATAGAACTTAAGCATAAGTTTAAGTTCCAAAATTCATGCTTACGTGAATTAATAAAAATTAATTATATAAAATAGAGATACTAACATGTTATTTAAACAATATAATTCTTGAAGAGATTGAATTTATAAGAAATGAATCCTTATTTTTTAAAAAAGAAAAAAAATAGAAAATGAGTGTCCTTCCTTTTTAATTCAAAAGCCAAGTATTTTTAGAAACGTGGATTCCTTTTCATTACTTCCAAATCGTTTCCATCAATCAGGGTGAGAAACATAATCGAGAATCATTTTGACAGAATAGTAAATTCCTTTCATTCGAAACACTATCAATGTATTATTAATCACCTCTTCATCTCCAATTTTGACTCCATCCACATGTCACTTTTAAGATATTTTTTTTGTTTACTGTACACCGCCATCAACGGATTAGTAAATCAACATAACACCCAATAATGATAGAATAATTTGTTTGCAAGGCTAAATCACACGGAAGACGACAGGTATTATGTTCTCTACTTGAAGAGTAGTCATTAGAGAAATTCAAGTTAGTCATTTTGAAGAAATGATTTATTCTCTTATTAATTTTTTTTTATTTTTAATTATTAAATAAAAAATATTAAATATTTTTATTTTTTCAAGACATTAGAGTCATTTGAATAATTATTAAGATTTAGATTATAAAGGTCATTTCGTAGTTTATTGATTGGAAGTAAGGTGAAATATTTGAATGGGCATTTTGACTAATCTGTCTTAAAGTTAATATAGTAATAAATGTATAAGTAGAGAAAAGTGAACATATTTGACTTAAGCTGCTAAATCGGTTTATATAGATATATCTCAAGGATCTTTTCAGATAATTAATTTAAGATTAACGCTATATATCGAATATTATGGAGGATTGATTTTATTAAATATTTTCTCATTATTACATAAAACATTTAAAGTTATTATGGCGAGATGTTATATTTGGTAGAGGCAAGTATGTCTGTGATAGATCATATTGCACGTGTTTGTCGAACCCTTATTCATTCGAGTATAAACCAGCCAAATCTTGCAAAAATGGGCCTAATTTATGACTAGATATTAATTAGGTTAGAACGGTCTAGTACCTAATACTATGATATATGTGTCATGTGTTTATATATATATATATTTGCAATACAGTGTTGATATGTCTGTATACCTAGATAACACATATTCAAACATTAAAAACTCAATAAGGTAGAATGTTGTTTGTTGGTGGGTTGTTGTGTTTGTCGAACCCTTATTCATTCGAATATAAAACTGATCAGATCTGGTAGAAATTGGCCTAATTTATGACCAAATATTAATTGAGTTAGAACGGTCTAGTACCTAATACTATGTTATGTGTCAAATAATACTCTTATTCGCATGTCATGTGGTTATATATATATTTGTAATACAGTGTTGATATGTCTGTATATTTGGATAACACATATTCAAACATTAAAAACTCAATAAGGTAGAATGTTGATATAAACTTCTTAATAAAAAGAAATAATATTAAAAATTACATAAATAAAGAAAGAACAAAAAAACAAATAGATTAAAAAAATAACAATTAAACTAATAGAAAATAAAAATTTACATGAGCATTTTTTTTATTTTATAAGATATCGTCACACATTTTAGTTTTAAGATATACTTGCTTAGGGCATAAAGAGCTCATCTTCTCCCACAATTGCAATTTAGGCTATTTTAAAATGCTTATTACTTGTCTTATTAGAATATAAATTGAATTAATTTATATGTAATTTTTAGTAAAATTAATTTATCAAAATAATTTTTAATAAAATCAATAGATTATATTATGCATTTAAAAATAAAATATTTTTTATATTATAAATAATTTTTTAAGTATATAGGTTTTTTTATAATATTTATATTTAAATTTTTAATATTTATATTGAAATGAAATATTTTCATGAAAATATTATATATTTTAAACTAAACTTATAAATATTATTTTTTATAACTTATTATATATATTTTTATTTAATAAAATTATTTTTTAAAAAATTATATTAATTTTTATTATTTAATTCTTAATTTACTTGTACATCACACAAATATAAAATCTAATTCTTAAGAATGTGTAAATAATATTTTTTTATTAAATAAAATATTGATATGAGAGAATATTTTGTATGATTTTATTAATACGTGTCTTTAGACACGTATTAAGAAATTAAATTAAAATTATTATATAAAAAATATAAATATTTAATATCTTTAAAATCTAAAAATTATAATAATTTTTTAAAATAATATGAATAATAAATAATATTTTTATTTCTTGATATGTAACTTAAAAACTTACATTAACAAAACCCTATTTTATATGCTGACATCTCTGGCATGCATTTGTGGCTCTGTTTCCGAATTGAATCAAGTTTTGACACGTACAAAGAACGACTTGTCTGTGCCTACTGCCCAGTGCAGTTTTCACCCTATAGTCAGAATCATACACACTCGGATCTTACCTTCCATAGGCTTTCTCACGCACCACATATTTGGGAGAATTAATGAAAAGGACATTTAATAATATAAAATAAAAATAAAAAATCAATAATCATTCTTTTCACACTATTGATTATTTGAAATAATTAATTAACTTTTTTAAATAATTAATTAGTCATTCTTGTTAATTTTATATTATTAATGGTTCTTGTTGTTAATATAAAAAAATTGAATTAAATTAATTTTACTTACTTTTTAAAATAAAAATTAATTTTATTCACTTTTAAAATTATAAAAATATAAACTGTTTCAAAAAATATTGAGAGACAAAAATAAAAAATCAATATATATTAAAAAAATTAAAAACATATTTAAGTCTTAAAAATATATCTATGACGAGAGGGGTTACTATGATATCTATGCAAAATTATGCGTATCAGAACTCATGTTGACGTGGTGAAATAAAATAAAGATATATAAATTAAACAATATTATCGTAGGTCATTAATAAATTTTATTATAAATAATTACTCTTTAAAAATAAAATTGTAAGATGATCCCTTTTATTTTATTTTTTATATTAAAAGATAGATGTCACTTTTAATATCTAACGGATCACTCAAATTTAAATCAAGTTTCTCAATTGAAGCTTAACTGAAATTTAATTTTAAATTTTTGCATCGATTCATGTATATTTCTTAAGATTTTTGATATTTGAATGATATCTAACAAAATCCATAAAATAAAGAACTCCAAACACGAGGATTCAAGCAAAAAAAAAGGTCTAGAAATTTTTAAACATTGTCAACCGCATTTTCCATTGTTTGAGCTCTTCTAGCTCAAGTTTCATGTAATTTATACATGTATTCAATAATGAAACATATATACAACATTACTCACAAGCTAATCAAGAAAAATGCCAAAAATTATAGCAACATTTTGATAAATTCTTTCACGAAAAAGCGTTTAAACCTGCAAGTGTATTCTTAAGAAATTAATCAAACTTAGAGTTAAAAATCTAATTAATTAGAATCCATGAGTTTCAATAACAACATGGATAAGGAATTCCTTTCATCAAATTGACAAATATCCGTGTAAATCCTAAGATTATGTGAGATTATCTAGTAGAAATTCTCCATAAAATTATACAAAATACTGTTCTCTAATTTTTTTTATACTTGAGTTCATCTCATGCAAATCTTATCTCTTTAAAGATTATTTTACAAAATTAATTTCGAACAAAGACATAATATTTAAAAATATTTCAAAATTTTTGTTTCATATAAAATTTTATGACTTAATTATATATAATATTTAAATTTATATATTTAATTTAAATATTGAATTAATCTAATCCCGACCTAATTACTAAGTTAACCATAATCGAATTGGGTCTAATTCTAAAGATTTAACTTGATGAAAACATTAGTTCAGGTTCGAACCATGTTAAACTTAGCTCATGAGTATTCTTAATCTTTAGCTTCAATATACGTATTACTTCCATTTTAAAATATTTGTCTTTTAAAGTTCTTTTACAATAATTAAGAAAGTTATCAAATGTTTTTAATTTTTTTAAAAATATATAATTTCATTTCATTAAATTACTCTTTCACTTATGTAATGATCTCTCTCATTTCACGTAATAGAGATATTAAGTAATGAAAATAAAGTTATAAAATAACTATCATTTTTTTATTTTATAAAATAATTGATAAAAAAGTAAATTAATTCTCTAAAATGATAAATATTCTGAAACTGCTAGAGTAATTAGCAGTAGTTATAAATATAATCACAAACAATTATGGCAATCCTTAACATGAAATAAAGTTTTGCTAAAGCGTTCAACAGCATTTAATATTTTTTATTAAATATTTTTAATTACTTAAAAAAGTAAATAATAAATATATTTTATGTTACTAATATAATAAACATTTTAATTTTCATTAAATAATTTTTATTTTTATTTTCTTAATCAATCAGTATTATAAGAACACTCGCTGACAAGTTCCTGTAAAGCATATAAAACTATAGACAAAGTTGCTTTCATCACTTTTTCCTTTTTCTTTCAACGCCAATAACTCCCTTTCTTATTTTGACCTAATAATCTTTTCATTATATGTTTCTAAAGATTGTGGAATTTAATTCCATACCCAAAAATGAAAAGCATTATTTATTATTTATGTTACATAACCAAAAAAAAAATTTAAATAACAACTATTAAATGATTAAATATGGCAAATTGGCAATACCCAATTGTCACAGCATACATACATGTGTTACAATTACCAAGGAATTGGATAATTTAAAAGGAGGGTACATTTTAAAGAGTAAAATAGAGGATTGTAATTATTGATGAGAAAATTTAAATGTTATATTGTGAAAAGCATAATTTTGAGAACAATAAATTAATAATAAATAATATTTTTAAATAGATATTTGTTGAACATGTCTTTTAATAATATTTTGTTTGTTCAATGAGATTTTTTAAGTAGACATTGTCTATCATATTATTTTTTTAAGCACTTTTTTTATAATTAACATATATAAAAACATTTTATTTAATATACATTTAAGACTAGTGCATTCCTAATATGACTATACAAGTTCACATATATTTAACATTAAATGGAGTGTTTTATAATAAATTATGTCTCTCCAAGAATTATTTTATTATAACAAATATGTTGAGTTTTAATTTAACTCAATAAATTAGAACTGATTTTGACTCAATATATTTTTTTTGGATTGACTTGTGTATTAATTTTTAAAATTATATTTAATTCGCCTTAAAATGTATACATTTTCTCTAAAACAAATCATTTAACACTACGTGACATTTTCACATAATCCTTTTAAATTATTTTTCAGAAATTCAATGCGAAGATAATGTATTATTATGATTTTAAATATTGATTGTACCTAAAGCTACATTTTAAAGGATACCTTCTTATAATTAGTACGAGAGTCATCCGTCATTGGGAAATAAGTCAAATGATTTTTAAAACTTAGACAATTATTTCATAATGTCAACAACTACAATTAGAAAGAAAAAAATATTGTTGCTGTGTAGTAAATTATTCATAATAATTTACATTGTTTAATTAACTTTAAAAGGTAATGAGAAATACATTTAACAAGTCAAAAGGCATGTATGCAAAGTGCATGGCTGCATGTCAATTAACAGAAGAAGAGTAATACAATTCCAATTATTCAATTCAAATACAAAGGATAAGAGGGAGAACACCACTTTGAGAAAGATCATTATTCAACGAATTCGAGCTCCAATGTCTTCACTTTCTTGGCGTTTTTTTCCCTCATATCACCAAGAAGAGCCCTTCAAAAGAATCCCAAATTTAAGCACCTTGTCTCTTTCAAATTTGTTTTTTTTTAGTTTTATTTTTATTTAAAGTTAAATAATTTTTTAATTAAAAAATGCTTAAAACGACTTTTTTGTTTTATGAGAAAATGGAAAATATTAAAAACAGATGTGGACCCCACACAAGCCCTATTCCCAAAAAACCCAAACCTTCTAGAAGCCCTTCCCAGGACCCACAGCATCAGCCACGTCACCAACTTCCATTTTTCCACTCTCTTCTCCGAAATCTCCTATTGAGAGGGATCCGAAATGACCCTTATGCCCCTATCTCTCTCTTCCCTATCCCTCTCTACATTTGATTACTATATAAACCCCTCAGCTTTCTTCGCTCATCGAAAAAAGCAGTTACAACATTTCGCATTCCCATTTTACCCTTGCCGGAAAAAACCACATCGCAACCCTTCTCCTATTCAATTTCCCGATGACGGCAACGTTCACCATCGCCTCGAACCCCGCAGTCTCCGCAGGGTTACTCCGGCGGCCGCGTTCAGAGTGCCCGAACTTTCGCAGGAGCTCGGTTCGTGCCGTGGCGACGGCGGCGGAGCTAGGACCGACGGTGATGGAGTCAAGGCGGCCATCGGCGAGTCTCTACGAGGTGCTGCGAGTGGAGCAGGACGCGTCGCCAACCGAAATCAAGTCGGCATACCGGAGCTTGGCGAAGCTTTACCACCCCGACGCCGCGGTACGACGGCGGTCGGAGTTCGATGACGACGGCGGGAACTTCATCGAGATCCGCAACGCGTACGAGACGCTGTCTGATCCGTCGGCGAGAGCGATGTACGATCTGTCGTTGACGGCGGCGCGCGGTGGAAGGCGCCGCCGGTTTCCAACTCCTTTGAGCATGAACCGCATTTCCGGGTTGTACCCGACCCGGAGATGGGAAACGGACCAATGCTGGTAGAGAGAGAGAGAAAGAGAGCTCACTCTCTTTTTGTATTGGGGGTTTTAAGTTTAACTTACTTCGGCTATTAACAAAAATATATATATATAGTGAATTGGTTAACAAGAAAGAGAAAGAAGTGGAAAAGGATGGGAAAACTGAAGGTGGGTTGAGACATTAGGATTTAGGAGAGACTAGACATTGGATATTACTAACGTTAGCAATGTAGAAGAAAGAGAGAAAAAAAAATTCTGTAAATTGTGTCTTTTTTCTTTTTAAGTGAATGTAATTTTGTTTTTTGACAATTTTTTTATTTTTTATACTGGGCTATTTTTTTGTATACTATATTTTATTTCTGCTGCAATTTCAGAAAAGCCAAGAAAATGGGAATAATGAGCAAGAAATGCAAAAGGGAATATGTGATGAGGTTATTGGTATTTTTAATTATTTATTTACACATTTTTATCAATTATTTATAGTTTTATGAAAAAAATTAAAATTAAAATTAGTTAATAAGGAGTATAAATTGGTTAGAAGTGTGTGATATAATATGTTTGTATTAATTTTGTAGATAAATTAAAAAATATAAAAAAAATATCTTTTAGTGCTAACTCATTATTTATTTTAAAAAAAAGTTGTACTAACTCAATATGGAAATGTGTATAGAGATTTAACGCTGCCTTAGCATATCTGCCTTTAAGGTAAATATTCATTTCAATCCTCTAACGTGAATAGCGAAAAAGATACAATAAAAAGTATGTGACTCTACAATATATATATATAACCGTTTATCTATCTCTCTAAATTAATCGTCATGTAAAACTCATGACAGGATCATCATCCCGACATTTTCAAATTAGATGAGGCACTTGCAATGTGAGTACTGAGTAGTGAACTTTCGTGATTAATTGTAAGAGTAAATAACATTTTAGTTCCAAAAAATATATAGGTGACATTAATATAATTCTTTAAAGAAAGTTGAAGTCCCTCAATCATAAGCTCTATTAATGGTTTTTTCAAGGTTAGTACATTAAAAAATTATTTTGCTAATTTGATGAGTTTACTATGTAAAAAAGATGAAGATTCTCTCAATTTTTTTTTGTTCTCAAGTGATCAATTTTAAGAAAAAAAAAAGACACAATTATAAAAAAAAATTCACAAATTTCAACTAAATCTTACACTTAATTTTTTTTGTCTTTCTTTCTCTTACAATTGATTATTTGAGAAAAAAAAATTAAGATCTGATCCATATAAAAGGACAAAACAAAAGTAATATTACCTGTACCTGAAGGATTAAATTAGACGTTTACTTTAATTATGATATAGACGTTTTCTTTAGTTACACAAAAAAAATTTGTTTACAAAAACTAGAAAGAATCTTTTTATCTTAATGTTCATGACATTACAATCAAAGTAATTAAGATTAAAAATAATCCTAAAAAGGCGCATGAAGAACTTGTACTTTGACGAACTATACTTGTTCGTTAGATCATTCTAAAATTTAATAATAAACAACTTACAATAAATACACATCTCTAGAATGACCTAATGATTAAAAAAAAGAACTTCCGTATATTCATCCTAATCCTAAACTAATTAACACATTCAGAAATTATGGCTTCATAATAAAGGGGAAGGAAGAGCGTATAAATTGAGCGCCAAAAAAACAATTTCGTTGCTGCACAATATTTTGACAGATGAACTTCCTGTTCACTTCCTTGATTCATAGAAATCTGACTCTACCAATTTGGACCCTCTCAACGAAACTCACTGAACTTTGTACAAAATTCCAATCATACTAGAAGTTCAAAAAGCGAATTTGCACATTTATGAAAATGAGAAAAATCATTTACATGTCATAAGCATAGAGTTGATGACATGCAATAAAAGACGGATACTTGAGAGATCAGCTCCAGTCATTGAAGGCAAGCTACGTTGATGATTCAGTATCTGATAGACTTGCTCAAAGATGGGTCGCACATGCAGTGTAATCATGGGGTCTGCGGGATTTATGGCAGCAGCCACATCCGTCATCCAAGCTATCTTTCGGGATGTATCATTGTTAATATCACAAGCCAACTGCTGCAGAAGTGAAAGCACTACTCCTTGGCTCAAAGGGAGAGGAACCATTGACAAAAGTCCATGTAAATCAACCTAATTAGCAGAAATGGAGTGATTCTGTTAATGCTCAATGTTTATTTGAATAAAGTTCAGAGATGAGAAATCCACACACACAACAGTAAGAACTTCAGTTAATGCTTGGTTGAAATAAGGACCAATAAAATGCTATAAATTAAGTTAATACCCCCTTCAAATAAGGTCCAACAAATACCATTCCCAGACTAGATATTCTCGATAATGCATCAAACGACCAACACATCCAACGCTAAATGCTTTATCATAACGTAAGATCCATTTGTATATTTTGCAACAAGGATTGCATCAGAGTCATAACGTAAGATCCATTTGTATATTTTGCAACAAGGATTGCATCAGAGTCAGCACCCCCCCAAAAAAAAAAGTGAAATGTTCTGGAGTTAGACTGGATGATGTAGGTTAATCAGATTGAGCAGCATTGTAAAATTAAAGATGGTTCACGGTGATTCTGATGACAATTCATATCCCACTCCCGATTCATATACATGGCATGAATCACTGACACCTAAGCTCAAGTTGAACCACATGATTTGAATTGCAAACAACACAACTACAACCATGATTGTGACCTAGCACAATTTCCCCTTCCTAAACCGAGCAAAGGTTATGATTAAGGAAATCCATTACGACATCAGATTTTACACAAGCTCAGTCTGTTTAATTGAAGATATGGACATGTTTCTGGCATACCTGAGAACATAACCAAGAAACAATGGATACATCACTTCTTTGTAGAGCTCCAGTGAAAGCCTCCTCATATTTCCGTTCAGATATCAACCTTGCTAGCTCCTGTGTGGGATCTAGTGGCACCTCAACCTGATATGCATCACAAAATTGTAAGAGCAATTACTAACATGTCCACTCAAAAGTACAGATCTCAGTTAACCCCTGTCTACAACAAGGACTCACAAGTGGTTAGGAAAGTTACCCCACCTTTTCATGAAGTAAAGGACCATTGTTCAGCTGCATGGGCAAAGGATTTAATGTGCCTGAGTTTGTTCTTGCAGCTGCAAGTGCCACTAGCTTTCTCTGGCCCTCGACCACTTCTCTACTCAAGGTTTGAGTAACTGATGATGCTGAATTAATGGAATCCTGCAAATTGCATTAAGTGGAATAATACCATTGAGATACAAAGAGGGTGGCAAGCTAAATAAGAGTAACACTACCATGTCCAAAAGCTTTATGTTGAAATCACTCAGAACCAATCAGTTCTATTAAGCAGGTGGAAAGTATGTCACTTCAAGTATGAACTTAGCAACTAAGAATTTTTTTTAATAGGAATATTATCTACATGACATAAAAGCATATAAAATGACAATGAAGAAAATTATGAAAGTCTGCAAGCTTCCCTCAGCATGTTGGTGGTGTGATGATCACTATTATAGCCCACTCAGCAAATGGCAGGCATACACATAGACACAAAAGACCTACTACCAGAAAGCGATTAATATGTAGAAGGGACCTACACAACAAAACTAGAACTAATACCTTATTCAAATTATCCACATTCAATAATTAATAATAAATAACCATAAAAAGCTTAATCTCTTAAAATTGCAAGCAGTTACCTTACAAGTGCATCCAGATCCTGTCCTGTTCTAGGGAGGATATATTCCCAAGTTCTTTTTATCTCTCTACCAACCATATCATAGAGATAAGAGAGAACTTGGGGACACTTCCAAACAGGAGTGTATCCAAATCCCCCTAAAAGTAATTCAAGATTTTTGGCAATTTATAGGTTCAAACGAAAAACAGCTGAGCAAAAAGGGTTAACCCTAGCCTCTTTATGGACAAAAAATATCCTGTTTTGTTGTATATAAAAAAAAATGTTTAGGGGCATTTGAGATATTTTATTAAGGTAAAAATTTTTTGAAATCCAAATTAATTAATTATCCTCTTCTTTTTATCTCGTACTGACATCTCTGATCCTCTTTTTCCTCAACTCATTAATTTATCTGTATCTCTCTTCAATAAAATGTCTTAAATACCCCTGAACTTTGGTTTACTCTGAAGCATGGGGAGGAGTACCGGTACCCGGTACGTACCAAGTATGGGTACGTGGTGGGTACGCAGTGGGTACGTACCGGGTACTTACCCAATATTTTTTTTTTGTTTTTGCATTTTGGGTACGGCTCCTTGGCGGCTGGTTACGGCTCGGTGCTGCGCGGTGCGGCTCCGGCGACGGCTGGTACGGCTAGGTCACTTTTTCTCCAAAAGCACAGTCGTTTGACGCAAAGAAAGGGGTATTTTGCTTCAGTTTCAGAACCCCTAGTTTCGAATTCGAGAGTCGACCTTCAGCAGCTCTTCATTCTCCTTCTACTCGAGTCTCCGACCACTGCAACTCTGACGGCTCCACCATTTTTCCTCCCCCGTTTGAAGTGCAGCCCTAAACCTTCGATTCTTCAGATCCGCTACTGCAACTCCGAAGGCGACCAGAGCCACGATCGAGTGCTTCTCCTCTCTGTTTCAATCTTCAGTCTCCTCTCTGCTTCTGCTTCTCTACGCGAGAATCAAGTGACCATAACCCACCTCCTTCTTTCCTTTTTCTTATTTTTATTAAATATATTAACATTTTATTTCCACATTGTCTCTTCGATCTTATATTTTTTTTTAATTTGTTGTGCATATTATTAGTGATTAACACATTTTTTAACACTAATTATTCATTTAGGTATGGGTTTGTGTGTTTTAATTTTTATGTTATGTTGTCATATTTTATTGAGATTTTAATTTATTTTATATATATATATATATATATATATATATATTTATTTATTTATTTATTTATTATATATATATATGACATACCTGTACCCTAATTTTTTAAAAAATTTCGTATCCCGCACCCGTACCAAGTACCGGTACCGTACCCGTGCAACGTAGTTGGTTTATTAAAGGAAAGAAGTAGGACATTTTTGTCCAAATGAAAATGAGAAGTTTGCTATAGAAGACCAAAGGAACAAGTATACTCACCCTTAGAGTCATTGCCAATGAAGTGTGCCCAGACTCAAGGCGTTGCTGCACTGCAGTTGAATGTTCAGCCATGCCTTTTTGAAATGTAGTATCTACTTGCTCAAACATGGCTTTGCATGACATCTCGAATGCAGGAACCACTGAAGTTTCAAAACTGGATTTGAGTGCATCCTACAGAATATATTATCACACTAATGAAAAAATGCTACCTCATGATGAAATCACAAATACCACACTCCAAGAATGAATTAATTTAAGATACAATAAAGTTAAAGTGAGAGCAAGGTAAGTGACACACCTGAAGCACCTGTTTGCCAGTTGTCTGAAACTGTGCTTGGATTTGCCTTGCTACAGTAGCTTCAAGTTTTGAAGTAACTGATTTATCAAGTTGATTCACTGCCTTATCACCCACTCCTCTCTGCCATAAAGTGCCAATTAGATTCCAGCAAGAGAACTTCATTGAATTCGTTCTAATTTCCACTAGATATATAGATAATGTACAAACCTGGAATGACTCTACGATAGTGGAAGATATTATTTTCTCCACAGCAGGAGACATAGCACGGACTACAGCTGGCCCAACTGAAGCCATTTCCTTCTTCACTGTTTTCTCCAATATTGCTGGTAGATCCTTATTCATAAAGTTACTAATCAAACCTGTAACATGCTGGATACGGTCCCGTAACATCTTTTCATTTTTGGCATTCTCCTCTTGAATTCGAGCCCACAAAGCATCAGCGTTGGCCTTGACAGCTTTTTCCATGCTTCTCCCTAGGGCTGCCTCGAGCCTTCTACCTTCTTTTGTAACTGGAACAGCAACCATCATTGTCATTTGCTTCTGCATCTCTTTTTGCATTGTCAATAACTGCAAAATAAAGAGGAGATAAATTATCGATGAGTCAAACAGGCCAAATATGCAAAATACATTTGGATGGGCAAAATCAGTTAAGTGAATAAACATATACAATCTACATGTCCCTTAAGGCCATAATATAAAGAGGAAAAAAGCTCATTTGGATGGGCATATTCCAACAAACATGTACTTCTAGAGAATCTATAATTCTAGCTTCCAGAAAGAAAAAAATAAAAGGGAAAAAAAGAGCTTACTTATTACTAAAAGCACTTTCACAAACAAAAGTCCATCCAAACTCATACAAATACATTGAAATATAATGGAGTATTAGCTATGGATGTGACCAGCCAAAAACTCTTGAACAATCACCTGATTAAGCGATTCTTGCATTGCTAGAATTTGAGGAAAAGCATTTTCAGCAGATGGAAGGCTTGAACTTCCACTTGGTTCATTGAATGAATCAGTTGAATTGCACGCACTTGGAGATGGGGAAGTTGGACCTGATGCTTGAGAATTTTTGCCCTTCTGTCTCTTCCCTTTTGTATTAGGTGCAGGCGATGGTGGTATTGCCATGGATGTAGATGAGTCAGAAACCTTTTCATGGACATCTTTTGCCAAGTCTTGGAGTCCATCCTCACCTGCATTAGGAGGTTGGGCCAGTGAGTCCCCTACAATAGAATCAACTTGTCCAGGTTCCTCTGTAATGTAAGTTTCCCCAGATATTGCACAGCATTCTCGGGCCATCTCAATACCGAGATCTGAAGCCTGAGAGCAAAAGAATTTTTCTTTACTATCAGATACTAGGTTTTGTTGTGGCCCCTGCCGGTCAAATTCATCACTTTGATTAGATCTGGCCTCACCCACCACTTTCACTTCCACTTCAGCATTACCCACATCAACCACATCCTGGATCTTTGCTTCTCCCTCACTCTTTCTATCAATTATATTAGTCTCAGAGGAAGAACCGGCTTTTATGATTTCAGATGGCGTAACCAGATGAGTTGGCTGCTTAAACATGACAGAATGATTAAGTACACTAGAAATGTCATCCTGTTTGACTTTCTTATCATTCTTTGAATCATTATTCAATGGTGGTACATCAGACAAGTTCCTATGAATGGTATCCATTTGTCTGTCAACTGAATAATCATTAACAGGATGGTCCCCAACATAATCACCCAAGTTAGATTGTGGATTCCTAAAATCAGAAAGTTTCCTAGACAATCTTGGGCTCAAAGGAAGAGGTGGAGATGGAACACAAACAATATCAGCATCACTACTGGATGGAGCCAATGTAACAGGTTTAGCTTCAGTATTTGAACTGCTGATTTCTTTAGAAGCAGGTGCCTCAATATGGCCAGAGCTTAAAGGGTACCTTGCCACAAGTGCACTCTCAGTGCTACTTGCTTGTATAATTGTTTTGGAAGCAGAACTGGCTAAAGACATTTCAGATGTTCTACCTGCAGATGAGTCTGAAGATGTGAATCCTTCAGCAGTAATCGCATCTCGGGAAACACTGGAATCTGACTTCTCTAGTCCCACGTTTTCCAATGGCGGAGGCAAACACTGGGTTAAATCCAAAGCATACTGCTGAATAGCCTGTGTCTGAACACAGTAAACCTGAACAATATGTTCACCATGAGGTAATATATCACTTGTCCCAGTAAAACTCAGAATGGGCATGGTCACGGTAAACTCAGCTATATAATCCATGCGTGTTGATTCTGGATTAGAACCATATTCTAAATGCACAGCATATATAGCATTCCTCTGGGCATTTGCAAGTAAAAGCAGACCTGCATGAGGCAATGCAGCAACTTGATTAAAGAATGCATCCTTAAGACTTGGTTGAGCTGAACTCTTCAACTCCAATGTCTGAGTGCATTTCCATGATTCAGCATCACTTGGGAGCAGCCAACCTTCTTCACTTGCTGAGACCCAGAGCTTCACTTCCCGATTTTGTGGTCCCTACGAACAGGTTGCATATAAACAAGTAAAAAAAATATCACTAGAATAGTTACATATAAGAAAAGTTAGTTCCATGGAGTACTATTTTATAATCCTAATGAACTATGTATACAGGCCCCTGGTAAATTTTTTAAGCTTTTAAAGGAAAAAATAGGTAGGTTCTATTGAATGAAATTGGTTATTATCACAAAAGTTGCACTTTACTGGCTTTTGGGCAACACACATTCAGATTGAAGACCTGATTGAACATATTAGAAAACTTGATGAATACACTTACCGCTGTGATAAGGACGATATGATTAGGCCGGTGTGGAGCAGTAAAAAATGTAGCAGAAAAAACAGGATGCCCATCATGTGGTAAAAACACCGCAAGTGGTTGCGTCTTGCGATCTTCCCAGATCTTTATCTGTCGCATTTAATCGAAGACAAATATGATTGAGACATCTATTACAAACTAAACAAATATAAACTAAACAGGACATAAGCATGCTTGAGGATGGTACATTCAATTGAGACTATTCAAATTAATCAAGAGAACAGGAGGTAGTTTTCTATCAGAACCTTTTAACCAAGAGTTCTCAAATTATCCTAATCTGTTAAATAACTTCAACAAAAATGATAGGGTTTTAAGTGTACGTATAAAATAAAATAAATTTAAAATAATTATATCCCACTTTTTTTCCCACTTTCATATTTGTTCTCCATCCTTGTCGTTGTTACTTTTTCTGTAACTGTGTCTACTATATCATTTTCTCTCTTGATATGATTCTTATGTCCACATTTGTATGCTTGGTTTCCTAGTAAATACTAATTCAGGCAAAAAGAAAATCAATGATATTCATGGAACATTCATGCCACTGCATTATTTATCCTGATCAGAAAAAAAATGCTTTAACAAATCTTTAGCTTTGAACCAAGTCAGTGGTATCAGCAACATGTCTTTTCATACAAATTAATTGACCCACTTCTATTTAGCCAGCAAGTATATCTTAGAACCACATCTTACCATAACCATGAGGAGATTCTAAATAAATAAAAAGTGATAAACAAAATAGTAAAACGGAACAATAAGACAAGGCCTTTGCTAAGGGGCGCGAGCACTGAGCCACCCAAAAGTTTAATTATGGGTATTGCACTGAGACTAGGAACACCAATAATTAAACTCTGATGCCTACTTGCGACAGAAATCAGGTGGCTCAGGGCGCAGGTGCCGACGTGCTCAAGCGCCATTTAGCAAATCCCATAAAATAAATAAATAAGGCAAAATGAGAAAGGAAAGACCAGGTGGATGTGATAAATGTTAATAATCAAATCGAAAATTTTCAGATTTTCCCATTCTGCACACATGAATTTACATTTAGTTTATTGTAATTTTATTTCCAACACAAATCTTATCTTTAACAGTACAATGCTTGAAATTTTGATATAGGATGCTATTAAATATTAATAATTTATAATTTACTGTTCAAATTGATTTGCATAGAGTTATATAGTAATTTGTTAAATACACATACTAATTATTTATTTTTCCTTTTATCCCAAGACCAGAGCAGTCAATCGCGCTTAATTGCAATAGTGCAGTCATGACGCATTGCAGCACCAGGCTGCTCCAATTGTTCCGCCGCGTTGCGTTTTTATAGAGGGCATTGCGGCTGGGATTGTGGCAAATCATGGCCAGAATCGCAGCCGTTGCAGCCGCTCCAGTGATCAGGTGTGAAAACCTTGCTTTCGGCAACCCATTTTTGAGTTTTTCCACTCATTTTTTACAGATATTTAAAGGATTTCCTATCCTTTTTAGCATCAGAGGGTTTTTAGGGTTATAAACCATGGTTCCTTCGAAGGAAATGCAGCTCCACATCTCTGTTTCAAACTTCCGGCTGAATGATTTTCTGGCAGCCCCTCCACTGTTTCACATCTGGGCACCTCTGTTTCGTTCATCCCTCCTCTCCTTGCATGTTCCGGTCACAATCCAACAACCCAGTGGTTTTCCAGCCAGGTACTTGTGTTATCCGTCCCTCCTCTGTTCATTCCTTGTGGTTTCAATGTTCTGTGTTGTTAAAGTTAGTATTTTTTACTAGGGATGGCAAAAGCTCCTGCATTTGGGGATCCTGTAGGAACTGCCCCATTCGGGGACTCGAATTCGAGGAATTTCTCCCCACAAGGACGGGGACGGGGGAAGAAATTCCCCCGAAGCAGATTCAGGGACGGAGGCGGGGATCAAATCCCCCGCCCCACGGGGTTCCCATTTCTGTTATATTACTAAAATATTCTTAATGCTATATGTATATATGTTGATAATTTGTCCTTTTTAGTCATTTCCATCTTATCATTTATATATTAATTTAAAAAAAGTAAAAATAATCCTATTACATGACCCATCCCATTACCCAGGCCCATTAGTCCATTACTTACCAAGTCATCATCTGATATACTTACCCAGGCCCATTAGTCTGTCCCATAGTTACCCTAGCCTCCCACTAGTGACCACTGACCACCATCTGATGAATCTTTCCTTCACCCATTTCATCTGCACAGCAGCCATAGCACCCCTCATGCCACTCCCATCTCCGATCAGATCTGTGAAAACAGATCTTTCTCATCTCACTCTCCCAGATCCATGGCACTGTGACTCTGTAGATCTTTCTCACAGTCACTCTCGGACTCTCGAACCCTCACGACCAAGATTTGCACCCCGTCTGCCACATCCCACAGCACCACTGTCAGCTCACGCCCGTCCGCCACTGTTTGCTCTGCTGCTTGCTGCTCGCGTCATTGTCCGCCACCACAGTTCATGTCATCATCCGCCACCACAACTTGAGTCGCATGCACTAGATACAGATATGAGAACTTTTTTTTTGGGTTTACTTTGGGGTCCCCACGGGTATCTGCAGGAAGTCAGGGAATGGAACAAGGAAAAAATTATCCCGTGACTGGGATCGAGGACAGGGATGGGGAAAGAATTGGATGGCGGGGGAGGGGACAGGGAGGTACTCCCCACCCCCGCCCCCACCCCGCACAGGTGCCATCCCTATGTTTTACCTATTTGATTAAATATGAATCATATTTTGATTATTCTTATATCCATCCTGATCTGTTAAGTACATTTCATTAGTAATTTGAACGAAATCTGATTGGGTAACGAGAAAATATCTAAATGTTCTGATAAGTAGAATTGGAAGTATTCTCATGTCATATTTCCCACCTTTATATGTCTTAAATTTGGAGTACTTTTATAAATTAATTGTATTGTATCCTCTATCTTCAGTATAGTGACCGCTCTGCTCTCTGCGCTCCGCTATACTGCTTTTGAGGTTGGTCACCCCGCGCCGCAATCTGGGATTGACTACTATGCCCAAGACTATGCACAATGCTAAGAATAATAGGTACAAGTTGTTTAGATAAGAGGATGCAAAAATATTTATAGATGTCCATAAAATATCACTGTAAATAAAATTCATCAACCAAAAAAATGAATTAAAACTAGAAAAAACAAAGGGTAACAGTTAATTCGAACAAGAAAATACAAACCGTTCCATCCTGTGATGCAGATACCAAACGATTTGTCATCCATTGGCACATTGACAAATCAGTCACCTCTCCATCATGTGTGCCTACAAGCTGAACCCCATCAATGAGTTTGTCAACAGGACATTTCGGAGGATCCTCTGCCACAAGGACTTCACCATTTCCAACTTTTGTGGTGTCAATTCTGAGAACATGTTTTCCCATACCAACTATCAAAATCTCCTGTAGGAAAAGGTTGAATCAATATAACAAGAATACGAGGCAGAAAGTTAAACCATTGCTTCAAGCTTTAGGAACAGAGAACAATGAAACAGCAGAAGATGGGGCAATACTTGTTTGTGGCAGTGCCAGCAAATTCGAGGATTTTCAACTTTCTCCTCTCCCACTATTTGAATAGCAATAACAATATTGGCAGTAATTTGAGGCTTATCTTCATCATCTGGACCTTCAGAGATCTTCCACACATAGACACGGCCATCTGCGCCAACACTGTAGAAAAAGTATGTTACCAAAATCCATCCATACACAAGCAAACTGGGCCATTTGAAAATTTCAAGCAACAGAAACTACCTAGCCAAGAGATGAACATCTTCAGCAAAGAAAGCCAAGTCTGTGACCCTCTGACAAGAGAAAAAGGAAATATATTAATCGAAGGATGAATTAGTTAGACCTTTAATGATTTTGCTATTCATAACATATATATAGCAGTATAATTTGAAATAGGAAAATAATCCATAGGTCCAAACTTCAAAGGCACAAGCCAGCAACAACCCTCAAATAAGTATGAGAACTCTGCTACAATGAACAAAACACAATGCTGCCTTTGACTAAAATTACCGCAGCACTTGAAAGAAAATTTCACTAAGAACCAAAGCAATGCTAGTGAGGAAATTCAACAGAGTTGTTCCTGTGCCCATTGTTGCTATCTACTACAGTTATCATCATTCATCAAGATAACATGTTTGGACCAGGATTATGATTCAAGTTTTAGATTAACCCCATCCATATAGGTATATAGTTGCAATAATAACCCAAATGTTAGAAATGAAACATAAACTCAGAGGCAAATATTAGAATATTTTATATTAGGAAATTAAAAGCTAATGATTCTCAAAGTACATGATAGATCAAAATTGGATTCTTTTATCTTATTAACTCATAATAATTTTACTATTTCTTCAATTCATCTCACTTCAAGTTTTTCTCACCTCTCTAATTACCTAAGCAATGGACCTATATAGTGTTTCCAATTTTTTTTTCATTACAAAAACAGCGCAAGGCACCAACAATGCAATAAGATAAGCCATTACTAGAAGTAAATATCAAACCAGAGTGTGGCCTCTCAGCAAAGATCTAACTGCAGTGTGAATGTTGAGGACCCTGATGTTCCCCTGTTTCAACCCATAGCATATATACGACTTATTCACAGCAATCTGGCGACCCAAAACCGGGTTAGGATCCGACCCGTATTTTGTTATCGGAGCAACCTCGAGCTGAGGTTGCACCTCGCCGGGCAACCTAACGTCCACGTCATACACAACATGGTCACCCACCAGATGCCTTCCTTTGGGGCCTTTACTGCTAGTGCTGGGCGCCCGATTCAGCGCGGCCATGGCATCATTGGCAGCCGTCAACATGGCCATTGTCGGGGTGACCGGCAAATTGGCGGCGGGAATGGCGAATTCGGGAGAGGAGAAGGGGACGGAGGAGGGTTGCGGAGGGTTGGGCGGGGCACTGAGGAGGGCCATTAAGCGGGCGCCGGCGTTGGGATTGGAAGGAGGGGGGATGGGTTGGGGTTGGAGTGGGGGAGTGGGGAAAGAGATGGAGCGGTGGTGTTGTTGGTGTTGGATTGGGAGGTGGTGGTCGAAGGAAGGGAGGTTGAGGGGGAAGTGAGGGGGTGAGGGGGGTGGTGGTGGTGGTGGAAGGGGGTGGAGAAGGCGGTGGGGGAGGGTAGGAGGAGGAGGAAGAGGGAGGGAATGGGGATGGGGAAGGGTTAAGGTTAGGGTTAGGGTTTGGGTTCGGGGGGTGAAGAAAGAGTGCATGTCGAATGGGGATTGTGATTGTGGAGGTGGTGGTTGATTGGGGTTACCGGGGGATGCCATCATCAGATTGAATTGGGGGGAATCAATTCAATCTGATGAGATTCGGAATGGGGAAATTGGTGTGAAGATTTGATTTTTGTGCAGAAATTGCAGAGAGAAAGAATGCGAGTGCGTGTGCAGAGAGTGTGAGATCTGAAGGTGATGTTTGGAATTGGAACTTTTTGCAAAGTAAGCGGCACGGCACAAACTTATTTTACGGCATTCGGTCATTGTTTTTATTTTTTCTTTTTCAGATAAGACCATTGAATATTTTTATAAAATAATATTATTTGTACATCTAAAATACGCACATTATATTTATATTATAGATTTATATAAGAGAAATATCAAATTAGATTATACGTAACTCTAACATTCTCGTAAAACACATAATGAATTTGTGAGTGAATTAAAAAAAAATTAAAATATTTTTTATAAACAAATAGCGTTGTCGATTTTCATAAGTCAGCTTATTTAAAATTTGCTTATAAGATTATTCTCACTTAATTGAAGGAGTACAAGAGTTATGTGGTATCTCTACATGAATTGCTTGTTTTATTTTTTAACTGCATTGTTTTATTTGTATTATTATTGTGTATATAAATTATTATATATATATATATATATATATATCATTATTATTATTATTATTATTATTATTATATTAGACTTAAATATTTTTTTAATTTCATAAAAAATATCACTTTTTAATGTAAGTCTTTATAATTTTTTTTATTTACATCTATATTCCTCTCTCCATCTTCTTCTTCCACAGTCTCCCTAATTTTGAGCATTAGGGTTATAGAGTATTCTTGTCAATCACATAACACAGGAGTCAAAACCACTCAACCACCAAAATCACCACCTCTAACCTACTCATACCCAAACCAGCAGTCAGATCGTTGTCCATGGCAGCCACCACTGTACAACCTCTACCATCTCATGCCATATAAACTTGCAAATATCAAGAACCCAAACTCTAATCCAATAATAAGAAACAAAAATGGATCCAGATTTACCATATATTTGGATGTTTTTTCATTAACGGAACGGAACGGAATAGGTAGGGATGGATTGGAAAGAAAAGGAATGGAATGGAATATAGTTCCCTCCCTCTTTGTTTGGAAGATTCTTAATCATCTCATGTTCAATTCCACCTCAATTTTGGAAACAAAAATTGGACATTTGAGGGGAAGAGGGGGGAAATGATTCTCTATGTGTTCCGTTCCGTTCCTATACATTTTAAAACTTCCAAACACAAAAAATTATTTCCGTTCTCCTCATTTCTTTTTCGTTCCCCGCATTACCTGTCATCCAAACATAGTGTTAGGGAAGGGGGAGGGGAAGGGGATGTTGATGTTTTGTTCAAGTGATTGTTATGTATATGTATATATTATACAGAAAAATTCAAACAAAATGGAAAGTTAAGAACTGTGCTTATATATCGATTTTGTGAAGGTAACTCCAGTTGCTTCAAAACTTTTATTTTCAAAATTGGGATCTAGTTATTCTTATCAGTTTAGTTTGCTCTCTTGTTTCATTTTTAGTTTTTCTTTTTAAAAGCATCTACCAATTCCTCCCAAATTTGCAAGCATTTATTAGTAGAGTACAGGATGGTATGTTTTACTGAGATGACAACATAAACAGGATTTGCTTTCGGCTTTTTAGTATTTTTAGTACTTTTGATTTGGATTGATTAGTGAAGAATTGTGAAGGTGTGCTTGAAGAAGTGCTATGGTGAATCTCGAGTTTGGTGTGGTAGGGTTGTGTTGTTTGGTTGCTGAGAAAACGGTGAAAAAATAAAGAGAAAAGAAAAAGAACATAGATAGATAGAGGCCAGCAGCGGGTAATTCCTAACTTTTGAGGAAATTGATATGTTAGGGAGTTGGTGCCATGGTGAATCTCAAGGGTGGTGTAGCAAGCTTATGTTAGTTGGTTGTTGAGAAAGTGGAGAGAAATGAAGAAGAAAATGGAAGAAAATGGGGGAAGATGGATGTAAACCCAAAAAAAAAATTATAAGGGCCAAAATCAAAATATGGTATATTTTCAATGACTAAAATTATATTTACTCAGGTGCATGTAGGTCCCACATGCCAATTAGCAACTTACATGGACTAAGACCTGCCATGTAGGGTTAGTAATGATACATGATATCGATGACATGGACCTTCATTTGACACTTCATCACTTAACATATATCCACTAATAGAAGGGATTAAAACCATTTATTTTTTGAAAAATTTGGACGAAAACAAAAAATATATAAACCTAAAAAAAATTAATATATTTTCAAGGACAACAACATATTTAAGCCTTATTATTATTATTATTATTATTATTATCTATAACATCATTTGATCATAATTTTATTTTTTAAAATGCTACATTAATTTAATTATCTTTTAAATATAAAAATATAAAAAGATAAGATAGTAAATATTTCTTTTAGAAATTGTAACTACTTTCAAATACTCTATTTTTTTTGTCAACCTTTCAAATACTCTTTAAAAATTATATTTAAAAAAAAAAAACTTTATGGACTCTTTGTTATTATATTTAAAATTTTATCCAAAAAAATACACAAATTAATTTCACTTTATTATTGCTTATGTTAATATTAGTACAAAACTTTTGACAAATTTCTCATCAAAATCTTTTTCAAAATATTAAGGAAAATGATATAGAGCTCAGGTAAAAATCGGAGAATCTTGTAAATATTAAAATTGTCTTTTCAGTGGTCGGTTATATAAGTGAGTATTATTGATATTATTTTCTCTCGTTAAATGTATTTGAGATAGTTATAAAAATTAATTATTTTAATAATTAATTATTATATAATTTTTTTGTTATAATCGATTATAATATAATCAATTTTATGTTTAAATATATTAGATAAAAAGTAATTTTAAGTTAATCTGTTTCATTTAGATAATATAAAAAATTATTTTTATATATTAAATTATAAAAATATATATAAAATAATTAAAAAATTTATTTAATTGAGAACAAAATAATATTTATATATCAAAATATAAAGAATAATTTATAATATAAAATCATAAATTAAAATTTCAACATTATAAAAAAATTATAATATATTAAATTTTATATAAAAATTAAAACTAATTTTATAAAACATGTAAAAATACTATTATAATAATTTTATTTTAAAAAAAAATTATTTAATTAAAAAATAATCCCAATTAGACATACTCTAAATCTATTACTACTTTTTCTTTCCAAAATATATCCTGTACGAGATCTCTAGCACCACCCAATATATTAATATGAAAAGCAATGTTATATGAATATGAATAAAGAAATCAAAGAGTATATAGGTCCCTCACAATGGAACAAGCGGTTGTCATCTCGAATAAAAAGCACCTCACCCAATAATTCTTTTATTATGATGTTTCCATGTGTGATTTGTAAATATTTTCCTTTTTTTTCTGTAGAAGAATAGTTTCCTTAACGTAAATTTCTTTGTTACAATATCGGTGCAAATATTTTATTAATAGAGTAAGAAAGATAACTTGGTCGAGTATGGAATTTTTACCATTAAAATTACACAAGTTTTAAAGAATTAATTATGTCGGTGTAAATTAAACTACAAACTCATTATATAATTTTGTTATTTTTAATATTTTAAAGTATAATGTCATTATGCATAATTATCATGTAATATTTCAATTAAAAATATCACAATTTAATGTCAAAAAGACTAATTTAATAATATAATAATTTAATAATTTAAATTTAAATATCATACATTGCGAGCATAATTTTTTTATAATGATTTATTGATGTGTAGACACATCATTAGAAAAGTTAGACTTTCATAATACTAAAATTTACACCCGTACGAACCAATATTAAATGTAAAAAAAATTATAAAATAAAATTTAATTTAATTCAATTTAAAAAACTTAATTTCATTAAAATATTTTTTAATAATGATATATTAAATTAAATAAAAGATAAGTTTATTATGCACATAAACATTTTCTAAATTCAATTTCAAATGTAAGTAAATAAATAAATAAATATATACAAAAAATAATAATAATCTAAAATATATATATATACCATAGATGAATTAGAAGTACATAATTTTAATTTAAATATAACATGACATCAATTTAAAAAAAATTGATGAGTAATTCCCTGTAGAAATGTAAAAAAAAATATCATTAACAAATACAGCAAGGGATAAATGTTCAATCAAATAAGAAGATAGAATATTATGTTTGACTTTATTCACCAAAATATTAACAATATTTGCAAAAAAAAAACTATTGATAGAGGAGCCTAGCAATGTGAATCCATTAACATTTGTGATTCAAGGGGTCATTTAAATAATTAATATATATATTTATTAAATTAATATAATGCTTGTTCATCGTCATCATCTAATTTTTGTGACATTTGTAGAATAATACCTAATCTTATATAAAATTAGGATGAGTCAATCCTTTATTTAAGTCTTTTAATATTTCATATTTAAGATCAGATTAGTTATTTATATTTGTAGATTAAAATAAATAATATTTTATACTTTTGCATTGATTTTGAGTAAATTTTAGGATTGAACAATTTAAGATTAAAAAAAAAATCCAACATATTTTTGCAAAATATTCCCTATTATCAATTTGATAACATTGTTAACCATGTATGATTCATTTAAATTTTATGTCATTCAAAATCAAATTGATTCTAATTAATAACTTTTAGTTTTTTATTAAAATTAAACCAAAAATTAATTTAAATAACAATTGTAATATTTAAATGACTCATAATACGTTAATTAATGTGAAATACATTAATTATATAGAGGCAGATAATTAAAAGTCTTATTTGAACTCATGAATATTAAAGTAAAGGAAATTAAATTTATTTTATAAAAATATGTTAATGAATATTTAAATTTCAAATTTATTCTATTAACTTATTACATTAATTATACCCAATAATTCAACTTTTAGAAATTCCTCTAGCCTCATCGTTAATGAGCTTAAGGATAAAAACTTAGGTACCAAAAAAATATTTATCTAGCAATTAGCAATAATATTCATTATTGTTCATTAATGTACTAAGTTTTTTTTGGCTTTTTGGTTAGCATATTTTCCTTAGGATTTTTTAGTTTTAAAAATAAATTATAATTAAACATATTTGTAAAAATTTAATGCTATTTAATTTTTTTATTATAGGAGTTATCTGTAAAAGTATTTGATTGGGGTGTATTATTTATTTAAATTTTATCTCAATTATAATCAAACTTATTCTAATTAATAAAAGTACATTTTATTTTAAAAATTGACTAACAATCAATTAAAATAATAATTATAAATTACACATAATACATTAATTAATACCTAATATGTTAATTATGGAGACGGACAATGAAAGGACTTATTTGGGCTCATGAACATTAAAATAATGAAAATTAGATTTATTTCTATAAAAACATGCTAATAAATATTTAAATTTTAATTTTATTATAATTACAATAATTACACTTGATAATTCAGCTTCTAACAATTTCTTTAACTCATCGTTAATGAGCTTTAGGATAAAAACTTTGACACCAAAAAAATATTTATCTAACAATTAACAATAATGATAGGTATTGCTCTTTAATGTACTAAGTTTTTTCTTTTTTGGGTTTTTCGATTAGCATATTCTCCATAGGATCTTTATTTAGTTTTTCAAACAAATTATAATTCAACATATCAATGATAATTTAATGTTATTTAATTTTATTATTATAGGAGTTATCTATAAAATATTCAACTGTTATGTATTATTCATTTAAATTTTTATGTCAATTAAAAACAAATTCATTCTAATTAATCATAGGTAAAATTTATTTTAAATTAACCAACAATTAATTAAAATAACAATTGTAATATATAAATTATACATGATATGTTAATTAATGCCTAATATATTAATTATGGAGACAGACAATCAAAAGTCTTATTTGGACTCATAAATATTAAAATAATGAAAATTATATTTATTTATATAAAAATATGCTAATAAATATTTAAATTTTGAATTTATTGTATTGATTGTATTAATTTATTGCAATAGTTACACTTGATAATTCAACTTGTAATAATTTCTCTAATAATTAAGCTTCTAGTAATTTCTTTAGCACATCGTTAATGAGCTTTAAGAAGAAAATATTGTCACCAAAAAATTATTTCTCTAACAATTAGCAATAATGACCATTATTGCACCTTAATACATTAAGTTTTTTAATTTTTGTTTTTTAGTTTTTTGGTTAGCACTATTGCACCATAATTTAAACTTTTTTTTCCCTAAATGTAGATCCTACAGTCACTTTGGTGACTTCATTCTTTCATAGACCACGAACTATCTTTTCTTTTGCCTGAAGATCGCCGCTTCCCATCGTCGTGACAACCAGGTAGCCACCACGTGACTAGAGGGACAACCACGACTTGGACATTGCCTCACGACCAGGTAGCGGCACCCAACCAACCACGAACTAGATCCACTATATCGAACGATGATGACCAGCCACTGTCACGCAACTGAACCAACCTCCCTGCAACTCTCTTATCTATCTCTGTGTAATTTTTTTTTGTTTTTCTTTATCTAGGTCTTTGTTTTGAGAGGAATACTCCACTTAGTTTCTAATTTTTTATTTTGTTGTTCTTCATTTATTTTTATTTTTGTTCTTGAAATGTGAAAAGGGTTCATATATAATAAGAAATTGCAAATATGGTGAAAATTGAAAAGTATGATACATTTGAACAATGAGTGTAACAACTTATTTGCCTCTCTCATTTTCGCTACGGAGATTTTTTTTTCTATTTGTTTTTCCATATTTTTATTTTTCCAAAAGCTTCTTTACCTCTCTCATTTTTGCTATTGTGAGTTTTATTTTATTTGTTCTTCCATGTTTTTTTTTGGAAGTAGTTTGCCAACTTTTTGTGAATAGAGAGTCATTTTTTGTTTAATTGGTTATGCCAATTTATGTAATAGATAATATTTTTTATTTTAATTTTTTTGTTTACTTTCTTCTGACAAATAGCTTTTTTTCTTTTCGTGAATTCAGTGTGACATTTTTGTACATGTGGTAATTTTGTATAACACTAGTCAATATTTCTTTTAAATTTTCACATCGGATGACACATGATAAAATTTTAAGTTATGTATTTTTCTTTTATATATTGCTAGGATTTTAACTTGTGCGTTGCACAGGTTTTTATTAAACTAAAATAAGTGTAGAATAAGTTATATTTAATATTTTTTAATTTTGATTGTGATTTTTATAATTATAGTTTGAAGTCCTTATAAAATATAAGTTTAAAATTGGATGGAAATCAAGTATGAAAGTGAACATTGGTATCAAAGATATTAAATTTGAGTAAAACTCTAACCTATAAAATTGTACACAAACTTATTTGTTTGGCCAAAGTTCGAGTTTTAAAAACAAACATTTTATATGCCACCCGCGCAAGAAATGTAAGGAAAAAAATGCTACAATTAAGAAAAATCAGTTATATATGGTTTAAATTATATCGATTAAAAAACCTAGTGTTATAGGGAGACATAAAAATAATAACAAAATAACTACAATTACAAAAAAATAGGACATTGTATGGAAACCTCCTTATATTTGTATACCGAGATAGTAAAACCAGGTACAAAGTGGAGTATCAAAGCTCTTCAAACAATCAACTCTCGAAACCAAATCATTGTCATGCTGAAAGGGAAAGCTTATGTTATAATTGTATTCAAGTATATAATTATCATGTCTATAATGCAGAAACACTTACCTTCAAGATATGTTTTATAATGGTTTTTCTAGTGTAGGTAGAGTAGATATCCACAACTAAGAATGATTGGTCAATATTCCTGATTAGCATCACAAGAGCACCAATATTCAACTTTAAGTTATGATTTGGAAGGTCAAAGTATGCATGAGATGTTATTTAGAAATTATAATGAATAGATCTATGCATTCAATTCAGAATCTGAATCTTCTTTGCACATGTTGTCTGAGCTCAAATATACTTTCTCTTTTCCAAGAATCAATGACAATGAATAATCATTTAGAAACCCAACATTATCATTAGTTGGGGTAATAATTATCCTCTTTAGGAAGTAATCTGTACTTGCTAAGTTATTTACCAAGTCTGGATACACAAAAATTGAAGCAACTCTAATAATGGATCTTCAAGAAGTTGGATTAGCATATCTTCAGGAATTTCAGTTTTACCTTTACCATTATTAGGCTCTCCAACATCACCGTTGCCTACATTCAAAATTCATTCTGAGAATTCCCTACTTTTTTCTGCATTAAATGAAGAAGAACATGATTGAAGTCTCATGTTTTTCATTAAAAATAGAACTTTATAATATTTCCACAATGGAAAATAGTTTATCTTAGCATGAACAATGTCCTACCTAGATGCTTTTCTGAATAACATGCAAAATTTGTTTAGAATATTCTCCAAGCACAACTACCTTACCGCCAAAAGGTTTGTCTTGTCTGAGAATGTCTCGTATAGTCATGTCCAATACTTCAAAGCAATGTTTGTGCATCATTGGGGTCTCGTCCCATATTTTCAGTTTTGCCTTCTTCAACAACTCCGCTTGAAGGCTTCTTTGTCTTATGTTGTAGGTAGAACATTCATTGATATTGATTGGAAGATAAAATCTAGAATGGGCAGTTCTACTTCCAGGAAGTAAAAGGGCAGTAATTCCACTTGATGCAACATTGATAACAATTTCTTTTTTAGAACAAATAGTTACAAATAACATTTTCCAAATAAAAGTCATCCACGTACCACCATGATCATAGAGAAAGTACAATCCACCTTTGTTATTTGATACAACATTAATAATTGTATCAAATACATTTTTTTTGCTCAACAGTGATAGAATAAATATATTTTTCAAGCTCTGCACCCATATGGTATTTGTCATAAGCTAGTTCATCAAGAACTAACCTATTTGTTTCTGCTTCACTTCTTGATGCAACAAGAATTGGCATTGATCCAAAATTGTTCAGACTCCTACCATTACTTTGCAAGAGCTTTTCAATTTCAAGCAATGCCAAGTTGTTCAAACTATTATATGGCAAGCACAATTCCACAAAATAATAACAAAAAAGATAGACTATTATATTTATAAAAAAACTATTATTTAAATGCAAGAAAATAATTAATTACAACTTTATAAACTATTTAATAAGTATATATGAGGAGGATCGATTACACCAACAGAATCTTTTTTTGATTTGATTTATATATTTTTCAATCAACAGATTACTTTCGTCTAATTACTTCGATATTATATAATTAAAAGTAACCATTAGATGAAATGAATCTAAAAATTTTATAAAAAATCAACTTACATTATAAGTTGATCATATATATATATATATATATATATATATATATATATATATATATATATATATATATATATATGAGAATATAATAGTCTACAATTTTTTTTAAACATGATTTACATCCATTTACATAATAGTTTATCACATAATATTTTATTTATCAACTAAAATAATTTATATGATCAATAGTTATCATATAATAATATAACAATTTACGTAAAATCATATACGTTATCAACATTGTAGAATTAGTAATATTTTATTATATATATATATATAAAAATGAGTGTTGATGTAAAAAAAGACTGATCTCTATATATATATATTGTTGAATGTCACGACCCATATGTCGCTGTGATTGACGCATATGATGGGCCAGCCAACCTAGCAAACTTAAGGGAACCATCAAACATAATATATCAAATATGCAAGTTGTATAAAAAACTCAGTAGAGTTTTCTCTAAAAATTGGACATTCCTTAAATACAGCCGCCTCCAATTTAATCCAACATGTTCATAAACAAAATCAGATTTTCCAAACATCCAAAGCATCTGCACGATGCATAACAGTAATGTACATATACTATTATATAAAACACAGTCTATGCAAGTGTTGACAATGACACGTGGCAATCATTAGTGCATTATTTTCCCTCCAATTCCCACTACTTTTTATGGTGGTTTGGTTGGTTATAAACAGTCATTTTTAAATTTTATTTTGAAATATTTAATATCTTATCTTTTTATATGCAGGCCTCGTGTGAGGAGAAACGTGTCTTCCTAATTTGTGACAATAGTTTTATTTTCTTTCAAAGTTTATGCTATACTTTCTATAGAGATAAAACAAAGAAAAGGGGATGCAACTTAAATTGTAAAATTTCGTAGAATCTCGTTTTGTTACAAATAGCAAATTTGTTTTTTTTTGGTTTGGTTCAATCCAATTTCTCATACAACCTAGATTCTCCTTAATTCTAAGTGTGTTTGGGAACTCATTTGAGTTCTCAAAAGTGAGTTAAGATGTATCGAACATAGTGCAATATTATTTGGGTTATTTATTTTTTCAGTTGATTCAACATACTTTTTCTTTTAAACGTGAATTGGGACCAAAGTAACATTTTGTTGCTTTTGTGTTCAGTTGAGCCTAAAAATAATCTTCTAAACTCACTTTTAAAACAAAAGTTCCTAAACATAAATTACGTTACTACAAACTCACTTTCAACCAAATTTAAGTTTGCAAACACACTTTCAACTAAACTTAACTTTACCAACTACAATCCAAACACACACTTAAATCAACAATACGCTGCATAACAAACAACAACAACAACATGACCCAAATCGTGATTCCTCGCCAATGTTGGCCCGATTTGAAGTTTGCCCCAACATCGGTGATTGAAACCTTGACAGCAAAATCTGAATCAATCATTAAGACTTACTATTGCGATCTACAGGGATTTGACACCGATTTGAAAATGGAGATTGAGGTTGCACATGGTTGTCTAGAGATGGTGGGTCGTGCCATTGAAGAGTTTGGAAATACCATCGTTGATCTCGAATCTAATTCATATAATAGGAACTACAATCATATACTCAGTAGCAAAAAAGAGTTTAAATTGAAAATGCTATTCCCTTTGATGCACTTACTCTCAGGATATTGAGGCCATCTCCTTTGAAATGTACCAATTTATTTGTTATTCAGTTTGGTTTGTCTAAATGTGGTTAGCCAAATTATATATGTTAAGTAACTAACAGCACCACTTTTACAAAAAAAATTAAATTAAATTAAATTAAAAAATGATTTGGTGATGAACCGATTCAAGTATTTCCTTTTTTTTTAGTTAAATTCAGTTTAGTAGTTCAGTTCAATTTATAGCACTTTTACCCACTCCTACTAAGCTTAAGTTCCTTTTTTACCTTTCGAGCACTCATCCTTAAAATCGCACTCCCAATTAATATAAGTGACTTATGATGACCATTAGAATTAATTAACATATCACTTCAACTTAGATACTACAGATATCTACAAGTTGCAAAATATTAACAGGTTAGGAATAATGTTACATCATGCGCATAATAATTCAAAGAATATCATAATGAAGTTTGTGCAAATGCATATGATGCAATAGTAAGTAGACAATCGAGTCATGCAACACATAGCGAAATGTCTTCAGAAACGTGTTATACGATAAATTCTTTTCCTTTTAATTTTATCTTCTACAAAATCGTCATGAATGATGAAGTTTTTTATGAGCATTTTGTTTTTTTATTTATTACATGCATAAAAATTGCCTTCATGGATTGCCGCATTTGTAAACAAAATGCAAATTTTTTTTAAATACAATGTATAAAACTTCTTATTAGTTATAATGACTTCTAAATTACTTAACAAAAAATATAAATAAATGTATAAGATGACGGCTTTTGAACATATCATAAAATAAGTGTATTTTAGTACACAATTTAAAAAGTATGATAAGACGATAAATAAAAAAAAAACATTTATATTTTGATAAAAAAAAACCAAATATAAAAGGATCTTTGCTTAAGATTTATCTTTTTACAAATTGCAATATCTTCTTCTCGTTTTAGCAGCGCGTCAGTCTTCATATTGAGAGTGAATTTTGCTCTCTTTGTAGCATTGATTGGGTAGTCGATTGAGATCCGATTTAGATAAGTTACTTTTGACATTGTAAGCTTTTTATCTATACATTTAAAAATTTATTTTTTCATCTCTTTTGATTAGATTGTTTTTATCCTTTAGTTTTAAGTATTATTACTTTGTTCATTTTCACTTTGTTAATAACGAGTAAAAGGTTTTTTTTTTAAGAATCCTTTTGTCTTAGAGACTCTTTACTCTTTAATGTACTCATTGATATTTTATAATAAAATTTGTCCCTATTATTTTTACTTCTTACATTTGAAAATGTTTTTTACGTTAAAAATTATATGTTTTCCTTTACTTATTTATTTGTGTAATTTTAGATATACTTATCATATATTTTGCTTATTTAGATTATTACTTCTATTATGTGTATGTTCCTTCGTAACATTATTCACATATTTACTCAATAATGCCTCCAAATAAATGTCTTTTTTTGAGAAATTCTTCACCTAAATTGGAAGATCTGACCCATCAAAATTCTACATAAATTTCCACAAAGTTATGATCTGTTGTTCTTCCTATAAAAGAGATATAGATACAAGTTTTATTAGGTATAAATCTACCATGATGATGATGAGTTATGAGATTCATTAGTAATATTTAAAACTGATTATATCTTTATAACATGACCCTTTCATAATTTTCAACAATAACTGTGAATCCAAAAACACTACCTGTAAAAAATTAGGAAAACCGTGTGTTCTTATCTCTTTATTATCCTCTGATCATTTTAGACTTGATTTTAGAATTGAAGACTGCCCTGAACTTCAATTTTGAATTCATTTTCTTTATTTTGACTTGGCAGCATGCACTTTTTCTTTTTGCTCACCAAAACAGTCACAATCACAAGTATAACATAATCTTAGGTAATTGAAGATTATACAAAGAACTGAGAGAAGATGATAATAAGAAAGAGGTCTCAAGGTGGATTGTTACATGAACAGAAAGCAAAGTTGTTGTCACATTTCACAATATCTAAAAAGTAATTAAAAAAAAACGTAACAAATGGTGTAAAGACTAATAATGTACATTACTGCAACTTCGTTTTCAAATAAAGAGAGCAGTTACAGTGTACAAGAAGACATGACATTTATCAAGGCCAAACAAAATCCACACACACCCTTGACTCCAATGGGTTGTCCATCACCGCCTCTTCAGTAATCTGGCTGTTCTGCATGTTACTGTGGTCTCTCACTGTCATTGGTTTTCCCGCAGCAGCAGCAGCAGCGCATGATGAAGACACCGCAGAATAAGAAGAAGAAGATGAATGATATGCAGCTAATAGAGCTGCAGCACCCCACTGATCATGATTCCGAACAAATTCTGAGAAGAGAAGTATAAGCGAGGCCATGGAAATTCAAGAGCAAGATTTATAATCCTGTATAAATATTGGTCCCTTTCTGTGTGATTATGAGCATAAAAATGAATAAAACATGTCAAACTTAAATATAGTGAAGGGTAGGAGGAAGCCAGAGAACAGCTGAATCAAGAGGCCGCAGATTTGATTTGATTTGAGTTTGTTTCTGGTAGCTGTGGCCTGTTGTTCTGTGAGATATTCTTGAGAGAGAGAGAGAGTGTAAAGATTAAAGATAATAAAAACAGTGGTTTTTTTATGTAGCCGCTGATTTCCCCTTTAGCTTGGTATTTTCTTGTGGGCTCTGTCGGTTGAAGTGCTTGTTTCTGTTTCTGGCTTTTTCCTTTTTTTTCAATCATTTTATGGCTTTAATAAAGGGGGGTGATAACTTCTGCTCCATTTATGGTGTCAAAGTTGAAAACAACCCACTTTTGTTATTTAAAAAAAAAGGAAAATTATCATCCTATCACAAACAGTACCACACCATTTTTAACATCAGGTACTGTTTACAGGCCTCATCTACTGAACAGTATTAAAATCATTTTTCTATTATTTTTTTTTGTATATGTCCATTAACCAACTTCTCTACTTTTTTGTTCTTCGTTAACTAACTTTTTCCATAAGCATAGAAACCATGTGGTAAAATCTTGTGTCATTAACTAAATTTTGTAGGTCATTAACCATGTTTTTGTTATTCATTAACTAACTTTGTTTCTATACTCGTGAAAAAAGTTAGTTAATGAAGAGCAAAAAAGTGATTAATTACGTACAGAAGTTGATTAATGAACATATATTAAAAAAAATTAGAATCATGATTTGAAACTGTTCACATGTGAATTTCATGAACAGTAATCGGTGTGGAAATAGGTGTAGATATTATTAGATGTAAGAATATCATTGTTAAAAAAAAAAAAAGGAGTAGAAAAGACTAAAGTAGTAAATGCCACGTTTAGGATAATTTGTAAAGGGACCGAAATATTGGGAGAAAATACAGGAGTTAGGGGAACCGCCGCAGAATAACTCGTACATATAGTATAATCAAAACTGAGTCCAAAATGGAATAATAAATTACTGCAAGGAAAAGTCTAATAGGATTATGGGGTGCTCTGCTCTGTCTAGCAGGTAAACGGTGCTGCAAAGAGAAATTATTAGGTGTTACTATCATTCATTGTGACATATAATCATGTGATGCACCATAATCATATAGCTCATCATAATAATATTATATATAATATTTTAAATATTTAACTAAAATAAAAAAAAAACTAATATCTAACCATGGTTATCTATATTTTTATTATTAAAAAATAAAGAAAACTTCACTGAATCCACCATAATAATTCACTTCCTTCCTTCTCTATTGCCGGCGTCATCTAAGATGCAACCACTTTCGATGAAATGTATGAGCCTTCTGTGTTCGGTTGTTCAGATTTTGTCCTTTCTCTTCTTCCCCCTTGGATCTTTATCCTTACTTGCTCCTTCCATCTTCTTTCTCCATTACATCTTTTTTTTTCCCAGTTTCTTTGTCTTTGATTTTTGAAAGAGCTTCAAATCCTGTTGGAGCAATTGAAGCAGAAAGATCTTATTTTGAGCCTCACCCACAATCACCCGCTTCAAATTCAATTCTGGGTCGGTTTTGATTTCTTCAAAAGCTGCACAGGGCGATTCACTTGAGATATGGGGTTACTAATTTTGCAATGTACTGTGCTGTGAATGAAAAATCGAACATTGAATCGGAATGCTTGAGAAACACCTATGAAACACAGATACTTCATAATGTTTGTTATACTTATATCGAATACATATCCGTATTAGATATTCAGATACTTGATAATTGTTAGGTTAATTTTTTAATAAAAATCATATCACCGTACTATATACTTATCGTATTCGATATCTATATCCGTATCTGTATCCGTGCATCATAGAAAGACTAATCGAAATTTCTTTTATGCTTATCCATTCTTTACAAAATAGGAACTTGACAATCCTCTTTATGTCCATTGATTTTTCACATTTGCACGAAAATGGTACATTCCTTTGCATTTAAGTTTTTATTTCAATTTTTCTAGAGATCCTAGTCCTCGTTATATAAAAGACAATCTAGCAAATATTTTAATGCTAGTCCAATTTGCAGGTTTGACAAATTTTGTTGCTGCATATTCAACATTTTTGGTGGTCAAAGTAGTCTTGCTTCAACTTCATGATGTATTGCATTTTTTTATGTATAAGAAAAAGTGTATGTCTTGATGATCCTGACTTGTTCAGCACAGAATCCCGAATTTGATTTTTTATTTTTTATTTTGTTTCTTGAGGATAACCAACGATCTGTTTGTCTCTCTCTGCGTCATATTCTGTTTGCTTCAGTTTCAGTTAGTTTGGTTGATTCAATAACAACATAGCTTAGTTTTCTAACTAGTTAACATTGTTCATATGATGTGAAAAAAGGTGGATGGAAGAGCCGTTGGGTCTTATCAGATTGGAAAAGGGGTGAAGGAGAAGCGGGTACCTTTAAGCACACAGCAGAAAAATGGCCTTGGAAAAGAATGTCTCTATTCTAAATTTCTTGATGCCCAGCAAAGAATATTTTTTGTCTCTGTTCTAGCTTTCTTGATGTCCAGCAAAGAATACCTTTTCTTTAGAGGAGATGAATGTTGTAAGGAGTAGTTAACAAAAGTTAGTTATTTTCAGTTAGCAGTTTCTGTTAGCAGTTAGTTAGCTTTAGTTTCAGTTACTCAATTCTGTTTTGTTACTATGTATATATACCTCATATAAGATACTCTCTCTGTAATCACGACTATCATCATTTTCTTAATATTCAAGTATTCTTCATTTTCTGTTTTCTCTCTTTTCACCTTTCTTAGTTTGGCTCAGATACCTTTAAACGTGGTTTGCTTTTGCTGGCTGTATCTTTCTGAGTTTCCTGGGGCAATGGAATGGCAAGAGACAATGGGTACGTGGTTCTCTAAAATTTTATTGATGTAAATAATTTCATTTTCTTTAATAAAAAATTAACCATGATTAACTTTAAGTGGTGGATCCTAATATTATATGTCACAATGTGAATGAAATAAACATAATCTTATGTCACGTTCCAGAAATGCCTAATAATTTTTGGTGCTAAGAATACCTAATAATTTCTGGTGCTGCAAAACATTGAATTGTCGTGCTGCAAAACTGTAAGAAAGTCATCCTAATAGAAATAATTTATTCATTATTGCTGTCCTTAAACAAAGATGTGAAATAAAATGTTTAGGTTTTTTTAAGAAGTGTCGTAAGGACACAATTATCTTAAGGATACTTATTAAGAAAGTTAAAATAAAAAATTTAAAAATATTTTTTATTATTTTCAATATATTAAATATTTTGTTTTCATTTTAAACTTCCTATTTTAGTTTTCTTAATATAAGTGTCCTAACTAAACTATAAAATTTATCCTTTATTTTTAAGGAAATGATAAGAGTCATTTAAAGTGAGTTTATCTCTAAAATAAATAAGTAAAAATATATTTATTATTAAATTTTAATGGGTTAAAATTATGATATACTTTAGATTATATAAAAAATAGATATACTTTACGTAATTACTTTAAAAACAAATTCATTTTTAATCAACTTTTTTTGAAATTATTACGTTGTCCTTTCTTTCAGCTGAACGTGAGCTTTAACATGTCAGGATGAAGATCACTTGCTCCTTTTCCTGTCTCATTCCTTGTCCCCCCTACTTAAATTTTATCTGGTGGAAAATAAATTACATATTATTTATTATAAAAATTGTAATTTATCTAGTTTTGTTTAACGTCGTTCCTTTTCCTCACCCAATTGACATGCACAATCGCACTCTCGACACACCCGAAGAGGTTGCACTAGCATACGACGACATCGCTTGTTCCCTTCGTGGACCCAAGGCCAAAACCAACTTCCCTCCTCCGCCGGTTGCTGCCGCCACTCTCTGCCTTGACCTCAATGTCCCAACTTGGCCTTCTGTCCCTTCCTCCAGTTGTCTCGTGCTCAGTGAGTTTCTCCAACCTGAAGTTCTCAAACATCCTGAGGTGATCTTTAGCCTGAGTCTACATTTGAATCGTCAATCAGTGAATCCAATTCCTCTTCTTCTCTCAACGTTCTCCAAACTGGTGAGTGAGTCTACATTATTTTCTTTTCTTTTCATTCTCCGTTAAAACTCAGTTTCGTATTCTGCGGGTGAAAATATGTTCAAACTTAGTTATGTTTATGTGTAGATAGATAAATGCGTCTTGAGATTCAAATTTATAATGTTATTATTATCTTTAAGTTTAGCATGATGATTTAATTTGATAAACATTCTCGACAACTAGATTCAAACAATGCATATGTTAATTATATTTTCTAATTAGAGTATACAGTTGACTGGAGATAGTTCTGCTTGTTTAAACAAGAATCAAGTAGTTTTGGATCAACATAGGTTTATTGTTCTTAATTTTCTTTGATAATTTTGATGTTGTCAATTATAGAATTAGTTACAAAGAGAATCAACAAAAGCAAGATTAAATTGTATCTTTTGTATAAGTTGTATTAAGCTTTACTAGATTTATTTGTCTTCTTTAATGTGAAGGTGATAAGCAAGAAATTATGGCAGAAGGAGAGCATCAAACATTTGAGAATAACAATGGTGATGGGCTCGAGGAAAAACAAATTGCTAAGATACATGATAAGATTCGTATTGAATGTATACTAAAAGTTGGGATGGAATTTGATATGGAAGATGCAGCCTATACTTTTTATAATTCTTATGCTTATAAATTGGGTTTTAGTATAAGAATTAGTAAAGGGCATACAGGCATTGATGGTAAGATAATCAATATAGTATTTTGTAGCTCATGTGAAGGTTATCGTGGGAAAGATAAACGAGAGGCTAATGTCAGGAATCCTCGTACACAAACAAGATTTGGTTGTTTGGCAAGGATGAAAGTTAATTGTCATTTAACTGGAAAGTATTGTGTTACTGAATTTATTGTTGAACATACACATGAGACTACAACTTCGAGTAAGAGTCATTTGCTTAGATCTCAAAGGAAAATAACTCCTCCTCAAGCAGTTGAGGTTGATTTAGCTGATAGCTCAGGAATCATTCCAAAAGCAAGTTACAAATTAATGGCTAAGCGAGTTGGTAGTCACGAGAATCTTGGGTTCATCCCAGATGACTACAAAAATTATTTGTGTTTCAAGCAAACAATTCAAATGAGATCGGGAGATACAGGTGGTGTGCTATAGTATTTACAACAAATGTAATTAGAAGATGATAATTTTTTCTATGCAATACAAATTGATGAAGATGATTTAATAAGTAATATCTTTTGGATAGATGCAAGGATGATGGTTGACTATTCATATTTTGGTGATGTAGTTTGTTTCGATACTACTTATAGAAAAAATAAGGAAGGTCGTTCATTTGCAATGTTTGTTGGAGTGCATCATCACAAGCTTAGCATTATTTTTGATGCAGCGCTGTTATATGATGAGACTATTGAAAGCTTTATTTGGTTGTTTAATACTTTTATTAAAGCTATGTTAGGAAAGAAACCTCGAACTATTCTAACCGACCAAGATGTAGTAATGGCAAAAGCTTTAGCTTTAGCATGACCAGAAACATGTCATCGCCTTTGTATTTGGCACTTGTATCAGAATGCATTAAAAAAACTTAGTGTTGTATTTGGGAAGTTTCAAGACTTCAGTAAGGATGTTAATAATTGTATCTATGAGTATGAAGAAGAAGAGTTTCCCATAGCTTAGAACAATATGCTTGCGAAGTATGATCTTAAAGATAATAGTTGGTTAAAGCAAACATTTGATTTGAAGGAAAAATGGGCTTTAGTTTATGGTCAATAGAACTTTTGTGCAAACATGACAACCGCAAAATGCAGTGAGTGCTTAAACAACGTAATAAAAAAAATATGTGAGTTACCGACATGATTTACTAAGATTTTTCCGTCATTTTCAAAGATTGGTTGAGGATCATCGGTATAAGGAATCAAAGGCAAATTTTAAAGCATCCCAAAGAAGTCTAACTTTGTCATTTGAAGTGGAAATTTTAAGGCATGCAACAACAATTTATACTCCTGCAATATTCAAGATGATTCAATATGAGGTATCAATTGCTTATGATAGTAGTATGCATGTTTCCGCTCATAATAAGGAAGTTACTGAATATAAAGTTGTCCCTTATAAAAAACAATTTCAACATACTATCCAATATGACTCATCTACTGGTGCAGTGAAGTGTAGCTGTAAGAGGTTTGAGTTCTTTGGAGTTTTATGCTCACATGCTCTCAAAGTTCTTTCATCAAGAAATATAATGAAAATTCCTGCAATATATATATTAAAGAGATGGACAAAACATGCAAAAATCGGAAAATGACATAGCAACTAGTTGTTCTATAATCCATGAGGATCCTACGGCAAGAATGGGAAATCGCTATAAGGACTTGTGTAGGCTACAATCTTAGTTGGCAACTAAAGGTGCAATAATCGAAGAAGCCTATAAAATAGTTGTTGATGGTTTGACTAAGACCATGAATGATATAGATGCATGTCTTGGAGGTAAAGATAGAGAGACCAGTACTCATAACGTTTCACTTATTAATACAAGAAAGGTTTTGTGTAATGGGAATAATGATAATGTGAAAGGAATAAAGACTAAACAAAGATTTTGTGGAACATTTACCAGACCAAAATGTGTTCTTGAGAGAAGAAGGAAAAAGAAGAAAATTACACAAGAAGATAAACTTCCTTTACAAAACATAGATTGTGAATTGCCTTTATTTCAGTCTAGTCAAGTTTTTTATTTTTTAATTTATTTGATTTTTGTTTTTCATGATAATTTTTAATCAATATATCTTACTTACATACTAATAAATTTCATTGTGATTAAATTTATATTAATTAGTGGCCTACATACGTTGCATATAATACCTCGAAAGAGTCAAGTAACAACATAAGCATGATGGAATTACTACAGGTGATAAACGATTGTAGTATTTCTTTATTTTTGTCTTAGTCACTACAACAAATTTGGTCTAAGGCTATATTTTTTTAAGCTACATTTAAAAAGTGTAGTATAAAGTCTTAATAGACAACACTTTTATAAGAGTAGCTTTTTGGAGAGGTATTGGCAACTACATTTTTGGCAACAGGTGAAAAACGTACCCTTAGAGTCTAAAGGGTACGTTTTTATAAGTGTTGTCATATTATACATTCAAGCACACTTTTTCTCGATAAAATGCAACATGTAGCTTATCTATCGTTCTATGGCAACGTTTTGTAAATATGCCCTAATATATTCCCTTAACCCGCGCACACCATTCTGTTTCCCACTAAATTTTTTTGTGCAAATTCTTCCAAACAACCGCTTCATCTTTTCTTTGAGAACCAAAAAGAAAAATCAGTAAAGTCATCCGCCCGTCGTACGTCTCCACCCCATAAGGCTCAAAGAACAAAGATGTGGAAGCCCTCTCAGTGACGAACAAAGATCTGGAAGCCAGCGTCTTCGACGAGCAATCTATTAAGCTCAAAGACAAGGTTGCGCTTGTTGCTTACATCGCTAAGCTCGAAACTGAGGTTCGTAACCCTAACCCTTCTTATTCTTTTTCCTTCTTTCATTTTTGGATTTATGAGTAATAACACCTTAACTTCTGAGATTTTTGATTGAGAGACTGCTTTGACATTATTGTTTTATTGAGAGATAATTTATGATTAAGTGTTTCTGAGATAGTTCATCCTCCAAAGAGTTTTGCGACAGAAAAATGTGATTTCGCATTTAAAATCAAAAGGAAGAATTTCCTGAAAATTAGGTAGAGTGAAAAGTTGCATATGGTAAATTATTAGCGAGATTGACTTGCTTTTCTTCTTTTTGTAAATATACTTTACCTGTTACGATTAGTAATATTTGGGAGAATGAGTGATATTATTGAAAGGGAAATAGGCTCTTATAGAGCTACAGAATAACAAACCAAAAGATAAGATCCGAATTTAGAGTAACAAGCTAAAACTGAAATTTAAACTAGCAACTTATCCTAACATCCTAACAGACTTTGTGATAAGTCTCATAACAAATAGGATAAGATCTTACTAACAGCAACACAACTTAACACCCTCCCTTAAACTAATTGCATAATGAAAAGAAAAAACTTAATGAAAAAACTTAGAGATAATCAGTGAGCCCTTCCCTGCAACTAAGCAATTAGTTTATGCTGGGAACTTCACATACCCCTATCTGTTTTCAAAGCTCCAGAAAAAGTGTCCAGTTTCAATGGTTTGGTCAAGAGGTCATCAATCTGATCTCTGGTCCCACAGTGAACTAATCCAATAGTGCTTTCTTTGGTGAGATCTCTGAGGAAATGAAAACGCACATCAATGTGCTTACTTCTATCGTGCATGACTGGATTCTTTGACAATTTGATTGTTAAGCTGTTGTCACACATTATTGTAGTGCAACCTTCCTATGAATGGTCTAGTTCCTATAGAATTCTTCTCATCCAAACTGCTTGGCATGCACAAGCTGCTGCTGCTACAAATTCAGCCTTTGTGGTAGAAAGAGTAACAATAGGTCAGCTTTCTTTGAAGACCAAGCTACTGCTCCATTACTCAGAAGAAAAACATAGCCGACGTGCTCTTCCTATCTTCTATATCTCCAAAGATAGTCCGATCAAGGATAACAAGTCTTCATTCCCTCCCTTCTTGTAGTGAATTCCAAAGTTTACGCTTCCTTGCAAGTATCTAAGAACTCTTTTAGCCGCTGGAAATGCATTTGTGTTGGCTGTGACATAAAACGACTAATGAGACTCACTACAAGCATCATATCGGGTCTGGTGGCAGTAATGTAGATGAGGCTTCCCACCATTTGCTTGTATTGTGTCTCATCCACTTTAACCCCTTTTTCATCTTTGCATAGCTTGTTTCCTGGTACTAATGACCGTTGATATTTTCTTATTCAAGAAATCAAGTGAAGCAGCCTTCCTCATTATAACAGACTCAGGCATCCCAAAAATATTGGTTTTTTACATATGAAACAAAAAAAAATATAATTATTGATATAACCGGTATTCAAAGATGGTGTACATGTCTAAGCAAAATAGAAAAACATTCCTTGTAGAATCTGGAAAATTATTACATAGAGCCTGAGATTTAAATTTGGATCAGCAGCTAAGATTTGTTAACATGCCCATGACAAAAAGAAAATAAACACTGCATCAATCAAGATAATATATTTTTAGTTCAAAATCTGAAATTCCAAAAACATAAATTTAAAACTTACATGTAATTTCTATTTTCCACTTATCAGTAATTGATTTGCTTTACTCCAAGATCTATTTCTCAAAGATATATAACGATAACTAAAAACTCATAGTATGCATTAGCAGCTTCATCACTACACAAGAACAATCTCCTTCCAAAAGGATTACTTAGACATGATGGACTTGTAATAAAATAATTTGAAACTTATAAGCTTTTGATCTGTCCACACACAGGTAATGACTTGTAACGTACACTAACTTCTTATTTGGCTTCTGGTTCAAAGACTGCAGGTAATTATTAAGTCTAAGCAAAAGGAGGCATTAATTAATCAAACAATATACCAAAACTGTAGTTTGAAGTCTCATGGTTCCAAGAATCACAAACTTAATTTGCAATTCAATTTAAAAAAGGAATAGTCTGTGTTAGAGTCTGTTACTTGATAACAGAATTAGTTTAATGATAGTTGCTAAACAGAGTTAGTTAGAGGTTTGTTAAGAAAGTTTCTAATAGTAGTATATAAGTCAAATTCTGTTAGTTACTGAATATCTTGGTTTTTCAATCATTCATTTGTGATACTATTCAGAAATTTTACTATTCATTTTCTTTCACTTTCTCTTTTTCTCTCTTTTTCGTTCTCTTACAGCTTTCTCTATATTCTCTTCTTACAATTTCTTCACAAATCTCAACATGGTATCCAGAGCTAATGATCCTGAGGATTCTCCAAACGATTCTACAATTTCAACAACTAAATCTCCTGCCACGTTTAATCACTCAATCACCATCAAGCTTGATGATAAAAATCATCTATTATGGAAGCAACAGATTCTTGCTGCAATCAAAGGTCACATAGCCCTTTGGTTGCTCCACATAGACATTTTCTGTTAATGTTCCATACAAGAAAGCAGATTTGACATCCAATTGATATAGTTTCCAGCCTTTTATTAGCTGCAATAGCTATAATCATCCTCCCGGTACCCCAAAGGAGCACTCTCCTTTCACACTGATTGTTGAGCAATTGAAATGTAGGGAATTTCAAGCATTGAGAAATATTTGTGTAGAATATGTTTACAAAGTTATGTAGACTAAACAAAACAACACTTAATAATTGCATGAATTTGTGTTATATAATTATCTTATTTTAACAGTAACAAAATGTTAATTGTTGATTGATTTACTCTACACAACTTACATACACAAAGTCTACACAAGTATTTGTTGCATCATGCTACCTGTTACCTGCTTTCTGAAACTTAACTAGCTTGCTCATGTATATTCATTTTGCTTGTGTGCCATTTTGACAGTCCTGAATTGTTGATTAGATAACAAGTTCAATTATCACATCCATTGTAACTCAAGAATCAATCTTTATCCAATGATGCTTGTGGGGGCGTTTGATGTGGGCAATTTCAGTGTCATACACTTACCATCTATCAACACACAGAAAATCATATATTATAGTTAGTTAGAACCCTGAAGCCAGTGTATGAAAATCCTGGCTTGTTAACAATGTTGAAAATGGTCTAGAAGTTCATATGGGTTACCAATCTGATTTAACCCTTGTTTTCCACATGATGTAATTCATGTTGTTACAAATGAAAGAAACTCTAGTAAAAACTAGTACCAAAAAATATTACTACAACAAATTCAAGATGCTTTAATTCAAACATAGATAATTGTTTAATTATTTACTATATCCTAAACTTTCATCTCGATCTTCATAAAAGGCAGTGCTAGTTAATTAATGTAATGTCCTACGTAGGGGCAAATGAACCATTTAAAAATCAAAATCAATCATATATTGACAAGTGCCCAATAAAAATCAGTGGAATATAGAGTTCAATGTACAGAGTAATTCTAAATTATTGACTGATTAGTTCTGAAATTACTGGCTTGCTGTGTGTATGCCTTGTATACATATATATTTATATAGATAGGAGGAATGGTCTCAACCCTGTAAATTTTCATTATTTTTAAAAACTTACAACTATGTGACAACTATGATTTTTATACATGACATGTACTTGATTGTTCTTTGCTCAAGGCATAATAATCAAGACTTGGGAAGATCTATAGTGGACTTGAAGTTAAGTTTTGAGTTACAATCAATGTCATGGCTAGGTAAGAAAACTCTTATCCTATTTATTTTCTTATGTTGTTATTATTTATAGAACATTTTTTCTTTCTTTCTATTTTTTTATTATTTGTATTCCTATAAAGTCTAGTTAATGCATAAATGAATATTTATTTGAAGCCTTACTATCAAAATTCGATTAATTAGGTTTTTTCAAGATGTGTCCAAGCATTGGATGGATTTACCGAGGTATAGCAAAGAGTATTGTGATGGTGTTCAATGTTTCTTGGACTTTGCTTACTCGGTTGGAAATCCCGAAGGTGAAGAAATTCAATGTCCCTGTGCGAAGTGTTGTAATATCTACTGGTATCGGAGAAACATAGTATATGATCATCTCATATGTTACGGATTTGTTGAAGGTTATACAGTTTGGTTTAATCATGGGGAACAGGAAATCCAAATGGATGTTGATGGTGACACGGATGATGACGTTAATTCAAATGATGACATTGATGGTTTGTTAAATGATACATTTAGATATGTGGCACAAGCTAAAGGAGTTTATGAAGGCCCAAATGAAGATGCAAGGAAATTTTATAACTTAGTTGATGAGGCAAGCCAAGAACTGTATCCAGGTTGTAAAAGTTTCTCTACCTTATCTTTCACCATTCGTCTTTACTTGTTGAAGTGTCTACATGGATGGAGCAATGCATCCTTCACTTCCCTCTTAGAGTTATTGAAAGAGGCGATGCCTGACTTGAACATTCCTTTATCTTTCAATAAAACGAAGGCTATGGTGAAAGACTTAGGTCTTGACTATGTAAAGATTGATGCATGTCCCAATGACTGCATGCTATATAGGAATGGCCATAAGCGTGATAGTCATTGCCATGTTTGTGGAGCTTCTCGATATATTGAATATCCTGATGTTGATAGTGAGCTTGAGCCTTCCAAAAAAGCTCGTCCTATTCCTGCTAAGACTTTAAGATACTTTCCCTTAATTCCTAGACTTCAAAGGCTATTTATGTGCTCAAGGACAGCGGATACATTGAGGTGGCATGACGAGGAACGTTCTAAAGATGGGAAGTTAAGACATCCTGCCGATGGCCAATCATGGAAAGACTTTGATAGCCTTCATCCAGAATTTGCTAAAGATTCTCGCAATTTGAGACTTGGCTTGGCAAGTGACGACTTTGATTGTTTGTACTTTTCTTTTCATTCATGTAGCGCTCAACCAAAGAGAACAACGAAGATCCAACAAAATCTGAAATGTTTGTTGCAACCCGCATAAATAGTAAAGGAAAGGAAGATGATTCAGAGACAAAAGCTGCAATTGTAAGCAAATGAAGTGTGTTAGTATTGATGTTATTATTAATGTTAGTATTGATGTTATTATTAATGTTTCTTTTTAATAGTCAGAACTTCAAAATCGCCAAGAGGCTGGAGAAACTGATGAGGATGCATTTGAAGCAGTGTTTGGGAAGGAGAAGCCTGGGCGGGTTCGATGCTACGGTAGATCAATTACATGACGCGTACTTGAAAAAGATGCAGAAATCAACATAATCAAACAACAACACAATGAGAAAGTCGAATCCTTGCAAACTGAAGTCGGAGATTTGAAGGGAGAGGTTAAAGGATTGCGACATATTGTAAAGATTTTGTTGCAGCAAAATAACCCCGGAATGAGCGCAGAAGAAGTCGAAGCATTACTGCAATCTACCCAACACTCTGCACCGGATGCAAATAGTGCACAAGGTGTCGCAGGCCACCATCTTCCACGTTCTTCAGGGTCAACTCATGTTCCGAACCTTGAAATGGTATCTTTTCTTTATCTTGTCATGTTTCAAATAGTTTAAATTCTAGTTCCTGTATCTTGACTAGTCCCCTTAAATCATAAAGGACAAAAGGTAATTAGACTCACTTAAAATATTGATAAATAGTGATAATACTGTAAAACCTTGGACATCATATTCTTTGATTTTGGAGATCCTAAGCTTTAATACTTGTGCTAAACTAAAAATTAATTATCAAGAGTATAATTTGTTTTGCTAAAGTTATGAATTTGGATTCCATTCTTTAACACTGTACATTTGACAAACTATGATACTGGATTGATTCATATACATGTACGGTGATGAATTAGAAAATTAGAAAACCCTTAAGTTGGATTGTTGGAGTTGGACATATGCTGCATTGCATGAATCTGTGTGTTCATCGATAGTTATTGATTTGTGTATTTTGGTATATTATTAGATGATATAATTTTGATCTTAATTGTTGTTGTCTGTTAGCAAATACTCATTCAGTTATTAATTTCAATTTCATGTAGCAAATACTCATGCAAGTAGCTTTTATTTAAAGCGTTTAATAATTATTAATTTCAATTTCATGTAGCAGTTATTAAATGAATTGGGATTTAATCCTTCAAAATCAGCTTTTAGCATAGCATTGCTTGCCGTAAAATATTAGCTAGTGGAACATGTGATTGGAGTATGAAACTTGGGAATTTGTCTTTCAAACTATTCTTGACTAAGCATATATAGATTGCATTCACTTTGGATCTAGTTCTTAAGAAACATGACCGAGCCTTGACAGAGATCTGTGGGACGATACAAGTGTGATAATTTCTACTGTGCTTAAGGAAAACTAGTGTCAATAACGAAACTCTATTTTAGTTGCCACACTAGAAATTTTTCTTTTTGTAGAAGACATATAGCTGCCAATTGCCTATTTGATATTTTGATCTCAATGTCCAGTATGCATATTCTTTTCATTAACATGCATAAGAATGCCTATCAACAGCAAGACCCTTAAAAGCCTTTATTAATAAAGATAATGCCAATCCTAGCAATACGGTTGTAGCAAGAAATGGTTTCAAGCCAATTCCTTATTCATTTGCCATTGACAGAAAGCAACAAAAAATGGTTATTCTCCTCCCTTGCATTATTCTTTTATCTGCAATGATATCTCAGTTGATGATATGGCTCAAAGAATAAACGAACACATACACCAATCAAACATTTATTTATTTGCTGTAAATACATGAAGAAAAAATTGAATTGGTGCAACCGCTTGTAGGATGTCATATAGACACATAGGATACATATAGATACATATAGACGCTAGCGTGCAACCAATTTACGAAATTAAAGTTAGATAATAAACAGGTCATGTGTTTGAATGATTTTATTTTTTTCATATATATGAGCTGATGAGATTTTATTTTCTGTCTCTCTTTTGTAGGACAATGTTGGTACTGCATTTGGGGATGATGATAGAGCAAATATTTTGATGTGATTAAGTATTTTCGATTATATAAATGATGGCGAGTATTTTGGATTATTTGATTTCGTCAATGTATTATTGTGGATATTTTGGTTAATACTTTGAACAATGGAACACATTATTAGTTTATGATTGAAATTATACTTCATATAAATTTATGTGTATATTCTAAAATTAAAATTCTACAAAAATTATTTGATTAGCAAATGTTTTTTACAAATGATAAAAACAGTAGTCATAATAAAATTTTAAAAAACAACATAAGGAAACGCTTATAAAGTGATCCTTAGGTAAGGGCAGGCGTGCAGACATAAGGGAACGCTTTGAAAGCGTACCCATAGAGTGTAACATAAGGCAACACTTTGAAAGCGTACTTATACAGTTTGACATAAGGGAACACTTTAAAAGCGTACCCATAGAGTGCAACATAAGGCAACACTTTGAAAGCGTACTCATACAGTTTGACATAAGGGAACACTTTAAAAGCGTACTGATAGGGTTAGACATTAGGCAACGCTTTTCTAGCGTATCCATAGAGTGCAACATAAGGGAACACTTTGAAAGCGTACCCATAGGGCTAGACATAAGGCAACGCTTTGAAAGCGTACCCATAGAGTGAAGAAGAAAAGCATAGCCTTTGACTATGAAAAAGCGTAGCCTTAGATAATAGGCCACGCTTGAATCAACCACCCCTCAATAAGCGTTGCCTTAGGGCCAAAAAGTGTAGCCTTCCTCAAAGGCTACACTTAAGTGTATTTTAGAGTACATTTTTGAAGAGTTGCTATAGGCTAATTTTGTTGTAGTGAGTCTAACACATTTTTGACATTAACATGAAAAAAAAACAAAATATATTTTTATTCACAGGCACAATTACTAGGCATTGAACAAGAAACAATTGATGTCATCAACTTGCAAAGTTAAGATCAACAAGGCCATCCATGATGCAACTTAACATGTTGGTGTTATTGGATATTGATGATCCTCAGAAATTTCCAAAGCATCTGAGTTTTTCTTTTAATTTTCAACTACATGTATTTTTTTCTCTTGTGTTACAAAATTCTGGCACATGACATTGCTTTTTATATATATATATATATATATATATATATATATATATATATATATATATATATATATATATATATATATATATATATATATAGCTTGTGTTACTGAGACATTATAGTATGTATATTCAAACTTATTTTGATTTTGCGACAAAATAATCTTATTTCTATATTTGTTATTGTTATTAAAAAGTAATAAATACAATAATAAGACTTATCTTATTCAATCTTTGTATTATTATTGAAAGTTACAGATACATCAACAAAGATTGTATTTGCTAGTCTATAACTATCTTTTACAAATGAGAAGCAAACATTTTATTGCCTTTACAAAACATGGGAGATTATATTTTCTGGCTTTTAGCTAGCATTTACAAATTTTGAAACTTCTTCACTATCCAATATCATTATTTTAGGAAGAGAATTGGAAGGTTGCATCTTTGCAGATGAGGGATGTACCACCAAGCCCACGATCAACAAGAATTGCAACTGAGCATGGAGCATGCTAAAGTACCCTTATCTTAACCAATCTAAAATCATTTCATGTAGTCTCTAGTGAGTCATCCAATCTTTGACGCTTGTGAAATGGAAGAATAATGACCGCAACTCTCTTTCTTTCAACGGTTGCACAAATGTCTTCGTGCATGTTTGTCATGGATGAAGGTAGTAAAGAGAGCCATAAGAACCATAATAGCAAAGGTCTAATCATTCAAAACCTGCAAATGCACATATTAAACATCCATTACTTTGATTGATAAGGATATACATAAACTCATTAGTAGACTGCAGAGTGTTTCATTATTATTTCCTCTATTATCATTAGAGATTTTACCTAGCACTTCTTTCTTAGATAGTAATTTCAACTGGGGTTGTTCATCCTTTTGTGAAGTCATTTTATTGCAAGTTGGATATTTTACATAGCTTTGAGAATTATTAGAGACTTTGAATGCAACCTAACCACATGTTTTTCTTGTTCAAAAGATCTGCTTGTGTTGCTATGATCTGTTAAGTCAACATAAAAGAATCTAAATTACACAACACAAGTCATATTCTTACTGCTTCATGTAGGTCCAGTGTTTCTATAAAAGTGCATTTTATTATTTCTTTCATTAAAGGCAAACTTAGACTAATGAAACACAATCAAGGCTAAGAAATTTTATAAAAATGAAAGACTAAAAGCTCTTTACCAATCAGCCTTGTTACCTAGTGACACCCAGTTAGTTTGGGAAGCACCTAATGTTAGGTTCAATCCCTAGTCAATCTTAGTACTCACTTTTAGCCTTATTTATAAAGAAGAAAAATATAACCTAACTTCATTAGATTAAGCAAATATTTAACAGGGAAAAAAAGAACTTCCAACAATCTCTGCAATAACTCGTGGCTGCCTTAAAGGCCTTAGAAGATATGCTAGTCCCCTTGTGACTACAAGAACAAGGCATATCTACAAAATAGTCAGGGGAAGTGCATAATCAAGAGGGTTATCTCCCTGAAATGCGCCATTTGATATGGGTTTCATTGGTGACTAGCAAGCATTTCCATATATAGTATTAGAAGTCATTTCACCTTTACAGAGTCCACACAACTAAAAGTAGAGTCACCTAAATTTCTGCAAAAGGAGCGATCTTACAAAGCTCTCAACATAAATACTTATTAAAAAACATAATCCAAATTAAGGTAACAATTCTTTGGCAAAGATAACATCTCTTTCAATTAAGCACACATTCAAAAAATAAGTTACTTAGACACAAGCATGAACAATTGGATCTCTGCCCTGCAACACAAGCGAATTAGAAATGCATCTTTCTTTTTCTCTAGAATTTTCCATGATCTCAAGCCTGTGACTAATTATATGATAAACTCCTTTAAACAATAAATACTAGAGACATGTTGTGCATAAGAGCAATAAACCTATGTTGATCCAAAACTTCTTGATTCTTGTTTAAACAAGCAGAACTATCTCCAGTCAACTGTATACTCTAATTAGAAAATATAATTAACATATGCATTGTTTGAATCTTGTTGCCGAGAATATTTATGAAATTAAATCATCATGCCAAAATTCTTTTGCCCCAGAAAAATGATCACATGGCTAGTAAGATTAAAACTAAACTTAAGATCATAAACTAATCGAAATCATACAATACACTTAAACAAACATAAATAAGTTTGAACATAATTAGATACTCCCTATATGTGACAATGGAGAAGGCTAATATTAAAACAATCAAAATGAAGAGAGAAAATGGTGGATTGATATGAAACCGGGGTGTAAAACAATGTCGTGCAGAGCCTACAATAATACATTACAGGATCTCTCTCTGAAACTTCACAGTCACAAAGGTGGAGGCTTGTTCAAGTTGATGGGAAGTCCACACCGAACGAGGCCTAAAAATGACGCCATTGGAGAACTCTCCAGCTTCTGGGATCTGCTGCCAACGGCAACAAGAGGACCGTCGTCGTGAGCCACAACCGCCGACGAAGGCTGATAAGGAAGAGGACCATTAATCTCTTTGAGAACGCCAGGTTAGAGAAACTCACTGAACACGAGACGGCCGGAGGAGGGGACGAAAGGCCAGATTGGGACATTGAGGTCGAGGCAGAGAGTGGTGGTGACAACCGGCGGAGGAGGGAAGTTGGTTTTGGCCTTGGATCTGCGGAGGGAATGAGTGGCATTGTCGTATGCTAGTGCAACCTCTTCAGGTGTGTCGAGAGTGCGACTGTGCACGTCAGTTGGGTAAGGAACAACATTAAACAAAACTAGAGAAATTACAATTTTTATAATAAATAACATGTAATTTACTTTTCACTTGACAAAATTTAAATAGAAAGATAAGTAAGGAGACAGAAAAAGGAAACAAGTGATCTTCATCATAATATGTCAACCCCTAAGCAAATTGCCATTGAGCTGAAAGCTTAAAGGTTGGTTCAGCCTATCATTAGGCCCCTTTCCCTCAAGGTTCGTTTCCTAAGTATAGTTGTCACTAACTAAATGGCTATTCTAGATATAGTTATATGCTTATAGGTTGTCACTTACTAATTCTCATTTCAATATTTATTTTTCGGTAAAATTTTATCCTACACCAAGCGAAAGGAATACCCTCAAGTGAAGTGATGTTTGGAATGATTAATTCAGTAGTATAAGTGATTAATTACATCAATTTGATAAGTGATTAGTTCAGGTGAATAAATGGTAAATTTGATTTGTGATTAATTGTAAGTAAATAAGTGGTTTTTTCAATTTGACAATTGACTAATAGAAAATGTAAAGTGTCCCATTTTTTTTTCCTGGAATAAGTTCATCAATATTGAGTTCTTCTCAAATTAGTAGAGGCCGTAAGAACGGAAAAGCGTAGTTGTTGGGAAGTTTAAGTCAAAAGAGATGATGAATTAAGTTTGTGAAGGGACAATTGTGTATTCAAAATTTTAAATTAATGCTTTTCTTATCACCATTAAAATTGGGTCTCTTTTTTTTTTTTGAAAATATTAGTTATTAAATATTAATAAATTATGCTTTTATAACATTATAGTATTAATGGGTCAAGTTCGATAAATCAACCTGAATAATCTGATAAAATACACATACTAAACGAGAAAAATATCACTTTTTAATAATTTTGGCCTAATCTTATCCAACTCGAAAATGCATTGGCCTGAAACGGTCTGGCAGCCTGATGAAAAAAAAATTAAAAAAAAAATCCCACACTTTCATATATTTCACTTAATGTCATTGATAAAGGAAAGAAGAAAAATCCTAATTACATCCTAAAAGTGAAACTCTGATTGTCTAACTTAACCAATATTTTGGGCTCTATATCTTTAGTTTCAACTCAATATTATGTTAGGCTCTACATTTGTTCGATTGTTTCTAGATAACGCAGAGTAAATGCATATTGGGCCTATTTGTATATGCATATTTCTAATGCATGTGGTTTTTCAATTTCTAAATCAATTTTTTTTTCTTTTATTGATTATTCAGTAAGAATTAAGACGTATATTTTTTCTATTAGGATAAAAAAAGTGGGTCAACGAGTTGGTTTATTTAACCCACAATTCACATAAGGTTGGGTTGGATTATAAAAAATGTTTGCCTGCACTTACTTTGACCAATTCAACCCAAAATTTCATTGGTTCGATGTAGGTCAGTCTGAATGAGTTAAGCTGATCCATTTTAATACTCTTAGTCAAATATGAAAAACATTATATTTTTGTTTTTTTAAGTCCTGTTTTTGTTTCATTGCAGTAATTATCAGGTTGACCAATATGATTACCGTGAAAAAAAGTTGAACAATTTGACTGAAATTAAGGTAATGTTGTTTTCTTTCTTTATGTTATTCAATAAGCAACGTAATTATAAGAAAGATCTCATTAATAATATTTTTTAATATGAAGATCTCACTAATAATTAAAATCTTTATTTATTTATGATAATATACAACCACACAAAACCAAAGCAGTGATGATTTACATCTACCAAATAAATAAAAACGCAGAAACACACTTAATTTATTCATATTTTTAGTGCATTACAATAACTCAACAAGATAAAGGTTGGACATAGCCCCTTAAGCTCCTCACTACTTTGGTCCCGTACACATACAATAGGCAAAAGAAAATAGAAAGAAAATGTTAGTCCTTACTTTAAAATAAAAACTAGATTTTGCACCCATGTAAATGTAATTTAATTAAAAATAATTTTATTAAATAAAATATATGTAATAATTCATAAAGAAAAAAAAAATTATAAGTTTAGTTTAAAAGTACACAATATTTTTATAAAAGAATTTCATTCTAATATAAATACTAAAGAATTTAAATATGTAATATTATAAAAAAATTTATATGTTTAAAAAATATTTATAAAACTAAAATATTTTTAATTTTCAAAACGTGCTTGGGAAGGAAAGTTTTTGTACCTAAACAAGTATAGTCTCAAAACTAAAATGTGTGACGAAATTTTATAAAACTAAAAAAGAAAATATTCATGTAAACTATTATTTTCTGTTAGTTTAATTTTTATCTTTCTTTTTCTTTTTTTCATTCCATTTGCATTTTTTGTTCTTTTTTTTCTATGTAATTTTAATATTATTATTCTTTTTTTAAGGAGTTTACATAAACATTCTAACTTATTGAATTTTTAGTATTTGAATATGTGTCATCGACGTATAAAAACATGTCAGTGTTGTATTAAAAAAATGACAAGATATTCCTTTTTTGGGGATGGAAGAAATTTTTTAATGGTATAAAGTATTTTGATTATTATTTTTACTTACTTGAGAACTTGTAATTTCTTTTCTTATTCATTTTATTATTATTTGGTTTTGAATTTTTTTTATTATTTGATTTTTGTACATGTGACATTTTCTTTATCACATATTTTATATTGTCATATCGATCATATATAGCAGAAAATGACCACATTGGAGCCATATGTTTTCGGCCAAGTAATGACTCATTTAATTAGACTAATTTGATATTTAGACAAAATATACAAATTTAAGTCTTATGAATAATTAGGCTAATAATTACTTGTTTTGAAATATTATTTTAATTAGGCTAATAATCTTATTTGTCATTAGTTTACTTCCTCTTAAAATAATTAAAATATTTATTTAAAAAATTACCTTGAACAACAGATTAATCCCATAATAATTTTTTCATAAATACATTATTAAATTATAAATAATATATAAAACATATCTTTATTAATTTCATTATTTTCTTTATAAAGAGTCCCCCTCATTATGTATATAATGATAATTAAACAAATTATTATGATTGACAAGATATGTTATTAATTTTAAAATGTTAACTATGAATTTTAAAATTTATAATATTATTAATTATAATATTGGTAATTATTAATTATTAAATACGTTTGAATTAGTCATATTAATGTAATTAATATAATTATTACTTTGATATGAAATTAATTACGAATGCATGGAATATATAAATTATGAAAGCATTAAATTTCTCTAATTTATGTTAAATAATTTTTTATTTGAATTTACATTATATAGTTAATTATGAAAGTATGAAACATGTATATTAATGTCAAAAAATTCCTTTTGTGATTTTTTTTTTGTGTATATTTGTTTCTAATATTTTTTAAGAGATTGTAACAATAACAATTAACTTGATACTTTAATTATTATCATATATCATGTCATAATTTACAATATTTATTCATATAATTTACATCAACGACTACAGGCTTCAACTGCTAGGAGGGCACCACGTGTCGAACCTTGTGTTGTTACAGGTCACGAGTCCCCACGACCCTAGGTGCCATCCAAAGCCTCTTCAATGTGACTTACGCAACCGACATTGTTGTAGCTAACGACCTCCTGAAGTTGACCCGACCTAACAATTACACGGTAGAGGTGAATCGGGTCATCCAGGTCCCCTTTGAGTGCAATTGCACCGAGTCGTCGTCGTAGGGTCAGCCACTAACTCACCCGTGTACAAGGGGAAGACGGGTGAAAATATTTTTTATATAGGAACAGAGGTGTTCTCAAGTTTAGTGGACTCAAAGGATATCTAATATGCTAACGTGAACTTATTAGACAATTTACGGGAGGGACTAGGGTTGCGAATACCACTCCTTTGCAGTTGCGACTAGGTGAAGAGGGTAGGTGTGGTTCACTTTGGGTTGACGCTGAAATATGGACGCTCCTTGGAACAAATAGGTGAGGAGTACGGTATCCAACCACAAACCATCTGGAATTTGAACCAAGTTGCTATTCCAGATGTTTTGGTTGGTCGAGCTTTGGATATTCCTCAAAGAGGTTTATCTCTTTCTTTCTTTCTCTAATTCTTTCTCTAAATAAAGAGATGGGGCTTTTTTTGTTGGTATAAGATGGGCTTTATACAATTGTAGCGGCATTTGGGTGACGCTAGAAAGTAGAAACAAAACAAACATGCCAGATTAGGCTTTGGCCCCTTAATGTACTTAAAAAAACACAAAAACAAAAAACAAACATGCCACGTATATTGGATAATGAAATAACGTAATAGTCAACTTAATTATTTATGGTGCCTGTTTGATCCTAATTCGCCGCATATTATTATTATTAACCATAGACTAGCACCCATGCGATGCACGTGCAAGTCTCCTATGATGTTTGTACTTGTCTCAAGTGATACTTGAGATAATATTGAAGATCATATAATAAATATAATTAATATTAAGTTAAAAAATAATCTTATATATTTAATTATAAAGAATATTTAGCTCCCACGAGATAATATTAAAAGTAAAAAATTATGAAATAATCCAAACATAATAAAAAAAAAACTTACAAATTACAAATTACAAATTTTTATTTATTTGCTGGTCTTTAAATTTTTTTTTCTACCAAGACATGATTTTTCTAATGTAACGACACATGTACACTTTTCATTTAAATTGTAGCATGATATGCCACATGGCAGTTATTGAGAGTACGTATTTGTCACATGACAACTTTTTATACATGCACTGCTATGTCAGAATGACACATGTCATAATTTAAGGGCATATACATTCTCTTTATATATTATATGATTATATGATTGCATCATTTTCATTCTATGGTCCCATTATTCTATTGTTATTTCTTCTCTGTGTTTGCTTGTTAAAGTTTTCTCCTTCATGTCACACCTTTAGTGGATAGAAAAATGATGCAAAAGAAGCTATTACACGAGATTGGAGGTAATATAATGCTTTCGATGGTGTACGACAAAGCTAGAAAAAGTAAGAAAAAGGAAAAGACAAGCAATGAGGTCGAAATATTCAATTTTGAAACCATTGCTGCTACCACAAATAATTTCTCAGCTGCTAATAAGCTAGGAGAAGGTGGTTTTGGTCCTGTTCATAAGGTAATATCTACATACTTAAATTTGAAACTATCTTGATAAGAATTAATATAATTAATAATACTTCCAAGGAACATTAAGTGATCAGATAGAGGTAGCAATAAAGAGACTTTCTAAAAGTTCAGGGTAAGGGCTGATAGAGTTTAAGAATGAAGCTAAAGTCAAGACTAAAGGTGATACATCGGGACCTAAAAGCAAGCAATATATTACTTGATGAAGAGATGAATCCTAAAATATCTGACTTTGGAATGGCTCGAATATTTGGTCTAAGAGGATCAGAAGAAAACACAAATAGAGTTGTTGGTACATAGTAAGTTTATAAATGATAATGCATTTTCAAGATTTTTTATGTCTTTCATATATCTTTAGGCAAACATTCGTTCATGTTGCCATCATTGCAGTGGTTACATGTCTCCAGAGTATGCAATGAATGGAGTTGTGTCAATCAAAATAGATGTATTTAACTTTGGTGTACTGTTATTGGAGATTCTTAGTGGCAAGAAGAATAATAGTTGCTATCATTCAAATCGCCCTCAGCCTCATAGGATATGTAAGTTTCCCAAATGACTAGTAAATGAAATTTATGCTTATCAATGGTTAAGAATTTTTTTTATTTTTTATTTTTTTTCTAGATGTTGGGATTCTTGTAGGCATGACAACTCTAGAATGAAGGTTAAGCTCTCGAGCTAATAGATCCAGCATTAAATGAATCAAGTACTCATAAATAGGTTTTGAGATGTATTCATATTAGCCTATTGTGTGTACAAGATCAAGTAACAGATAGACCTACAATGTTATATGTTGTTTCTTTTCTATCAAATGATACAATCCAACTTCCCAAACCAAAGCAGCTAACATTCTTCATCAACGTGGATGTGGAAGAGTCAAAGCTTCCTAACATCTGGCAAAAATATTATTCCTTAAATGATGTAAGCAAGAATATTATTCCTTAAATGATGTAACAATTTCTAGAATGCATGGTAGATAGATAATTGTACCATTGTATACACAATTAGATGGTTGCATTTACGAACAAGTTGGCTTCCACTTTAAATTCTTAAGACTAAATTCTCAATCATTGAAATTGTACTTGTTAAGGTTTTTGAAAAATTTATAGGCACACTTTTTACCTGGCCGAAGCTCTAGTATTTCTGGTGCCCATTTGATTTTAAATCGCTGCATATTATTATTATTAACACTAGACTAGCACCCGTGCGATGCACGTGCAAGTCTTGTATGATGCCTGTACTTGTCTCAAGTGATACTTGGGATAATATTGAAGATCATATAATAAATAAAATTAATATTAAGTAAAAAAATAATCTTATGTATTTAATTATAGAGAATATTTAACTCCCACGAGATAATATTAAAAACAAAAAAATTATGAAATAATCCAAACATAATAAAATAAAACTTATAAATTCCAAATTTTTATTTATTTTCTAGTCTTTAAAATTTTTTTCTAACATGACATGATTTTTCCAATGTAACGACACATGTACACTTTTCATTTAAATTGTAGCATGATATGCCACATGATAACTTTTCATTTAAATTATACATGCACTGTCATGTTATGATTTGAAGGCATGTACTTTCTCTTTATATATTATATGATTATATAATGCTAGGATTATTGTGGGCATGACAACTCTAGAATGAAGGTAAAGCTCTCAAGCTAATAGATCCAGCATTAAATGAATCAAGTACTCAGAATAAAGTTTTGAGATGTATTCCTGTTGGCCTCTTGTGCGTACAAGATCAAGCAACAGATAGACCTACCATGTTAGATGTTGTTTTTTTTCTATCAAATGATACAATCCAACTTCCCAAACCAAAGCAGCCAGCATTCTACATCAACGTGGATGTGGAAGAGTCAGAGCTTCCTAACATTTGGCAAGAATATTATTCCTTAAATGATGTAACAATTTCTAGTATGCACGGTAGATAGATAATTGTACCATTGTATACACAATTAGATGGTTGCATTTACGAACAAGTTGGCTTCCACTTTAAATTCTTAAGACTAAATTCTCAATCATTGAAATTGTACTTGTTAAGGTTTTTGAAAAATTTATAGGCACACTTTTTACCTGGTAGAAGCTCTAGTATTTCTGGTGCCCATTTGATTTTAAATCGCTGCATATTATTATTATTAACACTTGACTAGCACCCTGCGATGCACGTGCAAGTCTTGTATGATGCCTGTACTTGTCTCAAGTGATACTTGGGATAATATTGAAGATCATATAATAAATAAAATTAATATTAAGTAAAAAAATCTTGTATATTTAATTATGGAGAATATTTAACTCCCACAGGATAATATTAAAAGCAAAAAATTATGAAATAATCCAAACATAATAAAATAAAACTTATAAATTCCAAATTTTTATTTATTTTCTAGTTTTTAATTTTTTTTCTAGCATGACATGATTTTTCTAATGTAACGACACATGTACACTTTTCATTTAAATTGTAGCATGATATGCCACATGATAACTTTTCATTTAAATTATACATGCACTGTCATGTTATGATTTGAAGGCATGTACTTTCTCTTTATATATTATATAATTATATAATGCTAGGATTATTGTGGGCATGACAACTCTAGAATGAAGGTAAAGCTCTCAAGCTAATAGATCCAGCATTAAATGAATCAAGTACTCAGAATAAAGTTTTGAGATGTATTCCTGTTGGCCTCTTATGCGTACAAGATCAAGCAACAGATAGACCTACCATGTTAGATGTTGTTTTTTTTCTATCAAATGATACAATCCAACTTCCCAAACCAAAGCAGCCAGCATTCTACATCAACGTGGATGTGGAAGAGTCAGAGCTTCCTAACATTTGGCAAGAATATTATTCCTTAAATGATGTAACAATTTCTAGTATGCACGGTAGATAGATAATTGTACCATTGTATACACAATTAGATGGTTGCATTTACGAACAAGTTGGCTTCCACTTTAAATTCTTAAGACTAAATTCTCAATCATTGAAATTGTACTTGTTAAGGTTTTTGAAAAATTTATAGGCACACTTTTTACCTGGCCGAAGCTCTAGTATTTCTGGTGCCCATTTGATTTTAAATCGCTGCATATTATTATTATTAACACTAGACTAGCACCCGTGCGATGCACGTGCAAGTCTTGTATGATGCTCTGTACTTGTCTCAAGTGATACTTGGGATAATATTGAAGATCATATAATAAATAAAATTAATATTAAGTAAAAAAATCTTGTATATTTAATTATGGAGAATATTTAACTCCCAGATAATATTAAAAACAAAAAAAAAAAAATTATGAAATAATCCAAACATAATAAAATAAAACTTATAAATTCCAAATTTTTATTTATTTTCTAGTCTTTAAAATTTTTTTCTAGCATGACATGATTTTTCCAATGTAACGACACATGTACACTTTTCATTTAAATTGTAGCATGATATGCCACATGATAACTTTTCATTTAAATTATACATGCACTGTCATGTTATGATTTGAAGGCATGTACTTTCTCTTTATATATTATATGATTATATAATGCTAGGATTATTGTGGGCATGACAACTCTAGAATGAAGGTAAAGCTCTCAAGCTAATAGATCCAGCAATAAATGAATCAAGTACTCAGAATAAAGTTTTGAGATGTATTCCTGTTGGCCTCTTGTGCGTACAAGATCAAGCAACAGATAGACCTACCATGTTAGATGTTGTTTTTTTTCTATCAAATGATACAATCCAACTTCCCAAACTAAAGCAAACAAGATTCTACATCAACGTGGATGTGGAAGAGTCAGAGCTTCCTAACATTTGGCAAGAATATTATTCCTTAAATGATGTAACAATTTCTAGTATGCACGGTAGATAGATAATTGTACCATTGTATACACAATTAGATGGTTGCATTTACGAACAAGTTGGCTTCCACTTTAAATTCTTAAGACTAAATTCTCAATCATTGAAATTGTACTTGTTAAGGTTTTTGAAAAATTTATAGGCACACTTTTTACTTGGCCGAAGCTCTAGTATTTCTGGTGCCCATTTGATTTTAAATCGCTGCATATTATTATTATTAACACTAGACTAGCACCCGTGCGATGCACGTGCAAGTCTTGTATGATGCCTGTACTTGTCTCAAGTGATACTTGGGATAATATTGAAGATCATATAATAAATAAAATTAATATTAAGTAAAAAAATCTTGTATATTTAATTATGGAGAATATTTAACTCCCACGGGATAATATTAAAAACAAAAAAAATTATGAAATAATCCAAACATAATAAAATAAAACTTATAAATTCCAAATTTTTATTTATTTTCTAGTCTTTAAAATTTTTTTCTAGCATGACATGATTTTTCCAATGTAACGACACATGTACACTTTTTATTTAAATTGTAACATGAAATGCCACATGACAATTATTAAGAGTATGTATTTGTCACATGGTAGCGTTTTATACATGCACTGTCATGTCAGAGTGACACATGTCATAATTTGTAGGCATGTACCTTCTCTTTATATATTATATGATGTTGTGATTCTTGTAGGCATGGCAACTCTGGAATGAAGGGAAAGCTCACGAGCTAATAAATCCAACATTAAATGAATCAAAAGCTCAAAAAGAAGTTTTGAGATGTATTCATATTGGCCTCTTGTGCGTACAAGATCAAGCAACAGATAGACCTACGATGTTAGATGTTGTTTCTTTTCTATCAAATGATACAATTCAACTTCCCCAACCAAAGCAGCCAACATTCTTTATCAACGTGGATATGGAAGAGTCAGAGCTTCCTAACATATGGCAAGAATATTATTCTTTAAATGATGTAACAATTTCTATTACGCATGGTAGATAGATAATTGTACCATTGTATACACAATTAGATGGTTGCATTACGAACATGCTGGCTTCCACTTTAAATTCTTAAGACTAAATTCTAAATCATTAAAATTGTACTTGTTAAGATTTTTGAAAAATTTATAGGCACACTTTTTACGTGGCTGAAGCTCTAGTACTTCTTGTGCTCGTTTGATCTTAATTCACTGTGTATTATTATTATTATTAACACTAGTCTAGCACCAGTGTGATGCACATGTAAGTCTCGTACGATACTTGTACTTGTCTCAAGTGATACTTTGGATACTATTAAAGATCATACAATAAATAAAATTAATATTAAGTAAAAATAAATCTTATATATTTAAATATGGAGAATATTTAGCTCTCACAGGATAATATTAAAAGCAAAAAAATTATGAATTAATCCAAACATAATAAAATAAAACTTATAAATTCCAAATTTGTATTTATTTTCTAGTATTTCATTGTTTTTTTTTCTAGCATGACATAATTTTTCTAATGTAACGACACATGTACACTTTCCATTTAAATTGTAGCATGATATGCCACATGGCCGTTATTGAGAGTACGTATTCGTCACATGGCAGTATTTTATATAATGACTGCCATGTCAGAGTGATATATGTCATAATTTGAAGACATATACATTCTCTTTATATATTATATGATGCTGGGATTCTTGTAGGCATGGCAACTCTAGAATGAAGATCAAATACTCAAAATGAAGTTTTGAGATGTATTCTTATTGGCCTCTTGTGTGTACAAGATCAAACAACAGATAGACCTACCATGTTAGATGTTGTTTCTTTTCTATCAAATGATACAATCTAACTTCCCCAACCAAAGTAGCCAACATTCTTCATTAACATGGATGTGGAAGAGTCAAAGCTTCCTAACATCTGGCAATAATATTATTCCTTAAATGATGAAACAATTTCTAGTATGCATGGTAGATAGATAATTGTACCATTGTATACACAATTAGATGGTTGCATTTACGAACATGCTAACTTCCATTTTAATTTCTTAAGACTAAATTCTCGATCATTGAAATTGTACTTTTTATGATTTTTGAAAAATTTATAGGTACGCTTTTTACCTGGCTGAAGCTCTAGTATTTCCGGTACCCATTTGATCCTAATTCGTTGCATATTATTATTATTAACACTAGACTAGCACCCGTGCGATACACGTGCAAGTCTCGTACGATACCTGTACTTGTCTCAAGTGATACTTGAGATAATATTAACGATCATATAATAAATAAAATTAATATTAAGTAAAAATAATAATCTTATATATTTAATTATACAAGATATTCAGCGCTCACGAGATAATGTTAAAAACAAAAAATTATGAAATAATCCAAACATAATAAAATAAAACTTATGAACTCCAAATTTTTATTTTTTTTTCTAGTCTTTAAAACTTTTTTTAGCATGACCTGATTTTTCCAATGTAACGACACCTATGCACTTTTCATTTAAATTATAGCATGATATGTCATGTGGTAGTTATTGAGAGTACGTATTCGTCATATGGTAGTTATTAAGAGTACGTATTCGTCACATGATAACGTTTTATACATGCACTGCCATGTCTGAGTGACACATGCCATGATTTGAAAGCATGTACTTTCTCTTTATATTATTATTATTATTATTATTATTATTATTATTATTATTATTATTATTATATGAATCTAAAATTCAAAAGAGAAAATCACATTGATTTCTTCCCCAAATTATGAGGAAATTTAAAAAGATAAACTGAAACAATTATTTAATGTTGACCATAATATATATTAGGAGATTAGCTAAATTGCATTATAAATTGTAAAAATTTACAAATATATATTCTATCGGATGAAAATGGTTTGATTTGTCACAAAATATTAATCAACTCCTAATTCTCCCATTTTTGGGTGGAGCTAATAATTGCAACTTTTTTTTATACAATAAATTTGATAACCTAGCTTACAATTGATTCGTTGGCAAAAAATTGGAAAAAAGATATAAATTAGTTTTCTGCAATAATAGAAATGAATTGAAAATAATAATTGGAAATAATTCTACAATAAGTTTAAAAATTTACCAATTATGGAGATTGACAATTGGTGGTCTTTGACAAAAGCAACAAAGCTACTTTGAATAATGTGTTAACCTCTCAACTACTCTCACTCCTAACCTAGAGGTTGCTGAAGATCTGCCGCTACCAGTCACTACTCGTCTGCTTTAGCAGCTGCCACTGTCATGTACAATTCTTCCTATATGTTCTTATTCTTCTTTCTCAACTCCTCTCTCTGTTTCTATTTTTACATAACTTTAATTTGTTTGCAAGGTCATGAGCCTCTTACATCGCTCACTGGTATGGTTCGTAAGACTTGTAATATTGTACACATATGAGGAAGATCAAGCAACCGAGACAAAAAAAAAAAGACCGATATGTATTTTTGGGCTTCAACATAGTCTTCTATTTTGTTACAAATTTTAGGTTTCAAAATGTTCTTCAATTTCTTCCAAAGAATGAGTCTTTCTAGGTTTCATCATACTTTTGTATTTCATTTAAAGAAGTAGAATTTCTTTTTCTATTACTAGAAAATTGAGAAAGATGAAACCAGAAAGCTGAAATGTGATTTTGATTTGGAGTTATTTGTTTTTTTTATTAATTTATTAATTATTTTTTTTGGCAAATGTGGCATTGGCCACATTACTTTACACCTGAAAAAAAGACCACATCAGATGTCACATGACGAAAATTTAGCTTTGTTATTTGCCACATGTCATCAAATCAAATAATGTACTTGCTGACAAGGAAGACACATGACAACTTTTCAAGCTATATACATTCTCTTTATATATTATTATATGAATCTAAAATTCTAAAAGAAAATTAGTAGAGAAAATTGTATTGATTTATTCCTCAAATTATGAGGAAATTTAAGAATATAAATTGAAACTATTATTTAATGTTGACCACAATATATATTAGAAAATTATCTAAATTGTATTATAAATTGTAAAAACTTACAAATATATATTCTATTGGATCAAAATGGTTTGATTTGTCGTACAAAATATTAATCAATTCCTAATTCTCCCATTTTTGGGTGAAACCAATAATTGTAACTTTTTTTATTCAACAAATTTGATAACCTAACCTACAATTGATTCGTTAGCAAAAAATTGAAAAGAAACATAAATTAGTCTTCTGCAATAATGGGAAGAAATTTGAAATAATAATTACAAATAATTCTACAATAAATTCAAAAATTTACCAATTATAGAGATTGACAATTAGTGATCTTTAACAAAAACAACAAAGCTACTTTGAATAATGCTCTAAACTCTCAACTACTCCCACTACTAATCTAGAAGTTGTCGGAGGTCCGCCACCACCAGTCACTGCTCGTCCGCTTTAGCAGCTACCACTCCCAGGTACAATTCCTCATATGTTCTTACTCTTCTTTCTCAATTCCCCTCTTTGTCTCTATTTTTACATAACTTTAATTTGTTCGTAAGGTCATGAGCCTTTTACATCACTCGCTGATACAGTTCGTAAGACTCACAATATTGTGCCCATGAGAGGAAGATCAAGCAACCATAACAAAGAAGAAGACCGATATGTATTTTGGGGCTTCAACATAGTCTTCTATTTTGTTAGAAATTCTGAGTTTGAAAATATTCTTCAATTTTGTCCAAAAAATGAGTTTTTCTAGGTTTCATCATACTTTTGTATTTCATTCAAAGAAGTAAATTTTTTTTTTATATTACTAGAAAACTGAGAAAGATGAAACCAGAAAGCTAAAATGTGATTTTGATTTAGAGTTATTTGACTTTTTTAATTAATTTATTTTATATATATATATATATATATATATATATATATATATATATATTGTAAATATGACAATGGTCACATCACTTTACACATGGAAAAAAAGACCACATCAAATGACACATGTCAAAAATTTAGTTTTGTTATTTACCACGTGTCATCAAATCAAATCATGTACTTGCTTATAAGGAAGACACATGATAACTTTTCAAGTCATGTACCTTCTCTTTATATATTATATGATAGTTATTTTTATGGGTGTCTTAAGGACACTTGCTAAGAAATTAAAAGTGAAAAGTATTAAATGAAAAGTATAACTTTTGGGGTTTTTAATGTATTAAATGCTATAATTTTCATTTAATACTTTCCATTTTAAATTCCTTAACAACTATCCATAAAGCATTCATCAAAAAATCCCATAAAAATATATGGAGAACGTTGTGGTAACAGATTAGAATAAAATGCAAGTTTTGCCCAACAGATCTTAATAATCCCCAATATACATCCAGATAAAAATAATAATCCAAAAATAACAATTTGGTCTTCCTTGTTCTAAGAAGAAATCAAAACCCAAACCAAAACAATTTGGTAATATATATATATATTAAAAAAGACAAATCTAAACCTTGACTTTTTGCATGTAAGATTTGGAAAATTTACTTACCTAGATTGTTATGATGTATTCATTACCTATATTAAATGTTGTCAGCTAGTTTAGACTAACAACTTTCTCAAACATTGTATGGTCTGCTCAAACAATTTGAGATTAAGAGTATAGTAAACAACCTTTGTACATAATCACCGCTGGCCCATTGATTTGCTTCTTTGATGGCATCAATATACTCTTTATCATCATCCAACAGCCCTAAAGCATAGCATGCATGCTTAACTGTTTTGACATCTTCATAACATGTGCATCTTTTATGAACATTTAATAGTAGCATGAGGTAATAATCTTCAGACTTTACAGGAGCAACATGCATGATCCTATCTATTGAGAAGCCATGCTTTCGCGGTTTCCATTTATACAAATCCTCTTTATAGACAAAATGTTGGGGGAACTCTGCATACCTGACATTCCTAGCTTGAGGATACTACATGTTTGCCTCGAACCTAGCCATGAACATTGTTTTCTTGGAAGAAGGCTTATTTGCACATCTTGTAATGGCTCAGAATCTTTATACACAATTCCTTGAGGTCATAAAGATGAATGTTTAATCTCATCACAGGAGGATCCCTGTAATGAATATCAAAACCAAGAATTCTCCAAGTGGCCTCACATGTTGAGAGATATCTGCGATCATAATACATCTTTATTTCATCCCGCTCTTGATTGGCATTGTTGGCATTCTGGGATTGGTACAATGCTGCAATTACCTTATCATGACCCTTATTAACATATTTGAACAAATACTTAATTCATTTATTCTTATTACTTAACTCATCATTGATGTATGCTTTATGTTTGAGCAACAATGTACAATTTTACATGATGACGAAACCGTTGTCCAATGTAATATTTTTCTTAGACAAAGTCATTCTATTATTTCTCCTTCTATATAGAAGATATCCTTCTTCATCAGTCATTGTATATTTAACGAACTTCTTTAGAAATCTCTTAGAACAAATCCTATTTTTCATACATGGGGACTTCAAATTTGCTCGACCACAAGGACTATGCATCATGTGCTTTTTCACTAGTTTGTACATTTTTTTATCTGTTTCATCATCTAGAGTTTATGCACATATAATGTTATCAATGCCTTCTGCGCACTTAGGTTTATCCTCATTATCCAACCAAAGCAAAATATAGGCATGTGGTAACCCACGTTTCTGGAAGTCAATTGTACACACATCTGTCAAGTATTTTATTTAAAAAGTTAGCAAATATTTGTATAAATAAATCAAAGATAATACACAACATTATAAAGTAAAGACAAACAAATTACATAAATAAGGTAGATGAACGACTAATAAAACTTATAATTTGCAAAGAAAAATAAAAACAAAGCAAATTATATGATAGAAATTGTAATTTAACATATACGTGCTATGAGTTTTTCCTAAAAAGTTACTTGTCTTGAAGTCGTTCATCATGGTGTCAAATTTCATCTTAAAGACTTGATTGAGAATGTCAGGACGATCCTCCGATCGTATATTCATTAGTCTAAGGACTCTCTATATTTTAGGAGTATGAAACTGCATAAGTCTCCAAGTCTAGATGACTTTCAACCTTTTTACTTAAAAAAAAAGGATTGGGATGTGATTGGTAATGATGTTTGGAGGTTGGTTAGGGAGGCCTTTTCTTTTAGATCCTTTGATATAAGTTTAGCGGAGACTTTGATTGTGCTCATTCAAAAAAGATGATCATCCATCTAAGTTGAAAGACTTTCGGCTAATCAGTTTGTGTAATGTTGTGTATAAATTGATTACTAAGGTGTTAGTAAATCGATTGAGACCACATATTTCCTCTCTTATTAGTCACTTCAAAGTAGATTTATTCCGGGCATAGTTACTTAATATAATACAATTGTTGCTCAGGAGGTGATGCATTTTATAAGGAAATCTAAATCGAAGAAGGGGATTGTTGCTTTTAAAATTGATCTAGAAATGTATATAATAAACTTGATTGGAGATTCTTAAAAGCCACTTTAGAAGAGTTTGAGTTCCTGGAGGTTATTATTAAACTGATTTTGTTTTGCATATCCTCTTCATCTTTGACTCTTCTTTGGAATGGTTTCTTAGTTTTACTCCTTACCATGGCCTTAGACAGGGAGACACATGATATCACCTTATTTATTTGTTCTTTGGATGGAGGAATTGGGTTGCTTAATCAATCAAAAAGTTGATTTTGGTGAGCAAAATAAGAAATGTGCAGAATAAGTCCCCTATAAAGGTCTCTATAGGAGGGGCCCAAATTTCTCATTTTTTTAGATGATGTTTTTTTTTTTCTAAGGCTATTTCTTCCCAAGTGCTGTTTATTGGAGAGGTTTTGGATATTTTTTTGTAAGATGTTCGGTTTAAAAGTCAATGTTGCAAAGTCAATGGAAATATGCTCTGTTAGGGTTTCTAGAAGAAGGAGAAAAATGTTTACATCTCTTTCTTCTATTCACTTTGCTTCATATTTAGGTAAATATCTTAGTTTTCCTCCTTTTTTATAGAAGACCTAAGAAAGAGGGCTTTAACATTGAAAGAATTAGGAATAGATTGGCTTTTTGGAAGGGGAAGCTTTTTAATAAAGTGAAGAGACTAACCCTTGTTAAGTCTGTGTTTCTTCTATTCCAATATATCCTATACAAACTTTTTGGCTTCTTAGATCTATCTACAATGAAATAAATAAGATCACTTGGGCTTCTATTTGAAGCAAAAGAGATATGTTGGGAATTATGCATCTTTGTGGGTTGGAATAAGGTAATTATGCCTAGAAAGTTTGGTGGTCTATGGGTTAGAGAGGCAAGGTTTGTTAACTCTTCTCTCCTTGGAAAACTTCTTTGGAGCATAGTAAGGATAAGTTTTGGGTGATTGTGCTTTTAAATACTTAAAAGAAGAATCAATTTTAGATTATCCACTTCCTACAAAATTACTCATACTTTTTGTTGTGTGATGGCTTTCATTATAGGCTAAGTAGTGGTCATAAATCCTTTTGGTTTGACTCATAGTGTGATAAAGTTCCTTTATATAATCTTGTAGATGTTATACATATTTTTCATAGTCATCTCTAGGTTCAGGATTGCTGGTTTCAAGGAAAGTGGAATCTGGATTCCTTATATACTCATCTTCCTCCTTCAACTTAATCTTTAATAAGAACCATTCCTATCTCTTCGTCAAGCAACTTACGAGATTGTCTTGTCTGGAAAGGAAATAAGTTTGGCTCTTATTCATCTAGCGCAACCTATTAATGGTTGTTATCTTCATCATTACATCTTGGATCGTGTGACTCATGGAGTTGGTTATGAAAACTTCATGTACCTTCAAAAATTGTTCACATGGTTTGGTTGGATTTGCATGAGAGTTTACCTACTAACTAGCAGTGATTTAAGCATGGTTTGGCCTAAAATGATCTCTTCCTTTACTGTCATGAATTTATAGAATCCTTATTACATTGTTTACGTGATTGTTTGCATGCAAAAATTATGTGGGATTCTTAGACTTGCATGCGATTGGTTCTTTAAACCTGCCTGATTGGCTCAGAACTTTTGCTACATTTCCTTTTAGAAAATTGTTCTTGGTGACTTTATGGACAATGTGGTATTCTAAGAGCTTTGAGGTTTTCAATAATAGGTATTTTTCAAGAGATATCCAACTTAGAGTCATTGATTAAATGCATGATACTTTCCAATGTTTTTTTTTTGTTAAAAAAAGCACGTTGGTAAACAACCTCTACTAGTGCAACACCTGTTGGTTAAATAAAAATAAGAGTAAATCACGCTTCCCTCCCCTGAAAGATGCTAAAATTACACTGCCCTCCCCTCTATTTTGAAAAATTACATTAATCTCCCTTGAGAGATGAAAATGTGCTATGCTTTAGTCCATTTTTATATTTTTTTGTTAAAACTCCTACAGGGTGGAAGACTTAAAGTTATAGCAACGACCAACAGCAGGTCGAAGGTGTTGGGCATTGGGCACGACAACAGCTCTGCCAGTGTAGGTCAAGGATGATTAATAAGGTATTTAAGAATCTTTTAAGGAATATTCCTAACAGTGTTTAGCTAGCTAGACTAAATTGCATTAGCAGCATGACCATCATGCTTAACGACTGATACCTGTGACTTTGACCCTACTGGTTGGTGGTTTCTATGACTTTGGGTCTACAACCCTATGAGAGTTTTAATGGAAATCATAAAAAAGGACAAAAGTGTAGCGCATTTTCATCTCTTAAGAGAAGGGAGTGTAATTTTTCAAAATAGAAGGAAGGGCAGTGTAATTTAAGCATATCTCATGGGAAATGAGTGTAATGTACTCTAAAATTAAATATTAACAGGAGCTTAATAATGAATATAAGGAGAGTCAGTTTTGGTAGTCTCTTCCAAGTTAAGTATTGGAGTGTGGGTCCTTGGCTTTTCTGGTTATGTCAATCTTGCAGATAATCTCTTGCCAGAGCTTTTAGCATTGCATCAGGGGTTGTAGCAAGCTTAGGATAATGGATATAGACATGTTCTTTGCGAATTTGACTGCTTGGATGTGGTGTGTCTGGTTAATGGAAATTGTTCACCTTTTCATCTTTATGGTGTGGTTGTGCATGATATCCATGTTCTTTTAGCTCGTGACTAGTCCTTCAAAGTCAGTCATAGAAGGAAGCCAACTATCTAGCAGACTTTTTGGTGAAGACAGGGGCCTTCAACGTTATTGATTTGTGTTTGTGAAATATTCCTTCTTTAAGAGTGGAGTTGTTGTTGCTAGCTGATGCGACTGGTGTCATTTTCTTAAGATAAAGTTTTTTTCCTGTTCTTCTCCATTTCTTTTCCACATTATACTCAGAAAAAAAAGAATAAGAAAAATGAGAAAATGCAAGTAAGATTAAGTAGTGTGTGAGAATAACAAAAAATAAAATAAAAATGCTAAAAAGGATAAACATAAGAAAAAAAAAGCTTTTGGGTCGTTGGGTTAGTTTGATTAAGGTTCGTTACTTTGTTGATTTGTCTTATTTGTTGCTTTGATTGTGCCAATTGGCATGTTACCTGTTTTAAATCAATAAATTGTTAAATATTTTTTTTAACATTTTCTTTTTTTTTTAAATTATGAAAAATAACAACCCACAATAATTTTGTAAAAAACTACGTGGCTTTGCTCCTCATTGCACTTAAGAGATACGTAGAGGCGAAATATTTATTTTGCACAAGTCAAAATTAAATTTTCATAATTTAGTCTTTGATTTTTTTTTACTTGTATATTTTTAGGTAAAAAGGATATTTTGATCCCTCATCTTTATTTATTTTTTCAATTTAGTCCCGTTTTTCTTTGTTAATGTGGTCCATTAAGTGTGAAATCGTCACTCAATGTGATCCTCCGTCATGATTCTGTCACCCCTACTAACGGAACATGTGGATGTGGCACTAATGACGATTATGTGGCTTTAATATGACCGTTAAGTGGCCTAGCTAGGTTAATGATTGATGCGTGCGGATGTAGTGATTAAAATTAAGATAAAAATCAATTGTCAGGCCCACCAGAAAATAAAAACCTTACAACTAGTTGTAGTTAGTAAGGGTCGATCCACAGAGAACCAATTCAATTAACACTATTAAACAATTCCCAATTTAGACTCTGATTAACAATAAATAGTAAAAGGGGGGTTTTGGAGTTTTGATGAACAATGAACAATACTTCAAAGATAACAATAAACAAACTGAAATCAACAATATAAGAAAATTGGTTAAGAGATTGAATCCACCACTAGATTTATATGATAATGTAAATCCACATATCCTTTTATTCCAACATGCTCAATTATGTTTTTATGCAATTGTGAGAGTAAATCTGCTTTTTCCTTACGTGTTGGCCAATTTAGCAACCGCTTCAAATCAACTCCTAATCACCGATTAGTCATAAAGCAACCGCTCTTACAACTATCCAACAATTGCATTAAGATTTAGAAAACTAATTACACTAAGATCTAATCACACACCGGGATTAAATTACTTAGAACATATATTTCTCTAGATCTAATACCGCAAATCACCAAGCATAATAAACTCAGATCTACCACTTTTATAACTGCAAATAGCACAAAGATAATTATACCCACATGAACATCATACATCCCACTAGATCTACTACCGCAACCGCGCATAATAAACCTAGATCTACTACTTTGAAAGTAGGAACAAGTACAAAACCTTCATACCAACAATAGATTCAGAAATATATGAATAAAAACATAATCGTGTTGAAATAATCAAATATGCAAAGTTTACAATATTAATACTAGCGGTTTCATCACCCCCTTAACCAAGGGAGGTTTAGTTACACATAGCTAGAAAGAAATCACAAGAAAAACTGAGAGAAAATGAAAGAGAGTTCCCCCCCTATGATAACCAATGGTGCCCTTTTATAGAAGTCTAAGGTAACAAAATGACAAAGGTGAGTGGATGGATGAGTGGGTTAGTGGAGTGGGGTGGTTGAGTGGATTGGTTGAGTGGGTGAGTGGTTAAGTGGGTTGGTTTGAGTGGAGTGGATTAAATATTGGTTGAGTGGGTTAGTTGAGTGGATGAGTGGTTGAGTGGTTGAGTGGGTGAGTAGATGGATGAGTGGATGGATTAGTGGATGGGTGGGTGGAGTGGTTAAGTGGTTGAATTAGTGAAAAATGCCAAAGGACTTTTGGTGAGTGGGAAATTATGAATGGGTGAGTGGATGGATTAGTGGATGGATTAGTGGATGAGTGAGTGGAGTGGTTAAGTGATTGGATTAGTGTATGAGTGGATGAGTGGGTGAGTTAGTGGATGAGTGAATTAGTGGATGGATGAGTGGGTGGTTGAGGACGAAAATTTCGTGTCTGACTTGGAAGCCAAAAACGACCCACTATACTTCAGAAACACGAAAAGTGTTCTTCATGAAAGTTGTAGATCCTTGTCTTGGCTATAAAATGGATAGCTGGTTCGTCCAATTTGGCTTCTTTAAGCCCAAGATATGTCCCAAATACCGTAGGTTGCTCAAACCCAACTTCAGCACCTCTGTTCTGACTTGCAAGCTCAAAATGACCTACTAGACTTCTTTTTCTCAAAATGTGTTCTTCATGAAAGTTGTTTATTTGGATCTTGACTATCCACTGTCCAAATTTCAGCCCATCTCCATTATTACATCTTGAGATATGATTTTATGAGTGCACACTGTTCGGATTCTACTGACAGAACCCGTATTCTGACTTCCATGTAAACTTAGGTCCCTTAGACATCTGAATCGGTCTTTGAGCTCTTCATCAAAGTTGTATAGCTTCCTCTTAGCTTTCCTACAAGGTAAAATTCATGTTCATCAGATATCAGGAACTCAAGTTATGACCAAAATACAGAAACAGTGTAAAATCTCAATAATGCTGAAAATATTCAATTAAGACCAATTTGAGCTCAAACTCACAAAATCATGTCAAACTCAATCAATTAAGAATATGGAGAGTGTAAATGACTAAATATAAGGGTTTCTTAATGAATAAAATATGTGTTTATCAATGATACTTCTAATTGGTCCTTTATTTTTTATTTTATTTTCAATTTGATCTCTTACTTTTGATTATATTTTCAATTTGATCACTTACTCATAAAGAAACCCCAAACCTCTTTTTTACCGCAATCGTACCACTATGCTGCCATAGCCACAATGAACCATAACCATCACCCCTGCCCTGCCTTATCGACTACTGCACAAAGTGCTGAACCACCACAAGCTACAACACTAGCAATCTACATCCTACGCTCTGCCACTATGCAAGAGTCATCTCTTAATGCGTCTTCCCTAGCCAAGGCACTATTATGCTAAACTCAATACTTAATTTCCTTGTTTCTGAACCTCCAAAATCACCTATTTTATCATCATCAGTCAAATCTTGGAAAACCCTCAAATCAAATAAGTTTCCTATGTAACCCAACAACATTAAAACTCTCAGCCTCACCTTCGCACAAGTAGAGTCACAAACAGTCAAACACAGGGTCTCAATACAAAATCACCTCCCCCATATACAATATCTCCTCAACATCTCTGAGCCATGACCCCTCACCTGAGCAATATCACAAAGTTATCTCTCACCTACCATTTCAAACCCTAATGGAGAGGAAAACGAAACCCAAATGGAGAGGAAGAAGAAAATTTGGGAGAAGATGACACAACCCAAAAACAACATCATTTTGCTTAGTTTAGGGAAAAAAAATGTAATAAATTTGGGAAAAGAAGGGTATTTTGGTCCTTTAACTCCCTCTTTATTTTAGTTTTGGTCTTTTAATGGCCACATCACATATGTAATAAATTTAGGGGAAAAAGGTTATCTTGGTCCCTTAACTCTTTTTATGCTTTTATTTTGGTCCCTTAACGGCCACATCAGCGCTAGGTAATTGTCATTAGTGCCATATCCGCATGTTCTAATAGTAGTGATGATTGAATCGTGATGGAAGATTACATTGAATGAACGATTCTACACTTAAGGGATCAAATTGACCAAAAAAAAAATTTAAGGGACCAAATTAAAAAAGAAATAAAGACAAAGGATCAAAGTACCTTTTTTGCCTAAAATTTAAAATTCATGTGCGATTTTAATTTTGTTACTTTGCTTGTAAGTACCGTGATTTATTTTCTTGATTGTAGCTTATCTGCTATTGTTTATTTTATATGGTAAAATTAATATATTTAAATTATTATAATTCACACAACTAAGTTTAGGATAACCATCTTAGTTAGGATGCATCAAGGGTGCTGAAGTTCATTCTTCACCTTTTTCTATGCATAACCAACTCCCAAACCTGACTTGGTTTTTGCAAACTAGTTTTGAAAATTTTAAAGGGTTTTTTCCGATTTCTCCAAATCAAATAAAATTGATGACAATTTCCTCTGAAAATATTTCTTTTTAAAATTTAATTGCCTTCCACTAAGATTACGATTGCGATTGCGATGTTTTTTTTATATTTATGTTTAAAAGATTAATAATAACATTTTGGGAAAAAATAAAATTGGATACCAAAATAGGAAAAATATCCCTTATATATATATATATATTTTCATTTTAAACCTAGATCTACCTTATCCATGCACGCTTCACCTCATCTTTTTCTTCACTCTCAGACGGCGGCTCAACGCTAATCCGAGCTAAGAACACCTTATTATTACTGTCACCATAAAAACAATCAAGAGAGGTAGCTTCGATCTCCACCATGATTATTTTTCCTTTTTATTTCATACTACATGTTACAAATTCAATTCAATTTCCTTTTGCCTTGTAACTAAATTGTTGAGAGGGGAAAAAAGTCCATTATTGTTCTTCAATTTTGTTGCTTTTTCTTCTTATTTAATTAGATAGATTACCATACTTAAATTGTTTGTATTCGTTTGCTGTTATCAAGTGGCTTCAAACTTAAGAAGGAGGGTGAAACGAGTTTGTAAAAGATTTTCTCAAACTTTTCAAAAATACTTGCCTTTCAATGTTTGTTGAAGCTATTAATTATTAGAAATGAGTAGATAGATGAGGATGAACACTTCTCACACTAAGAAAACAACCAAGAAGTAAAATATTCAAGAAAACATACAACAAAAAGTGCACAAATATAAAAGAGATAGGGTAAAGAGAAGCAAACTCCAAGATTTATATTGGTTCAACAATTTCTTGTGACCTATGTCCAGTCTTCAAATAATATACCTGAGATTTTTTACTAATCTTCAAGCTTCAATAAATGCTTGCAACCTTCAAAACAAAGAGCACCCACAATACTCTTAGGATATCTCACCCTTAGTATTTAAGTCTTACAACAAGAGATACCTCACCCTTATACAATGAATTTCAGATAAAGAAAAAGAATAGAAACTCTTTCAAGAGCAAATGATACAAATTGAAGTCCAAGAGGTAGCAAGATGATCATACACTTAAGCTCAAACACTTTCAAATAATTAAAAGCCAATTTGCTTGAATTTAAAAGTCTTTTTAATAACTTAAAAACACATTGATTCATTAAGTGTTATCTTGAGTTTTTGAAAAATAGATTTAGAGTTTAATGTGCATCCTTTTTACTTTTACATGAGATCTAAGTCTTATAACTAGTTTGAAGGATCTTGGACTTGATCTTGCATATGTCTTCTTGTTTGTAATAATCAAAACCATTGCCAATTCTCAATTACATTTGCTACCTTGATATTCATGTGTAATATCTTTTTTTTTTTTGGGTTTAGAAGTCCAATGAGACTTATAAGGGAAATAGGAAATAGGGATGTGGGGTTTTTGGTAAAGACCATAAGAGATACTAGTTGAGCTTCACTCTACTAGTTCACGTGTGATATTTAAATTATTTTTTTATGATTTAGGTACGAGTTTATGGATTATTTAGGGGCATTCATAATTGAGCCAAAATCATCTAAATTGAAAAAATCGAATCAAAAAATCGAAACCTAAACAACACCGATTATGTTGGTTTTGTTTGATTTTTTATTTTTGTAAAAATGATTGGTTTAGTTTGGTTTTTGATTTTCATTTATAAAACTGAACTAAACCAAAACTTATGATCTTGAGTCCAAGCTTGAGATTTATGTGTATAGAAATAGAAAATAAAAATGACACTGTTGGGAGGAATCCTCGCTTAGACGTCTGGTCGTACCTTAAAAGATTAGTCTTTCACTTATCGAGTGAGGAATAATATGAAAAAATTAAAATAAAAGATAATTAAAAAATTATATGATAATTTTTTTAAAATTAAATAAAAGTATATATTCAAAATAAAAAATTTTCCTTTCCTAAACTACTCTATCCAAAGTCCAAACATATATAGGAATATAGGTAGGATATACAAAATGCATAGTAATATTAGATAGACTTCTCCAAGTAACATTTCATTTAAGTTTGGTTTTTTCTCAAAATTGAACCAAACTTAAATGAGAAAGCTACTTAGATAGATCTATCTAATATCACTATGCATTTTGCATATCTTTCATAGATATGTTTTCGACTTTGGATAGAGTAATTTAGGTAATGATTTTTTTTTTTGAATATATACTTTTTATTTAATTTTAAAAAAAAGTTATCATATTTTTTTTTAATTATCCTTTATTTTAATTTTTTAGAAATGAGTAATTAATTTTTCATGATACGATCAAACTTAAGAAATTATTTTTAATAATATTATTTCAATTTTCATATACATAAATTTTAAATTAAATTTAGAATTATATATTTAAAAATCTAAATTCTTCCACTCAAAACAATACATATTGATTAAATTATCCTTTGTTAATTGTTATAAATATTTTGTAATTTTCTCAATATAGAAATAAAAAATCACCACATCAATCCCTTCCAAAACTCACCACATATCCTAAAGAGTAATAATTGTCCTACTTGAACGAAACCACAAGAACAAGCCACTGTTAAAAAGGTATCTTCTTTTTTAAGTTTTTAACCAAGCCTGGTTAGTCTTTCAGCAGTCTTTAACTCTTATACCTTCAGCTACCATCGGAGCTACCTCAACTTTTTCTTCTCTTGTGCTGCAACAACATCGTCACAAATCTAGACATAGAAAGATAAACGGAGTACGAGGTTGAAGATGAAGATCACTGTCATGACTGCTGATGAACAAATTCTCACGTTGGATGTTGATCCCCACGAATCTGTAACTATCAAAGATCCTACTTTTACTTTTATCTTCATCTTTCTCTGTCATATCACTGCTTTTCATTCCTTGTTGTCCTTTTTTCTTTCTTTTTGTGGTAGGTGGAAAACGTCAAAGCTTTGCTCGAGGTTGAGGTGAGTACCCCATTACCCATTTTTTTTTTTCCTTCTAAAAAAATGATTTTTTTGATAAAAAAAATGATTTTTTTGATAAAAAAAATGATTTTTTTGATTAAAAAAATTAAATTTTTTCAATTTTCTTCTTTGTCTAATGTTGCTGAGGTTATTTAGGAAACACTATTTTTCATTAGGAATTCTGGGTCATACGTTTTTCATTATTTGACAACCTAGAAAAAAAACCCCATGTGAGAGTTTGTTTGATGATATTGGTGCTCGATTCATGTGTCTTTTTTTAGTTTGAGATGACATGTGAGGTGTGCATGAGGTGTTAAATACTTGAATCTTATTTGATTTTAATTTGTGTATCTTTTTCTTCTGTGATTGGATTTCTTATTGTGTTTGTTTTGATGCTAAACTTGTGCTTATGAGAAGACAAGTGTGCCTCTTCAGCAACAGCAACTTCTGTTTAATGGGAGGGAGGTGAGGAATTCTGAGAAGTTGAGTGCACTTGGTGTTAAGGATGAAGATTTGCTAATGATGGTCTCTGGTGGTGCTGCTGCTTCTAGGTATACCTTTTCATTTATATTACATTGCAGTCTTGTACTGTTATGGGATAATGCTGCGGAAATCCTCTTTGTCAAATAACGTAAGCTAAATTGGATGCCATTTTGTATAGGGAAACTGTAAAGAATATGCATAAATAAGAAAATCAGGTGATACTTCTGCAAAGATGTTAGTGGAAGATGTTTAGTGGGTACCGCTTGAAAATAGACTTACTTAGTTTTAGATCAGACATTGTTTCTATAATTTGATCTATTTCTCTCATTTGCAAGCCATCCATGTAATTTGAATGTGAAAATAGTAAAAGAATAAAGAGAGAAGCCATTGCATGCTAGAGAACTACTGGGTTATTGACATATGATATGATGCACGACTCTTGACTTTAATCTTTATATGTTCTACATCAATTTTTGGAATGTATATTTTCATTGAAATAGAAAATATCAATAACTTGCTATACTTTTTGTGATAAATTTAAATTATTTCAGTGAACCTACCGATGATTTGAGGGTAAATGCTGATGGATCTGCTGTAGACCCTGGTGCTTTCCAGCAGCACATTAGAAATAGTCCTAATTCGATGGGTCGTCTCTTTCAGGTAAAATTGATGTTTCTTTTATTACAAAGTTTAGCCATTTTCTTTATCAAAATTTGAAGCACATACATGATATGATACTCTTGTGCTTAATAAATTTATTGAAACATATTCTTTTGCTACTGATTAGTGGTTTAGATGTAAATGTAATTCAATTTCAAATTATTTTGATATATTTTGGACAATTTTAATCACTTTCTGTTCTTTCTTGTTCTTTGGTTCTTTCTTTTATGATATGCTATATTATGACCATCTTTATATTGGAACATACAGTCTGATCCGGAGTTGGCACAAGCTATTCTAGGGAATGATCTTAATAGATTGCAGGAAATTTTACGATTGCGCCATCACCAAAGAGATGAATATCAGCGTCAGAAAGAAGAAGAGCTTGTAAGTAGGCTGTATGGTGACTATTGTTTCTTCAAATTTGTCAAGAGATTGTGTTCTATTGTATCATTACAAGCTGCTTTACTTATAATCCATTGGAGTTCTTTTTTATTCCTTGTGCTTTGCCGTTATTCTGTTAGTATATTTTGTTCCTAAATTTGTTTGACTTCTTTTTTCTAGGCTCTTCTATATGCTGATCCTTTTGATGTTGAAGCACAAAAGAAGATTGAAGCTGCCATCCGCCAGGTCATTTTTTTTTTGGACGATTCTGTTAGATATAAAAACAATTTATGAACCTCCACCTTCGAGCTTAATTATTTGGGAGAGTTGACTTTTGACATGGTATTAGAGCCACTATGACTAATTAGTCATGAATTTGCTCCTTGCTGCCCCTAATTGTCCACAGTAAAAGCATGAGCGGGTGTGTTGGGGATAAAAATCACTCATGGACCTTCACCTAGCAGCTTAAGCTTTTGGGAGAGTTGATTTTTGACAGTTTCATTGTTTAATTGTTTAACATAGGTAGAAGTTATAATTTACAACTCTAAGAGGTGTTTTATAAGGGGCTTGTCTCCTTTAAAACTCCTGATACATCCACTGGTAGGACATCTGTTTACACTAGTGTTTGGGATTGTGTAGGCCCTGCCAATGTATGTGTTAATTATCAATTGTTATTCATTAATTTAAAATCACCTATTTATTATGTTTGCTTTCCTGAGGTATGATTATGTCCTATATGATTATGTAAATTTATGTTTAATATATATATCTTGCGACTTGCAATGATTGTAATGAATTCAAGAGCATATTGTTGACCTGATCATGTCCTTAACAGAACTAAATGGTCAATCAATATTTGTTGAAATATTGATTTATCTTCCAGAAAAATATTAAATTAAATCTTCTTTGTCCCATTAATCTTTAGTTAACTAGTTTATGGTTTGTTTGTGATAATTTCTTGGCTAAACACTAATATTGCCTTATCACATAAATTTCAGCAAATTTGTAAATTTGTTCTTGTTGGTGCGGAGTGCAGAACACAAATATTTAGTCATTCCCAGTTTCTATTAGATTACGTCATTACATGCAACCTATTACTTCTTGTTATCCTCAATAGCCACTGTTTATAACCATTGATCATGTTTTAATCTTTTCCCCCCTCTTTCCTGATGCACGATATCATTATTTTTTCTACTATGAATAACGTCATTTTTTTCAACTAATTTTACAGAAAGGAATCGATGAAAATTGGGCAGCTGCACTAGAACATAATCCTGAAGCTTTTGCTAGAGTGGTATGTATGATTTTCAACTGTTGTATTGAATGCTAATAGCTTTGTTGTTTTTCATATTAAAATCCAAGCCTTTTATGTAATATTTCAGATCATGTTGTATGTTGACATGGAGGTTAATGGTGTCCCACTGAAGGTAAGTTGCTTGTCACAACAAATGTGTTTTTCAAGTTCAGGGTTTTATAAGTACACAGATTAAATGCATTATATTTCTTTTAGTCCCCCTGCTTTCATTTATTACTTTCTGAAAAATTGTACATGACTAGACTGCTTTCTGAAGCTGTGAGGGACTACTATGCCTACTGTAGATTTAATTTGGTAGTGCATGCTATCTATTGCAGTTTTTCTTGCCCTCTCCAATGACGGGGATATGAAATGGAACATGCATCAATTGGATTTTCACTTTGTTTCAGGCATTTGTTGATAGTGGAGCCCAGTCTACCATTATATCAAAAAGCTGTGCTGAGCGTTGTGGGTATGTATATTGGTTTGATTGGAATTCACTTCCAAGACATCTATAATACTATGATATGATTAAATTTATTAGGTGGCATATTTGCATACCTATGAATTTATTCTACTTTGACATATCTGGATAGTTGTGCAATTGAGGAAGTAAAATTCATCTTAATCGCTTGTGTATAATGTTCTATAGGTGAATTAAACATAAAACAGGTAGTTCAGAGAATGATAGAAAAGAAGAAAGAGAAAATGCAGGAATATAGGGAATATAATCCATGATCATACATTTGTCTGGATGCTGCATAAGAGCTTGAAATATGATTTTAGAGCCTGGCATTTGTTAAGCTTGTGAATTATGCAATAAAAATTACTTGCCGCAGGTGCTAGATAAGTTTGTGAATGGCTTTGAAGAAAATTAGTGTTGCTTAAATCTAGCAGAGACATTAAAGGTTTTTTTTGTGAGCCTTAAGGTTTTTGTGCAGAGAGACACTAAATCCATTCTGTTTTAATGAATTGCTTCTTTTATGAAGTTTCATCTCAAAACCATTATTAGTTTTTGTGAGCCTTAAGGGTCTCTCTCTTTCTGGTTGACTTGTTCTTGAATGAATGATGTGTTCTTATTCTGTTCACCTGTATTTCTAGATAATGGTGTTTTGTAAGTTGCCAGATTTTAAAATGTGGGAATTTTTTCCATTGGTGATGTTATCTTCCAGATTGTTGAGACTTTTAGATCAGCGTTACAGAGGAATTGCTCATGGAGTTGGCCAATCAGAAATATTGGGTCGAATACATGTAGCTCCAATCAAGGTAATGTTTTAACAGGTCCTATGGAAATAATTTTATGTTGCTGAAGTCGTGTGTGTCTTATTGCTTGCTGGTATTTATAGATAATTATAATTATAATATGTTTAGTTTATCTGTGTAGATGTCTATTTTGGAGATCAATTATATTTGGTGTTGTATTTTTCTTATAACATTAGGGAGCAAAATTAACAGACATATAAAGCTTTTGGCTTGGTATAATGGTGTTACTTATTCAAACTGTATAAATGTTTTACTGAGAAGGATCTTTGTTGTTTGTGATTTAAATTTTAATGTTGGCAGTTGTCTCCCTCTGCCTCCCTTTATATATGACTGTTTTGTGCCATTCATTTTAATGTGTTTTTAATAAGGGTGAAATGATTGGAGACATGAGTTGCAATTTAGTTGTGAGGAGACCGTCATGTCTCCTGGTTTTCTTGTGAATGCTTTTTGTATAGTGTATGACTTCTCTTTATGTGTCTAGTGTCCACTGGAGGTCATGTTATTGTATATTACGGTTTTGATGACATCTCTCTTCATGTGTCACTGTCATCGATGGAAAAATGTTTGAGTCATTTATGAAGGAATTATTCCAATTTAATCATTTGAGGTTAATTTATTTTAATTTGCACTGAAATGACTGACCATTCTCTTACAGTATGTTTCTGTCTATTTTATGCTTCACTCCAACTTCCATTTTGTGTATGTCTTTTTTTCCTGTAGATTGGGAATATATTTTACCCTTGCTCATTCTTAGTGCTGGATTCTCCCAATATGGAGTTTCTCTTTGGGCTGGATATGCTTCGAAAGCACCAGGTACCATCCTTAGTTGCAATCTTGGAGATCATCACTCAGTAATTGCACTAAGCTGCTATTCTTATAGATGTGGCTCATGTCTGCAGTGTATAATTGATTTAAGAGAAAATGTTTTGCGAGTTGGTGGGGGAGAAGTTTCTGTGCCATTTTTGCCAGGTTGGTTTTCCAATCTGTGAATTTGTAGTAATGACCATTTTTTCTCCTTATATGTTTTCATAGCTCCCTTTTCAACTTGATCCTGTTGTAGATTTTCTATATTGTTAACCTTTTTGTCTGTTATGTTCAGAGAAAGACATACCATCTCGGTTTCTAGATGAGGAAAAGTATTCTAAAGAAGCTTCAAGCTCAGGTGGCCCAGTAAGTATGCTTGTAATTATAAGCTTTTCTTAAAGCAATTGAGTTGAAACTGTAACACTTTAATATGCTTCTAGATATGGAATGCAGTCATTGTTCTTAATCTTTTGATAGTTGTGTAATAGATTAGTTTCATATCGTACAAGAAGGAATGAAAATATCTCATTGCTGGGTATAAGACAGTGTCTTTGGACTCATTTTTTGTGCATTTTTATAGCAAGGTTTCCTGACCAAAGATTTTTTGGGTGTTCAGCATTGTCCTTATCCTTGAAAAGTTTTTTTCCAGCATTCAAAAGGAGAGAAATGTTCAATAAGTAGGAAGACACATTTCCTTGCATGTGATTTTCCTAATTTGATCTCAAATTGGCGGTTCCTATTTGACTTTTGCTTTTGATTGTTACTTGGTGATAGATATATGGTGGTTGTTAGGATCCAATTGTAAGGTATGTGACTTGAGTCCCACATCGGAAGTATGCGATTCCGGTGTGGGGTTTATATGGCCTTGGACTCTCCAACCACAATGGCTAGCTTTTGTGGTGTGGTTCTCCTAAGGTTCGTATCAATTGGTATCAGAGCCTTCCACCATGCCTCTTAGCTGCAAACGAGCGGCGCGGGTGGTGACGCCGACATTGCAGTGTTCACCCGGGACTAGTCAGAGGGCTAGTGCACAGCCAGCCCACGTGGGTGCCTGGGGCTGCGGAGCGTGGTGGAATGTTAGAATCCAATTGCAAGGTATGGGACTTGAGTCCCACACTAGAAGTATGAAATTCCGGTGTGGGGTTTATATAGCCTTGGACTCCAATCACAATGGCTAACTTTTGTGGTGTGATTCTCTTAAGGTTCGTATCAGTGGTTAAGTACAGATTTCTTGTTTCTGAAAATGGAATGCATGTTCTTATTATTTTAAGCCTTGCATACGAAGGGATGTTATGCCAGATCATGCTATTGAGAATGTGAACTGTTAGAAGACTTTGTTATGACCAGTTAGAAGTTCAAATCTACAATTCCTATTGTTAAGTGGCCACGATAATTGTGTACTCTTTAAAATGAATAAAGAAAAAGATGAAAACAGTGATACTTTGTCATAAATTGTTATGGCTTTTCTGGTTTGCTTTGTCATTTTGTTTTGATGACTTTGTATACCTTCAGGTTACATCAGGGAGCAACAATCCATCAAAAGGAGGCCAGTCTTCTGGTTAGTAGTGGAGATTGTTTAAACTTGTACTATGGGTGAATTCATTTATATTTTTTGGGCTTAAAATTTACACGAAAATTGATTTTGTATTTGTCCTATTTTGGGCTTCAATTGGCTAGATTTCCATTATAATTCCACCCTAAACAAGTTTTTGAAGCTTGCAATTGTCTTAATAATAATGACTCTTTCCAGGATAGTATTGGTTAGTAATGTTAATGAGGTAGTAATTTATTTCGTAGGTGCCCATATAAGCAATTTTTTTTATAAAAAAGAAAAAAGCAAAATTCATTTTATTTCCTGTGTCAAATTTCACATTTGCTAAACTTATCAATAGAACTTATGTTAATAACATACTTATTTTATTTTATTCTTTTATTTTTTTTACTCATTTTTCAGGAGGAGCTTCTGGTGGCAGGTCTAAGGTATGCTATCAAGTATCAACAACTGTTCCAGCTTTTTTCTGTCCTTTGCCCTTCTTAAATCTTGTACTTCTTTGTCTGTGATTATTGGCTTTCATTCCCTTGCAGGGGTAGAATAAATTTTTGGTGGGGAGTATTTATTATACTGTTGGTCAATTGGTCTATAATGCAAAATGGTGGACCTCAAGAACATGATGAACAATAAGGCAAAAACATAATGAACAATATGCTTATATATTTGACATGGGTTGTGCTGGTCTGGGTTTCGGAGTCCCATCTTTCAGATTTAAAAGTGAAAGCTAGTTCTCAAGACAGAATCCTTATTTATTTGTTAAACTTTTGTTTGACTGTGCTAAGACCAATTATTGTTGTTTGCATTCTACCTATTCATGACAAGATTGGAACATGTTTGATGTGTTGAGGTGGTAACATTCTGCCTGCAAATGTGATTGTTTTTTACTACTACTGATTTCACTTTTTAGATTCTCTGATGTAGTCTTTATGGTTGCAGGACTCTGATTTTGAAGCCAAAGTTGCAAAGCTTGTTGAGTTGGGATTTGGAAGAGACGCAGTTATACAAGCTCTTCAATTATTCAATGGCAATGAGGAACAGGCAGCTGGGTTTCTTTTTGGGGGCTGAAACGAACATTTCTTATGGGAAAGGATTAATTTATTACTTGAAACAAATTTTACTTTTAGCCAATTTCATTACAAATTCTAAAACCGAAATTTTAGACTTGATGGCATTTATTGTGAATTGTTAATACTGTAGTGTAAGGAATGTTTCTATTTAATTTATAAACCAATTTGTTGTTATTCAATGCTTTTAGAGTGTGTTTGGAATGTAATAAAATAAGAAATGATTTGATTTGTAAATTAAATTTAATTAAATTTTGTGTTTAGAATGTTAAAAAATAAGAAATGATTTAATTTTTAAAATCACAGATTTTATTTTTTTTATTTTAGAAATTTCATCAATTTTAATAGAATTTGTTAGGATTTGATTTGATTTGAAATAAATAGATTATTTTATCCTTAATAATTACTTCTAACCACCTCTCATAAGGGTTAAAATGTAAAATAATAAAATTAAATTAAATCAATTCTCATTTTAATGAATTTCAAACACAAAATTTGATTTATAAATCAATTCAAATCTTATTTTTTTTAAAGTTTTAAACATAAAATTTGATTTCTAAATCAAATTAAATTAAATCAAATTAAATCTATTTTTTATTTTTATTCATCCCAAACACACTCTTAAAGTATGTAAACTTTTGAGGTTGAAGAAAATTAGTTTAGAATATGCATGAACTAACCATGAGGCGTGGCTCAATTCACACCTTAATTTCTGTGCAGGCGAACCTGCAATATAGGGGTTTGAATGTCAGTGGCAGCACATTGTAGTCAGGGTCACGTTATCAGATGTTCGAGTAGCATTAATCTTGGGCGTGGCGGCATCTCATGGGAGAACAAAAAAAAATGCATGAACACCTTGTCCATAACACTTAACCTGATGCAACAAACCCCATAGCATCGAGATATGGTACTGAATGTAAAATTTGTTGCGAATAGAATTTGCTTAACGATTTAGTCAAAAACAATACAAAAAATGCCATATATTTTTGCAGCACATGAATTTTGCAACTCTTTTCCTTTTTCCCTCGAAAAAACGATTTGCAATTGACAAGTATTACCATGCCTTTTGTTTTGCTTGGGTCCTATAATTTTTTTTTTCTTAAATATTGTTGAGCACACATTAGCATCATTAAGTATTGTTGGTTTGAAGCGAAGATTGACTCAACCACTAACATCAAAAGTTGTAAGTTTAATGTCTAAAGTAGTAAAAGCTTAATATCTGCTGGTGTGGTGTCAAACTTGCTCCTTGAGTGAGCACAACCTCAAAGTGAAATCCCAATCCCTTTTGGGCCTAGAGCGACATGGGTATGACCCTCGCTATATTGGCTTACTCAAGAATTGAGCATACGTCCTTTCCTTTAAGCCGCAACATGTTTTTACTACACCATCACCCATGTGAATAGTACTCATGCTTAGGGCTACACACGGGTCGGATTGGGTCGAGTTTTAGGGAAAATAAAATCCAAACCAATCAATTAAACTCAGGTTGGGTTGAGTCGATTTTATTGAAATTTTTTCGGCTAACCAAAACTGAACCAACCCGACCTATAGAATGGTTGAATCAGGTTGGGTCATTGAGTTGTTCTTTTAACCCTTTCCCTTACCGAACACAAATAGTCAAACACGCAGGGCAGAGGCTCTAAGGCTGCCTATGCCTCCTTTCCATCCTTCCCTCTTCCCTTTCCTTGCGACGCTAGTTGCTGGACAAGTGATGATTGACTATGACGGTTTTGGGAGGAGGCGCAATGCAAATCTGGGTGGAGGTGTGACGCAAATCTGATGGCTTGGGGCTTCTGCGTTGTGCACGGCGTGGAGGCGTGACAGCTCTGGGTCGTCGGTGTTGAAGGCTGGTTTTGGAGGGGTGGTCGAACGATCTGGTGGTTGTGCAAAACAGGTGGTGCGCAGATGACAATTTCTGGTGGAGGATGTGGGTTCCAATCTTTGTGACTTCGTGGGTCTTGGTTGATGTTCTATTGGGGCTAGGTGCGCGGTGGTGCTCACGAATCTGGGTCGCGACTGGCTTTGACTTATAGGGGCAATCATTGTCGACAAGGTGACGCCAGATCCGGCGTCAGCGTGGCTGTTGGGCAAGGGTTGGTTAGAGGCGTGATGGTTGACAGGGTTGCAATGGTGACTGATTTGGGCAGGGGTTGGTAGAGGCATGACGGTTTGGATCTCTATGACTGATTTGCAAGGGGGTTTTGGTGGTAGGAGAAGAGCTGAGGAAGTGAGGATGGTGGTGTTTGCTACAAGTGGTTTTGTGAAAGGGGATGGTTGTGAGAATTTGTGGCAGAGCAGGCGCTGGCTTGAGGAGGCAATGGTTATGAGATATTTTTTTCCTTGACTTTCGAGTCATCAGGTTGATTCATTAAACTAGTCACCCAAACTAATACCTGGACGTGTTCATCAAATTTGACCTGAATAGATCCGATTATTTGAACCAACTCAGATATTTTAGATCGAGTAGGGTTAGGTTCGCAGGTTGAGTTGTGCAACCTTACTTATGCTAGTTGTCTTCACACTAGTTATCTGTGAAACTTGTAACATGCCTCAACTTTGAAATGAAACAGTATCAATCTCCTAAACTATATTCTACCAAGATAAAAAAAAAATTGTCTGTTGATCGAAAATACATCCTTTCTTTTAAGATGCTACATACCTTCATTGCTCCATCACCCATGTGAGTAGTATTTGTGCTAGTTATTACTTAAACTTGTGGCATACCTAGACTTTGAAATGAAACAGCCTCTCAATCTCCAAAACTTTCATCTACCAAGAAAAAAAAATGTTTGTTTGGTTTATCGGTCTTAGTATATTACTCTTCTTTCTATTCTCTCAATAAAAATAGATTAAAAAATATATTAAAAGGTCTGCATTTGAAGACAAGAAGACCCTAATAACATGTTTGATTTTGATTAAACTTGAAAAAAAAATCACTTTTTTTTTTTACAAAAAAAACCTGCCAGAAAACTTTTGATTATAAGTTGTTTTCAACATAAAATAAGCTAATCCAACCACATACTAATACTAAACCAAAAGAAAGAAGAATCAGTAATACTAATTGCTTATCAATTGAACTTGAGGATGAGCTGGCACATTATGAGAAACAAACTAACTCGTATTCCTGTAACAATCAGTAAGCATAAATAAATAACTCTACTTATAATAATGTAACAATGTTCACAAGTAAAACTTCACGGCCATGCTGTTACATTTATAATTTTGATTTGAACTTGACAAATAACTGAATTAACATTTAGAATTAAATGAAATGAGGTAACCACTGACACAGCTTCCTTACAATAACTCATCCTCATCGCACTTGATCTCAAGGAAAAAATATAGAAAAATCTATGGTAACAGAAAAATGTTCCCACCATGCCATGAATAAAAGATCAAAACCTTTCTGCCAGTCAAGCAGTAACTGCTCTTAGTTTCGAATATACCTTTCCTGCTGGTGATCCCAGGATAAGGCTACAAAGAGAATCCCTGGCAATCTTAATGTTGGCAAAAGATCCCAGTATGTGAATTTTGGTGTCAGCAATCACGATCCTTGTCTTCGTTGCATTCTCAATAACAAACTTTGTTTTACCACCTTTACCAGATAATCTTCCTATAGCACGAGACAAGTGATCACCTCGAAGTGTTTTAACATCCTTGATCTCAAATGACTCAACATAGAGCTCATCCAAACGCAGAAGCGCAATGGCATCTATGACATCAAAACCCAGCATGAAAGCATGGACAAAATCAGCACATTTTTGCAGGTTACTAATATCAGGTGTATCTGGCCTTGTCTTCAGCTCAACTTTCCGAGCCTTCAAATTCATACGGATGTCAATTTTCATCTGTTCATATATGGGAGTATAGATATCCATCCAAGCTTTCTTGAGAGGGGTATAACGATGTGGTGGAACAGACACCTTGCGGAACTGAACCTGACCATCAGACATCTCATGAGGTTTCAAAGGCTCAAACTTTGGCTTTGGCGGTAAAGGTTTGGTTTCAGATGGGACAACTTCAACTTCCATGGAAGAAGATGCCTCGTTTGACTGCATTGTGCAACTGTTCTAAGGGCAACCCAAAATAAAGGCAGATTTAAAAACTACAGAAGTAGACATAAAAAGGCATATGTTAATAAGCCAAATCTACTTCGACAATTCTAAATATCAGCAATTCAGTGACAACAATTAAGGGCATATTAAACAAATTTCTATTGCCATGTTGGTGATTACTATCACAGAATACATAACTTTGAGCCAATACCAGTACTACCTTATATCTCTAACCCATTGCAAACTTCAACAATTTGAATATTATGCTAATACACAATACACTTCACCTCATTCATAATTTTTGAAACATTTGCATTTTCTATAGTATTCACCATTAAAACAGATACTATGCTATGATTAGAATACTCTCGCCTGATACTAAAACAGTTTTTACCGGAAGAACATGAAGCTAGGGAACTAGAGCCCTTGTTTGATTAGTAACAAAACTTACCCTACTAAACAAACCCTTTTGACCCCTTCCATCTCTTAGAGTAGTTATTGAAATTCATATTCCCCCACACATTAAAAACGAATAGGAAAAAAAAAACTATGAATTCTCACATACTCTTTTAAGTTCAGACACCAAACAGAGGTTTAGGGTTCAACTTGAACCAGTTAGTCATGGATCAAATAAGGCACCAAATTTTTCTCAGTCATGCTGCCATATTGACATACAGTGAGGCCTTTTCTCATATTGCCACAATAGCAGATCAAATTCAAACCAGTGAATTACTACAAATGAAGGTTCCTTAGCAAAAAGAACAAACATCACACAGATAGTCAACCAGCACTTTTCACACAAACAGACATAGCCCTGAACAGTGATAATCGAAGTCACACACATATGAACAAACCCCATTTTAGTTCCGTAAAAAAAAAAAAATATTTTGAAGGAACCCCATGTTGTTCCTTCACTCTCACACTTATAACCAGTGAAAATCAGGTTCTGATCTCAGAAACCAAATTTGAGGAAAAAGTAGAGAGAGAGAGAGAGTACGACGGAGCACGTACCTGTGATGGTGAGCAGAAGAAGATGAGAACACAGCAGTTATGGCAGTACTCTAAGAAAGAAGGGCGCAACAGCAAAGGGGGTAAAGGATACGAGGAAGTTGTTAGGGCTGCACATGGGTCGGGTTTAGGGAAAATAAAAATCCAAACCAATTAGTTGAGGTCGGGTCGGGTTGGATCGGATTGAAATTTTTTTTCCTGGTAACCCGAACTGAAGCAACCTGATTACAATCGGGTTGGTTCGGGTCGGGTAGTCGGGTTGTTCAAATTTTCATCCATAATCAATACACACTCAAATTTTGCAATAAACAGTACACACTTCGTTAAACTCTGCAATAAAATCTTTTTTTAAGAAAACTTAACATCCCATTCCAGATTAGAATACTACATTGTCAAGTGAACACATGTTCCTGAACCATCACGCGAACAAAATCGAGACAAATGCTCCTCAAATATGAAATACAAATGCAAGAGTAGGACTTTTAGAAAAGACATATCCTCAAAGGAAGGCTTGCTATCCAATATAAAACACATCACCACAATATGCAGATAGCCCTATTAGCCCAGCAAAAGCACACAATATTCACTGTTAAATCCCAAACTTTGAAATTCTGAGATGAGATGCACAGAAACAAATTCTTATATTAAACAGTACAATTACCACAATGCACTTATCTAAAGTCGATCAGCAGCAGCCAATTACCTAGCTGATAACGAAAAGTGACAGAGTATACATACAATTCAGGTAAAACTCCTCAAAGTCAATCCTTCCTTCTAGCCCTTTACTTGCAGTATTGATATTTATGCATATTAACACCAAATCCCAAAAATATACACTACCATTGTAATACTTAAGTAAACAGTTAATATATTTATTAAAAAAAGAAAAACAAATTCCATGTGTTTTTCTTTTTGGGTCTGAAACAAATTCCAGTTGCTGTTCTTTAGGTAACCATGAGCATAACTGGTGAACAGCACTAGCCATAGTTGCTTAAGTCACTGCTTTGCATGGAAGTTAAAAATTTGCAGGCAGAAGAAAGTTTCAGTTTCGAAGTTCACAAAATTGTGAGAAATCCCCAGCAAAAATTCTAGAGATTCTGAACCTCGGTGTTCTCTAAAACAGAGAATTGAATTCGGATATTCAAAACAATATTGGAATAAGATGACCTATTATCATGAAAACGTAACACTAAGGACTGGAATTTGAACTAGCATTGGTGGTACATGAAATTTTAACTGTACAGTAGCAGTTTGGGTAGAATATATACTTCAAAAGATTCATTGAACAGAACAAACTGTGAAAACAACACAAAAGGAGTACTTGATATGAAGACTATAATCACCCAAAAGCTAGACATAAATTTTAAATAAAAGGAAATTAAGTGGCACCATTGGCATTATAAACAGAGCCATAAAATGATAACATTGGAAAGTACATCACGATTCCCTAACAATTAATGATTAAATACAAATATCAGTCAGAAAAATACAACCACTTTGGAATAAGACAACCACAGCATCATATATTCAGAAACACTGATGGTTCAGACATTTTATCAAATAGGTCATGCACAAATGGGATAAACAAAAACTCATACAACAAAGGGCAGCCACATTGACCAACGCACCAAAATAAAAAAAAAAATTAAAGGAAAAAAGGCAAAATAAAGAGAGGAAAAAAATGAGAGAAACAGTAATGGAGAGAGCTAAGTGGCTAACCTCTCTCTAACGGTGGTGGCTGGGTGAAAACGGTGTGAGCACGAAATGAGAGCAGCAAGCCAGTGGGTGGCTGTGCCCAGAGGAGAGGAGGAGCAACGAGTGAAAACGGTGACCCAACAAAACGAGTGAAAATGGGTGAAAACGGTGTGAGCAAGCACGAAACGAGACGCCGGTGGTGGCTGTGCCGAGAGGAAAGGAGGAGCAACGAGTGAGAGAGGGCTGAGAGCCGGAAATTGAGCAGCGGCAGAGGTGGCGGTGGCGGGTTAGTGGAGGGTTTCAATTTGGGGATTAAGCAGAGAGTGAGCAGCTGTGCCTGTGTGAGCGTGAGGCTTCGGGCACGGGCAGAACCAAAAACGAAACAAAGGTATACGGGCTATCTAACATCAGTTGCGATATTCTTCCCGTGCATAGTATATATATCTATTTTAACACTTATTTTTTTACACATTACTACATGCGATATTTATTAAAAATTAAAAAAAAATTAACACATATTACATACGATAACGCATAAAAAATAAGTTTTGAAATAAGTGTATATATTATACGTGATAAAATGATCATTTTTTATCTAATCATCTTTTGTAGGATATATTTTGTAAATCATACCCATTGATTTTATTAAAAAACACATAAATAATTATAATCTATGAACTATAGAGAAGACACAGGACACAATATGAATATAAACAAGGAGATACATCAAATTTAAAAAATTATAGAATATAAATATGTCATATATATATATATATGTATAAATTAATTAATATATAAGTAAATTAAAGAATTTGGTTTATATATATATATATATATAATTACAAAATTTAAAAAAAAATTTAGAATTCATTAATATTATTTTGGTAAGTTTGAAGATTTATAATATCTTAATATATGTCATATGTGTCAATATTTACTACCTAGTAAGTCATTCTTAAAAATATGAAGATAATTTCTATTGACATTCTAAAAAATCTCTTAAACTAACTTCTTTTAAGAGAACTAATTATGTACAAATACATATGTATCCAAAAAAATTAACTAGAAAAAATACTGATGCGAGGCAAACTTTGGTGACGACGAAGTGAACGACTTAGTATGAGCAGGAGTAGATGAAAATAGTGGTGTGTGAAAAGATAAAACTTAAAAATCTAATAGTGGTATGTGAAAAGATAAAACTTAAAATACTGGTATGTGAAAGTAGTGACTTTGGACGTCAATCATGTGATTGAGTTTGAGTGAGTTACGAGCTTACTAATTGAATATTAGTTGTGGAAACTATTTTTTTTTTTAAATATTAATGGGTCATGTCCTAGACGTGTTAAGACGTGTCCGAGACGTGTCTAAGCGTGTCCGAGATGTGTCTAAACTAAAAATAATAATTTTTTTTAATCAGACACATTTGGACAAACAGGACACGTGTGTCGTACGAGTATTTTCATGTGTCTGACACGGATACGTATCCGACAGGCGGACACGCTTCAAAAACGGCGTGTCTGTGCTTCATAGGTTATGATGAATGACTTGTAACTTATTGATTCATTTTTTTTAAGTTGTACAACTGTATAAATATTATCAGTTAAAATCTATAGGTTTTTAGCATGCACAGTTATGATTTTAAGAATTTTTTTTTAAATATTATTGTGTGTAAATATTACCAGTTAGAATTTGGTAATATTTTTTTTGGTGGCGAATGACAAAGGACGATGCCACCGATGGCAGATGGTGGTGGTGATGTGTAAAACTAAAAACATAAAACCAAAAAAAAAAAGGAAACCTGCAAAAAATAAAAAATAAAAAGTGTATCATACACCCTAATATTAGAGGGTGTATAATAGCAACAGCTCAAATGTATATAAATATTTATCTAAAACGACGTCATTTTATTCGAGTCATCATGTCATCGAGTTGGTTTATTGAACCCGTTACCCGAATCAATAAGTAGATAAATAGATTGGGTTCAACCTGAACAAATTTAATGACCCAAACCAACACATATATTTTATATTGAATTAGGTCAAGTTGATCTTGGGTCGACCCAGACCCATGTCCAACCCAAGAAGTTGTCTTGGCTTTATAGGGACGTCCTTTGTCTTCTTAAATTTTGTTTGAGGCTATTCCTGTCCTTTCATTTTTTTTTATTTTCTATTTTTTACATTTTTCCCGTTATCTTACTCTACATCTACAAAATACAAATCGTATCTTGAGTGCACTTGGTGTTCAGGATGAAGATTTGCTAATGATGGTCTCTGGTGGTGGTGCTGCTTCTAGGTATGCCTTTTCATTCATTTATATTACATTGCAGTATCGCACTGTTATGGGATAATGCTGGGGAAATCCTCTTTTTCAAATAACTTCAGCTAAATTGATGCCATTTTGTATAGGGAAACTGTAAAGAATATGCATAAATAAGAAAATCAGGTGATACTTCTGCAAAGATGGTAGTGGAAGATGTTTAGTGGGTACCGCTTGAAAATAGACTTACTATAGTTTTAGATCAGACATTATTTCTATAATTTGATCTATTTCTCTCATTTGCTCGCCATCCATGTAATTTGAATGTGAAAATAGTAAAAGAATAAAGAGAGAAGCCATTGCATGCTAGAGAACTACTTGGTTATTGACATATGATATGATGCACGTCTCTTACTTTAATCTTTATATGTTCTACATCAATTTTTGGAAATGTATATTTTCATTGAAATAGAAAATATCAATAACTTGCTATACTTTTTGTGATAAACTTAAATTATTTCAGTGAACCTACCGATGATTTGAGGGTAAATGCTGATGGATCTGCTGTAAATCCTGGTGCTTTCCAGCAGCACATTAGAAATAGTCCTAATTTGATGGGTCGTCTCTTTCAGGTAAAATTGATGTTTCTTTTATTACAAAGTTTAGCCATTTTCTTTATCAAAATTTGAAGCACATACATGATATGATACTCTTGTGCTTAATAAATTTATTGAAACATATTCCTTTGCTACTGATTAGTGGTTTAGATGTAAATGTAATTCAATTCTAAATTATTTTGATATATTTTGGACTGTTTTAATCACTTTCTGTGCTTTCTTGTTCTTTGGTTCTTTCTTTTATGATATGCTATATTATGACCATCTTTATATTGGAACGTACAGTCTGATCCGGAGTTGGCACAAGCTATTCTAGGGAATGATCTTAATAGGTTGCAGGAAATTGTATGATTGCGCCATCGCCAAAGAGATGAATATCAGCCTCAGAAAGAAGAAGAGCTTGTAAGTAGGCTGTATGGTGACTATTGTTTCTTCACATTTGTCAAGAGATTGTGTTCTATTGTATCATTACAAGCTGCTTTACTCATAATCCATTGGAGTTCTTCTTTTTTATTCCTTGTGCTTTGCCGTTATTCCGTTAGTATATTTTGTTCCTAAATTTGTTTGACTTCTTTTTTCTAGGCTCTTCTATATGCTGATCCTTTTGATGTTGAAGCACAAAAGAAGATTGAAGCTGCCATCCGCCAGGTCAGTTTTTTTTTTTTCTTGGACATTTCTGTTAGATATAAAAACAATTTATGAACCTCCACCTTCCAGCTTAAGTATTTGGGAGAGTTGACTTTTGACATGGTATTAGAGCCATTATGACTAATTAGTCATGAATTTGCTCCTTGCTGCCCCTAATTGTCCACAGTAAAAGCATGAGTGGGTGTGTTGGGGATAAAAATCACTCATGGACCTTCACCTAGCAGCTTAAGCTTTTGGGAGAGTTGATTTTTGACAGTTTCATTGTTTAATTGTTTAACATTAGGTAAAAGTTATAATTTACAACTCTAAGAGGTGTTTTATAAGGGGCTTGTCCCCTTTAAAACTCCTGATACATCCACTGGTAGGACATCTGTTTACACTAGTGTTTGGGATTGTCTAGGCCCTGCCATGTATGTATTAATTATCAATTGTTATTCATTAATTTAAAATCACCTATTTATTATGTTTGCTTTCCTGAGGTATGATTATGTCCTATGTGATTATGTAAATTTATGTTGAATATATATATCTTGCGACTTGCAATGATTCTAATGAATTCAAGAGCATATTGTTGACCTGATCATGTCCTTAACAGAGCTAAATGGTCAATCAACATTTGTTGAAATATTGACTTATCTTCCAGAAAAATATTAAATTAAATCTTCTTTGTCCCATTAATCTTTAGTTAACTAGTTTATAGTTTGTTTGTGATAATTTCTTGGCTAAACACTAATATTGCCTTATCACATAAATTTCAGCAAATTTGTAAATTTGTTCTAGTTGGTGTGGAGTGCAGAACACAAATATTTAGTCATTCCCAGTTTCTATTAGATTACCTCGTTACATGCAACCTATTACTTGTTATCCTCAATAGCCACTGTTTATAACAATTGATCATGTTTTAATCTTTTCCCCCCTCTTTCCTGATGCACGATATCATTATTTTTTCTACTATGAATAACGTCATTTCAACTAATTTTACAGAAAGGAATTGATGAAAATTGGGCAGCTGCACTAGAACATAATCCTGAAGCTTTTGCTAGAGGGGTATGTATGATTTTCAACTGTTGTATTAAATTCTAATAGCTTTGTTGTTTTTCATATTAAAATCCAAGCCCTTTATGTAATATTTCAGGTCATGTTGTATGTTGACATGGAGGTTAATGGTGTCCCACTGAAGGTAAGTTGCTTGTCACAACAAATGCATTCTTCAAATTCAGGGTTTTATAAGTACACAGATTAAAAGCATTATATTTCTTTTAGTCCCCCTGCTTTCATTTATTACTTTCTGAAAAATTGTACATGACTAGACTGCTTTCTCAAGCTGTGAGGGACTACTATGCCTACTGTAGATTTAATTTGGTAGTGCATGCTATCTACTGCAGTTTTTCTTGCCCTCTTCAATGACAGGGGGATATGAAATGGAACATGCATCAATTGGATTTTCACTTTGTTTTAGGCATTTGTTGATAGTGGAACCCAGTCTACCATTATATCAAAAAGCTGTGCTGAGCGTTGTGGGTATGTATATTATGTATAATACTATGATATGATTAAATTTATTAGGTAGCATATTTGCATGCCTATGAATTTATTCTACTATGACATATCTAGATAGATGTGCAATTGAGGAAGTAAAATTCATCTTAATCGCTTGTGTATTATGTTCTATAGGTGAATTAAACATAAAACAGATAGTTCAGAGACTGATATAAAACAAGAAAAAGAAAATTCAGGAATATAGGGAATATAATCCATGATCATACATTTGTCTGGATGCTGTATAAGAGCTTGAAATATGGTTTGAGAGCCTGACATTTGTTAAGCTTGTGAATTATGCAATAAAAATCACTGGCTGCAGGTGCTAGATAAGTTTGTGAATGGCTTTGAAGAAAATTAGTGTTGCTTAAATCTAGCAGAGAGACATTAAAGGTCTTTTTTGTGAGCCTTAAGATTTCTGCGCAGAGAGACATTAAATCCATTCTGTTTTAATGAATTGCTTCTTTTATGAAGTTTCATCTCAAAACCATTATTAGTTTTTGTGAGCCTTAAGGGTCTCTCTCTTTCTGGTTGACTTGTTCTTGAATGAATGATGTGTTCTTATTCTGTTCACTTGTATTTCTAGATAATGGTGTTTTGTAAGTTGCCAGATTTTAAAATGTGGGAATTTTTTTCCATTGGTCATGTTATCTTCCAGATTGTTGAGACTTTTAGATCAGCGTTACATAGGAATTGCTCATGGAGTTGGCCAATCAGAAATATTGGGTCGAATACATGTAGCTCCAATCAAGGTAATGTTTTAACAGGTCTTATGGAAGTAATTTTATGTTGCTGAAGTCGTGTGTGTCTTATTGCTTGCTGGTATTTATAGATAATTATAATTATAATATGTTTAGTCAATCTGTGTAGATGTCTATTTTGGAGATCAATTATATTTGGTGTTGTATTTTTTCTTATAACATTAGGGAGCAAAATTAACAGACGTATAAAGCTTTTGGCTGGTATAATTGTATTACTTATTCAAACTGTATAAATGTTTTACTGAGAAGGATATTTGTTGTTTGTGATTTAAATTTTAATGTTGTCAGTTATCTCCCTCTGCCTCCCTTTATATATGACAGTTTTGTGCCATTCATTTTATTGTGAATGCTTATTGTATAGTGTATGACTTTCTTTATCTGTCTAGTGTCTACTGGAGGTCATGTTATTGTATATTACGGTTTTGATGACATCTCTCTTCATGTGTCACTATCACCGATGGAAAAATGTTTCATTTATGAAGGAATTATTCCAATTTAATCATTTGAGATTAATTTATTTTAATTTGCACTGAAATGACTGACCATTCTCTTACAGTATGTTTCTGTCCATTTTATGCTTCACTCCAACTTCCATTTTGTGTATGTCTTTTTTTCCTGTAGATTGGGAATATATTTTACCCTTGCTCATTCTTAGTGCTGCATTCTCCCAATATGGAGTTTCTCTTTGTGCTGAATATGCTTCGAAAGCACCAGGTACCATCCTTAGTTGCAATCTTGGATATCATCACTTAGTAATTACACTAAGCTGCTATTCTTATAGATGTGGCTCATGTCTGCAGTGTATAATTGATTTAAGAGAAAATGTTTTGCGAGTTGGTGGAGGAGAAGTTTCTGTGCCATTTTTGCCAGGTTGGTTTTCCAATCTGTGGATTTGTAGTAATGACCATTTTTTCTCCTTTTATGTTTTCATAGCTCTTTTCAACTTGATCCTGTTGTAGATTTTATATATTGTTAACCTTTTTGTCTGTTATGTTCAGAGAAAGACATACCATCTCGGTTTCTAGATGAGGAAAAGTATTCTAAAGAAGCTTCAAGCTCTGGTGGCCCAGTAAGTATACTTCTAATTGTTGGGTACCAGAGTTATAGAAACAATATCACACAGTTAAAATAGAATTAAGAAAATAGGAACTGACACACAATATTTAACGTGAAAAATCTTTTTTGCTTCTAGAATGGTGATTTGAGAGAAAAACCACAATTCTTGCAAGAATAGAATCGTCACCAAACCTCTTTTCACGTTTTACTAATTTATGTGGAAGAAAAGTTAATAAGAATAGAATTGTTAATACTGTAAGGAATGTTTCTATTTAATTGTTAAACCAATTTGTTGTTACTCAATGCTTTTAAAGTATATAAACTTTTGAGGTTGAAGAAAAGTAGTGTAGAATATGCATGAACTAACCATGAGGGGTGGCTCAATTCACACCTTAATTTCTGTGTAGGCGAACCTGCAATATAGGGGTTTGAATGTCAATGGCAGCACATTGTAGCCAGGGTCACATCATCAGATGTTCGAGTAGGAATTAATCTTGGGTGGTCAGACATCGTGTTGGTGACATCTCATTGTTCCTTATCTTTTCCCACGATTTGTGTGTATATGAGAGGATGAAAACAATGATACTTTGTCATAAATTATGGCTTTTCTGGTTTGCTTTGCATTTTGTTTTGATGACTAGTTACATCATCTCATGTGAGAACAAAGAAAAAAATGCATGAACACCTTGTCCATAACCTGATGCGCATCGAGATATGGTACTGAATGTAAAATTTGTTGCGAATAGAATTTGCTTAACGATTTTTAGCAAAAAAACAATACAAAAAGTGCCATATATTTTTACAGCAGATGGATTTTGCAACTCTTTTCCTTTTTCCCTCGGAAAAAACGATTTGCAATTGACAACTATTACCATGCCTCTTGTTTTGCTTGGGTCCTATAATTTTTTTCTCTTAAATATTGTTGAGCACACATTAGCATCATTAAGTATAGTTGGTTTGAAGCGAAGATTGACTCAACCACGAACATCAAAAGTTGTAAGTTTAATATCTAAAGTAGTAAGCTTAATATCTGCTAGGGTGGTGTCAAACTTGTGTTGAGGGAGCATGACCTCAAAGTAAAATCCCAATCCCTTTTAGGCCTGGAGCGACATGGGTATGACTCTCGCCACACAGGGTTATTCAAATATTGAGCATACGTCATTTCCTTTAAGTCGCTACATGCTTCTACTACACCATCACCCATGTGAATAGTACTTATGCTAGTTGTCTTCACACTAGTTATTGCTGAAACTTGCAACATGTCTTGACTTTAAAATGAAACAGTCTCAATCTCCTAAACTTTATTGTTTATTCTACCAAGAAAAAAAATTGTCTGTTTGGTTTATTAGTTTATCCTGTGAGTATGACTCTCCCCACTGAGATTTACTCAAGGATCGAAAATACGTTCTTTCCTTTAAGATGCTACATACCTTCATTATTCCATCACACATGTGAGTAGTATTTACGCTAGTTATTAGTTAAACTTATGGCATAGCTCGACTTTGAAATGAAAGTATGAAACAGCCTCTCAATCTCCTAAACTTTCATCTACCAAGAAAAAAAAAAGTTTGTTAGGTTTATCGATCTTAGTATTACTCCTCTTTTTACTCTCAATAAAAATAGCTTAAAAAAAGAAGATTAAAAGGTCCTGCATTTGAAGACAATAAAACACTAATATCATGTTTGATTTTGATTAAATTTGAAAAAATAATCACTTTTTTTTTAAAAAAAAACCTGTCAATAAACTTTTGATTATAAGCTGTTTTGATCATAAAATAAGCTAATCCAAACACATGCTAATACTAAAAATCAAGAGAAGGAAGAATCAGTAACACAAATTGCTTATCTATTGAACTTGAGAATGAGCTGGCACATTACGAGAAAGAAACTAACTCGTATTTCTGTAACAATCAGTAAACATAAATAAATAACTCTACTTATAATAATGTATCAATGTTCACAAGCAAAACTTCACAGCCATGCTGTTACATCTATAATTTTGATTTGAACTTGACAAATAGCTGAATTAACATTCAGAATTGAATGAAATGAGACAACCACTGACGCACAGCTTCCTTACAATAACTCATTCTCATCACACTTGATCTCAAGGAAAAATTATAGAAAAATCTATGGTAACAGAAAAATGTTCCTACCATGCCATGATTAAAAGAAGATCAAAACCTTTCTGCCAGCCTAGCGGTTACTGCTCTTAGTTTCGAATATACCTTTCCTGCTGGTGATCCCAGGATAAGGCTACAAAGAGAATCCCTGGCAATCTTAATGTTGGCAAAAGATCCCAATATGTGAATTTTGGTGTCAGCAATCACGATCCTTGTCTTCGTCGCATTCTCAATAGCAAACTTTGTTTTACCACCTTTACCAGATAATCTTCCTATAGCACGAGACAAGTGATCACCTCGAAGTGTTTTAACATCCTTGATCTCAAATGACTCAACATAGAGCTCATCCAAACGCAGAAGCGCAATGGCATCTATGACATCAAAACCCAGCATGAAAGCATGGACAAAATCAGCACATTTTTGCAGGTTACTAATATCAGGTGTATCTGGCCTTGTCTTCAGCTCAACTTTCCGAGCCTTCAAATTCATACGGATGTCAATTTTCATCTGTTCATATATGGGAGTATAGATATCCATCCAAGCTTTCTTGAGAGGGGTATAACGATGTGGTGGAACAGACACCTTGCGGAACTGAACCTGACCATCAGACATCTCATGAGGTTTCAAAGGCTCAAACTTTGGCTTTGGCGGTAAAGGTTTGGTTTCAGATGGGACAACTTCAACTTCCATGGAAGAAGATGCCTCGTTTGACTGCATTGTGCAACTGTTCTAAGGGCAACCCAAAATAAAGGCAGATTTAAAAACTACAGAAGTAGACATAAAAAAGCATATGTTAATAAGCCAAATCTACTTCGACAGTTCTAAATATCAGCAGTTCAGTGACAACAATTAAGGGCATATTAAACAAATTTCTATTGCCATGTTGGTGATTACTATCACAGAATATATAACTTTGAGCCAATACCAGTACTACCTTATATCTCTAACCCATTGCAAACTTCAACAATTTGAATATTATGCTAATACACAATACACTTCACCTCATTCATAATTTTTGAAACATTTGCATTTTCTATAGTATTCACCATTAAAACAGATACTATGCTATGATTAGAATACTCTCGCCTGATACTAAAACAGTTTTCACCGGGAGAACATGAAGCTAGGGAACTAGAGCCCTTGTTTGATTAGTAACAAAACTTATCCAACTAAACAAACCCTTTTGATCCCTTCCATCTCTTAGAGTAGGTATTGAAATTCCTATTCCCCCACACATTAAAAACTAATAGGAAAAAAATAAAATAAAATAAAAACTATGAATTCTCACATAGTCTTTTAAGTTCAGACACCAAACAGAGGTTTAGGGTTCAACTCAGTGTTATTAATAGCGGATGGCAGTCCATGACGGAAAACCAAAATCCGCCATACAAATATGGCAGATGGCATTGCAAAAAATGGAGGAAGCATGGCGGCTGAATTAAAAAAAATAAAGTATATACAGAAAAACACACAAAAATAACTGCTGAATATAATAAATAATAAAAGCTAATAAAGCTAATAACATATACCAAGAACAATAAAATTAAAAATATATTCTATGAAATAAAATTCATAAAAAGTATCACAATTCAGAAGCATAAAGAAAAAACATAACTGTCATAACTCATAACATAAGCAATTAAGCATAAGGTCAATAGAAAATAGAAACTAACAATACTAACAAGTAAGAAAAAAGTGACAAGACAAGACACAAGAAGAAAACAGAGACTTAGATAGGAAACTAGAGTGCAGCAAGTAGCAACTGAAAACAGAGAGTTTGAGAGTTGAGAGTGAGTACTGAGTGTAAAACCCAAAAAAAGGAGAGTAGTGTAAAATAACACAGTCAGAAACAGAAAAAAAAAAATGAATGGGGATTGAAAACTGACCAACAAACTCAGAGAAGAACAACTGAGAAAGAAATAAAGAAAGAAAGAAGAAGTGAGAACAGAGACAGAGAGCTGAGAGCATGTCATTACTTCGGAAAACCGAGGTAAAAAAAATTTGAGTTATTAATAGCGGATGGCGGCGCCATAAAATCCCCATTTGAGTTCCGTCAAAAAAATATTATTTTGAAAGAACCCCATGTTGTTCCTTCACTCTCACACCCATAATCAGTGAAAATCAGGTTCAGAACTCAGAAACCAAATTTGACGAAAAAGTGGAGAGAGAGAGAGAGAGTGCGATGGAGCACGTACCTGCGATTGTGAGCAAATGAAGATGAGAACGCAGCAGTTATGGCGGTACTCTAAGAAAGAAGGGCGCAACAGCAAAGAGGGTAAAGGATACAAGGAAGTTGTCTAGGGTTTATAGGAACGTTCTTTGTCTTCTTAAATTTTGTTTGAGGCAATTCTTGTCCTCTCGTTTATTTTTTTTTTTTGTTTTTATTTTTTTACATTTTTTTTCGTTACCTTGCTCTATATCTACAAAATACAATCATATCATTTTTTTTTTTCTTTTATTCTATATGGATACACCGGTATATAATCATTATGTAGCCTATCATTTACGATTTTTTTTTTAATTTCATTATATAATGATACGATGGTTTCTAATCATATTTTTAAACTTAAAAAAAAATTGACTTATAAATTTTAATATTTTAAAAAATAAAAATATTTTTTATAAGTGAAACTTATCAATTGTCGAAAGACTAAAAATAAAAAAAAAATATTGAATTACTTAGCAATGAAGGCAAATTATTGTCATTTTCAAAATTTTATATTATTATTGACCGATATATTTTTATTGGCTTGATTTGCCTAATCTATATCAATTTGATTTTAGTCTCTATCATAAATAAAGTTAAATATGATTAAATTATTAATTAATAAATATTCATCGAATATTAAAACTTATATAATTAAACACTTAATATGCTTGACTTATCGACTATTGAGTAATTATAAACGATATGTCTTTATTGGATCCAAGTATATTAGTATAAACTTGACACACTATCTTAATCTTTAGTGGATAAGCATATGTATTGAATCTTATCCCTTATATAAGCATTGTGTCGATTGATCTACATTTTTTATTTTATTTATTTGATTATATTATTTATTTGATAATATATATTGCATTATTACTTCTCAATATCACTTAAATGAGAAAGTTAATATAAGTTATTCAATCTTCTCAATATTTCCTAAATGGAGAAGTTAATATAGGTTATTTAGTTTTTGTGACTTATCAAGAGAGTTGTAGCAATTGCAAATGCATCTAATATGAGAGGCTAGAGTTATGTGTTTTTACTTTTGTCCTTGTATAAAACTATGAGAAAAGGTAAAGCTAAATGACCATTTGAAAAAGTGGATACCAAAACCAGTTATTATCAGTAATAGATATTCACTTCTTTGCCCCACACTCTAATCTTTATTTTCACTCAAACAGATTCCCACCCACCAAGCCTTTGATTGATGGAGTACCATGACCGACCAATGTGGAGCTCTTTCGTGTCATCAAACAGTCCAAAAGGCACCACCTTAGGAACTGGCAAAAACAGTTAATATTGAAGTTAGCCTTAATTTTTTTTTTCCCCCTCCTGAAGTAGCCTTGAATTTAAAGGCTAATGGTTTAAATATTTGTTTCTTATTAGTGAAAAATTGGAAATTTATTTGTAAGTAATTATCATAATAATATTGAAGAAAATTTTATATTCAAATAAACATATATTGGGTGGCAGTTTTAGGTAATTTTGGGTTATTGGCTTGTTGCTCATAAATTCTGAACATTAACCCCGTTCTTTTTCTTTTATTCATCTGAAGTTACCCTGGAATTTTCAGGCTAGTGGCTTTTATACTTTTTTATTAATGAAAAACTATATATTTATTTTATACAAAGAATAAACATATCATACATATAAAAGTTTCAAGAAATATGAGGGCAAAGGTCCACCATTGTTAACCTACTTATATATAAATAGACTATAAAATCGGACCACAGAACAAAGAAAGTCCATACAAGTGATTCTTATATAAACTTTGAGCAAAGTTCAATACATATATATTGTCAAAAAAAAAGTTGAATACATATATAAGCATAATTCAGAGCAAAATAAAATGAGGGCCAAGAAAGTTGACTCCATATGTTATTTATTTTCTTTTTATTTCTCATGTAATATGTCCACTATATATCCAATGACTCGTTTGGACATTTTCCTATTGACAGAAACACACTGCAGTTTCTGACTAGAAAATTGATGGTTCTTCTAGTTATGCATCTTCACTACAAGAGGACTCTTAACTTTGTGCTTGCTATCTGACCACCACAACTCCCAAAACACATAACCTGCTGCAGGTTTGCCTGCCTCTATGCCCTTCAAAATAATCTTGAATGTCTTCTTTTCACCAATTTTGTTAAATGTCAAAGATCTTGGCTTAACCAAGACTGAAACCCCATGAGGTGCCTTGACATGCACCTGATATGTACCTGGTGACCCAACATTTGTAACTGTACGAGTAATTTTCAAGTGTTTCCCAAGATTTGGCATCGTGATTGAAGGATAGTTAAAATCTAATATGCTGTAAGACTTTGGACAAGTGTGGGGCCTCCTAGAAAACATCCTAATTAGTGTCTGGTTGTAACCATGAGCACATAGGAAGTTCAAGTAATCAGCAGTGTTTAGATCATAAACAAGCCCGGGGTCCATTGCTATAGTTCTTGTTGAATGTGTCCTGCACCATAAGCAAATGGAGTTGCTTCTTGCTTGGATCGAAATTGGTCTGTTTTTGTCATCTAGTATCATTGCTGAAAGTGCATGAATTTTGATAAGTTAGGAAAGTTACACAAAAATGGGAAATGTTTCTTCTATGCATGAGATTCTACATTTCCCATATGCCTGTTATCGATGTATAATTTATTGGTTAACGTGTGTATTGATTGGTTATCAAAATAGTAATCTACTTCCAACTTATCAGTAATAGATTCCTAATTCGATAACCAATTGATACACATTAACTAATATTTTACACATCCTTAAGAGGTGCATGAGAGATATAAAATCTAATGTGTAGAAATAACAAAATTGCACAAAAATATGGCACATTTTGTGGGGCAAGATCTTCGTGATGTATGTCTTAAAGACTTGTGTACTGCATATATACCAGTAGTCATGATTGCGGATTTTAAAGCTGCAGGACTCCAATTCGGATGTAGTGTTTTGAGAAGGCCAACGATGCCAGAAACATGAGGGCAAGATGCAGAAATTCCTGACCCTATATAATATGGAATCTTGCGATTATCTGGTGCAAGACCAGTTGGACTCACGGCTTCTGTGAATGTATAAAGAATGTCCACACCTGGTGCAGTGATGTCAGGCTGAAAATGAAAACAAAAACTATAATTGGAAAGTTATCTTTAGATTATGTCAAAGGAACAAATTAACGATTATTTGAATTTACTAATGGCAAAGTTAGTGTTGAAACAAAGAGTGGACCTTGAGGATTATTGGCTGGATGGGATTAGGCTCCCTAGATGAAAATGAAGCGATTACCGGAGCTGGTTTACTCCTAGTAGAGTTTTTGCTCTGGTCATGTAAGCCATGGGGGTCCCTCAATATATGCATAGATATATATTGATTAATTAGTTGCTAGAAGCATGTTTTTGGAATTTCTGAATCCAAAAGGATTGGTGTAAGAGAAAGATAAATTACTTGGTGCCTTTGAGGTAGGAATAAACATATTCACTATCTGTTTAACTGATGTGTGAAGTAGGCAACAAATGAGCAAATGCCATAATATCATTACCACGTTGCTTATTGTTTGCCAAAATTAGTCCTACTGCGCCTGTAGAAAGAGCTTGCTCCTCCGCATAAATTAATCCACCAAGCTCCCCTAGGAGGCAGACCAGGATTTTGCCCTTTGCCTTCTTAGGATCAAGAGTTCCAACCTGACAGATTTGACTGCAAGAAATCATGACAAATTAATGTACCAAGAAACAATAATTAAACAAACTTGACAAATTGAAATGAATCTCGTGTTGGAAATATAAACTTGATTAATTACTCACTATGCATGTATCTAGATTTTCATGCACTTATAATTTTTAAGACTCAAAGTTTCAAGAAGTTTGGTGCATTGTATTAGATAAGTCTAGAGACATGCTCTGCGCCTATAAATATCCTTGTACTTGTGCTACTCAAAGTAAGCCAAGAAATCCAATTGAAGTAAGTTTCATTAGAAGTCTTCTTCCTCCTCTATCAATCTCCTCTATATCCTTCAATGTGGTATCAAGAACCTATTAATCCTTTGAAGATGGCCTCCTCCTTTTTTGCAGTTTTCAATCTCACAAAAGATAATTTTAATAATTGTGTGTCCGTATGAGAACAATTTTTGGTTCACAAGAAGTATGAGAGTTGATTAAGAATGACTATGAAGTACTGGCAAATGAAGGAGCCTTAAATCAAACACAAAAAAACCAATTGCAAAGAAATCATAAATTGGATCAACATGTTCTTAGCATCATTTATGTGGCTTTGGATGATAATATGTTTGAAAAAGTTTCTTGTGCAACTAAGGCAAAACAAGCTTGGGAGATTCTCCAAAAGTCTCACCAAGGCGTTGATAAGTAAAGAGGGTGCACCTTCAAACATTAGGTGAGTTTGAATCTTTATTCATGAAGGAGTTTGAATCTATTCATGATTATTTTATAAGAGTTTTAGCAATCGTTAATCAAATGAAGAGGTATGGTGAAAATCTTGAAAATGCTCGTGTAGTGAAGAAAATTATTTGTTCACTTGACTCAAATTTGATCTTGTTGTCCTAGCTATTGAGCAATTACAAATTTTGGAGATAATGACCATTGATGAACTAAAAGGATTTTTGCAAGCCTATGAAGAGAGATTGAAGAAAAATGAGTCTCTAATCCAAGCTTTTCAAGCAAATGTCTCTTTGAAAGACAAAGTTTAAAGACATACTAGTTCGCATGGAAGAGGGAGAAGTCGTGGTGGAAATTTTGGTTGTGGTCGTGGTTAGAAGGAGAAATGGAAGAAGGTATGAAAAGTCTAAAGTTCAATGTCATAATTACCATAAATATGACCATTATGCTTATGAAGGTTGGAGTTATCCTAACAACTAAGGAGAGATGGATTCAGATCTTCTCCAGTGACTGGAGAGGTCTAATTTTTTTTTACACGTAAAAGTAATAAATATGGCATGCGATAACACATACCGCATGCGACATGTTATAAAATTACATGTTAAAAAAAATTAGACCTTTGCAGTCACTGCAGAGGATCCTAGTCCAAGGAGAGATACATCTTGTTGAAGTAAAGGATAAGGAAGAGGAAGAGCTATTCTTGTTGGCAAACAAAGGAGACGAAGATAAATTTTTATGGTATCTTGACACGGGTGCTAACAATCATATGATTGGCAACAAAGAATTATTCACAAATTTTGATGAGAAAAGATGAGCATTATTTATTTGTGTGCAGTCATCATGTGACATGTCTTCCGTCATCATATTCACAGTTTCTTTCAAAAAAGTTTGAGAATATGAAATAAACTAAAAATAATGTGATATTTTTGTAATTATTATTATATATATATATCAACTAAAAATAAAAATAAAAAATGAATACCTAATATCACCTAACAATTTAGTTTGATTTTGTTTTTATTTTCAATTTGACATGTTTTTACTATAATTGCTGAAGTATTACCTTAATTATATTAATTATATTTTTTGTTTTAGAATTTTGTAAAAAAAAATGATGTTATTTTCACCATTTTTCACAAAATTTAAAAAATAAAAATAAAGTATTAATTTTGAAATTATAATAAAAATAGGACAAATCAACATTTAGTCCTAAAATTATTCTTCATATCCAGATTAATCATTGAATTTAATTATGATAGAAATTAGTTCTTAAATTAACAAAATTCACATCAAGTTAATCCTTTCAACTCCTATATTCTTATATTAAATAGTACATACACTTCTTTTCATACCTCATCTAATACCATTCATTATACATATTTTTTCTTATCACTTTCTCCCACTCAATCACATTTCTTAAAAAAGATGTAAATAGTACTTACACTCCTTTTAAGAATGTAGGATGATCTTTATTTTAATCCTTTTTAAGGACTAAATTGAGATATAAAAAAAACTGAATTGATACCATTTTTACAAATTTAGAAATTGAATCATACAATAATTAATTTTAAAGATTAAATTGCTATTTTACTCAAAATAAATATATCAATTAAAAAAAAAACTGAAAAAAAAAAAACTTGAATCGTTCAGATCCAATGCCAGTGCCACAGCCAACTAACATACACTAGCAGCTGATAGAAGATCCTAGTAATATTCCATATTCTTGTCAGAGCGTCTCGCATAAAGCATAATAATGCACTTGTTTGTTAACTTTACCTATTCCCGCAGTTTTCTCTTCAAGTTCAAGCTAACAGCTACTTCTGGTGAAGACTTGGAATATGATGACCCTCCCCCTAGACTCTTTGCTAAAGGTGAGTTCATCAACTTTTTGTACTATATGTACTGTTTGATCTTCTTGAATATTTATTTTGCCTTGTGTTTGTTATAGTTTCCTGTGTTATGCTGACTGATTTTGGTCTTGATGCTAAGCTTCTGTGGAACTTAAAGGATTTTGTGTTTCCTTTGTTACATGTTATGTGAGAAAAGCTTTGTGGTCCACATTTGCAGTTTCCATGGTCAATTGGAAGGCGAAAAAATACACATTTAAATGAAGGTGGGGGGAGGTCTTTCTTCTTAGCCATTATATGTGTTTAATTATTGGGAGATAGTGGAATGGTTTTTCTTACCTTAGATACGAAGAGATCTTTCCTTTCTCCTTTATGTGTGATATTGCTCTGATATATTAAGGAAAATCTTCTTATCATCATTACTTTCTATTTGTTTCATTCCAAAGATAAAATTGACTTAGAGTGGAGAATCTAAATGATTAGCGTAGATAATTTAAATGAATAAACTACTAATTATTCAAAGAGAAAATCCACTTCTTCCTATGGGGTTTGACTTCAAAGTTCCCACAGCTCAAAAGTTATCCTTTTTGTATGTATGTCAATGCTAACCTCTATAAGAATACTGCAAAAGCACAAGGAAATCTCTGGATTTTAAATCTGACCATTTTTTGGATCCTTTTATGTTACATGACCAGTCTGGTGGTTGAGAGAAAGAAACTTTTGTTAATCAAATTATTAAACTTGAAGTGTTATGTTCTCTCTCCAACATAACTGGCCTTGTAACATGAGAGGATTCAAATTCATCAGTTATGGCCTATGCAATGGTTTCTTTGTATTGAGTCTTACACTCATTACTCACTGCTTCCTTGCTGCTCTATACATGGTAAAGGAAAGAGTATGATCAGTTGAATTTGATGATAAGACCAGATACGGTCATGCTTTGATTAGTTTTCCTAGCATTGCCAATTCATCATACCAGTCCTTTTCCCATCTTAGGCACATAAGCCTCTGCAACAAACTGCTCCAAATTCTTTATGATAAATTATTACTGAGTTTACCAACTTATCTTTTGTTTGTGGCCAATCTGCCTTACATGACAAACTAGTGCTATGTGGTTGTGACTTTTGAAACGAAACAATATGAGCTCACTCCATCCCATCTTAACACCCTTGGTTTGAAGAAAATCTTAAGGTTTACAGTGATGTAATTTGGTAGACACTTTTCAAACACTTTTATATTCCTTTTGCTTTATGAGAAATCTTAAATCTCAAGATTTCTACCCGCATATAGAAGACATTGTCTAACTTAGAGTGTTGGCAATCCATTAAATTTTTTGAATTCTAGTGGATAAATTAATTCTGTAGTGACTGTTAAGAGAATGTTACTATATTCTTATAAGATTGGAAATAGATTGAAGCACCTACGAGAGTTTGCTGTTTTGGGAGAGGCATGTCCTCTCACTTTCATGGATTCATGGTCATTTATTCCCATGCTGATTTTGCTGACTTGCTAAGTGTTTTCCCTTTCATCGCATTGGCATATGCTCTCATGTTCCGTCCGCTGTACTCCTTTTATTTTCTATGTTGTTGAATTATGCAATCATAGGATAATATTCTTTGCCAACAAATTTGCCTAAATGGAGTGCAAATTATATTCAATCTGAAAAGAACTTTGGCATGAATATTATGATAATTGATAAGAACTACAATATCTATCACTACTAATTTGGTTTTAATGTAAGTTTTCCTCTAATCTGCATTATAAACTAAAACTCCTCATCTCACTTTGCCTTATGCATGTTAACGTAAGGAGTTGCCCTTGAATCATAGGATATCAACTTTGCAAGGGATGATAATGTCACTTTAGCTTGCTTAATTAGTAGAAATATGATATCCGATATATTATCTTGTTCTAAGCAATGTACTAGTTACTAGGTATGGTGGTTCTCTTTCTGTGTTGTTATTGAATGAGTAGGGGTAAAATCAAAGATGTAAAATCCTTGGAAATAAGGAAATAAAATACAACATTCAAGTATCATCAGAACCATTTGCATTCATGAATATATGTTCCTTTTCTTTTGATGCAATATACATTTTTTTGTACACAAGAATACCTTGTGGTTTATATATGAATAGCCTTACATAAATATGTACATCAGAATCATAAAAATAATCCATCTGAGCAAAAGAATTACATTCATCAAAACAAATCCTGCACATCAAATTCAAACAACCTATTTTGTGGGTATGTTAAATAACAGCACATCTGCCTGTCCTTTGAAGTTCAGAATCCTTTCCACGCATCAAGAACTTCATGGAAGACTTCAGCAATCAGATCCCTGTCTGCATTTTGGAGGAAGGTATTGAAATCATCCCGAATTTCAAATATTTTACCAAATTTCACGAGATATCGGATACAGCTTATCTTCAGTTTCATCAATTGATATAGCGACGCATTTTGGAGCCTCTCAAGTACATTTTTTGCATCAATATCTTCTAGAAGACTCTCATGGCATGCCTCTCTCAAGTCAGATATGTCATACTTGTCAGCTGCATGCAGAAGGGCCAGCCTATGCGTCAGAAATTCTTCATTTTTGATGATCCCATAAAGATAATTGAGAAAAGCTTGGCAAGCTTCAATTGACATATCTGAGATGTTTATGGTAGACAGCTCTTTCTCCTGAAGATTATGTGAGAACATGCTGCGGAAGACAGGTGACCGGGCAGCAAGAATAGCTCGATGGGCTCCTATGCTTCCGTCAGAAGCATTGATGGTGATGTCTGTGTGGATGCCTTCTGTTAGCATTCTACCAAGAGACTCAAGGGCTGTTGCATTTGATCTTTTCTGAGTAAATCCGTCAGCCCAGATGGAGCAAGGTTCTCCACCCTGTATTGAAAAAAGAAAGTTGTAAACAAGGTAAGGTATTATGTACTCTCAGAGTAATACACTACTACAATCAAAACAAAACATGTGGCACACATATTGAATCTGTGTCTTCAAATAAACTCTATGATAATTTATAATAAAATCTAAACCGTTAGGTGTACTACTCCAAGAGTCCATAAAAATTTCTCCTAGTAGCACTCAGTTAAATATATTATCACTTATGATTCTGCTTCATCATTGGTGAGATTATCCATCATGACTGAACAAAGGGATTAATTAAGTGCTCATGATTATAGCAATGGATTACATAATCCAATAAGTACCTCAATTGATTGTAGCTAGATTCTCACATTCCAATTGTCTCAAAATAATTATCATTTGCATTGAATAGTACAAGAGGCAACTAGAAGTAAAGAGATGTGGTATGTAGTATGTACGTTTGGGGATGCAGTCTTCAAATCAAGGAACTCAACGTCAATAATGAATTTGCCAGTTAGTGGAACCTCAATTGCCCAAACAAAGTCCTCGTTGTTCTTTAGCAGTTTGTCCTTTATTTCTGCATCATATTAAAAAGACTAATCAGTCAACATGAGAAACTCCTGAACTGTTTTTTAAAAAAAATACTGAACTTCACAGCAAAAGATTACTCAAAAATTCTGAAGATGCAAAAAAAAGTGGCAAAATAAACCATAAAGACTTTGGCTATCTTCTGTTTGCAATTAGTATGCAGTTTGTACACTGAGTACAACATACAACATGATGCCAGAATCAAAGATTGATTATTTTCTATACAAAAGAAGAAAAAAAAAAAAAACAGAACTTTGATTACCTGGATGGGCGAGGGCCTTGCGATCCCCAACAGAACTAACCACCCGAATGATGAAAGATGCAATTGGGGGGTTGTCTCTCGTTAGATTGGATATTTCTGGGTATAATTTAACATACAAAACCCTGTTCTTCTCCACCGACAAATGCCTTCATTTCAGACCAAAAAAAAAAAAAGAACACAGTAAGCCACACTCTCTATTCCAATTTGACATCAATGACTAAAATTCTCAAAAGGGTCTTCAAATTAAAGTACAAAAAACCAAACTATCTGAGATGCCAAACACGTAATCACATATCCAATTTGAGATCAATAACTAAAAAAATTCTCAAGAAGGGTCTTCAAATAAAAGTACAAAAAACCAAACTTTCTGAGATGCCAAACATGTAATCACATATTTAAAGCTATTTAGCCAAGTGGGGTGTGTTTCATTTGATCAACCAACACAACCCCACTTGTGTCCTATGTTGTTCTACATATCCTAAGTTAATGTTCTGTCTGAAACATGATCACTTTTAGAGAGAGAGAGAGAGAGAGAGAGAGAGAAATACCAATTCCACTTGCCGATCTTGAAAGGATCGGATTTGCGGTAAGTGCAGGAAGCTATGTTTTCGATTCTCCATTGAGCAAGGCGTGATGTGGTTTCAACCCTGTATGCAGAATCGCTCATCCTATCAGCAAAAGCAAGTGCTGTTGTGATTTCATGGATGCAATCCAAGATACCCTCCAACAAGAATTCTCCGGGCTTTCCCAGGTTGACTCTTTCTAATGTAATATTCTTCACTCTTCATATGAAGATCCTCTGTTCCTCTCGCTCTGTTTTTCTTTCACTCTCTCTGTTCACTACCACTGAACCAGTGCTTTTTTTTTTTTTTGTTTTCCTTATTTATTTAGAATTAAAAAGAAATGTAGAAAACATTCAACAAGATTCAATCTGGGCTTTGATTATTTCGCAATTTCTTTCAATGGTTTCGGGCACGCAAGGATTTGGGAGGTTGCTTTTACTCTATTGATAGGTGAGCTTTTTCCTGCAGATAAAAAAAATAAAAAAAATTTAGTGTTAGAGAGAGAGAGAGAGAGAGAGAGAGAGAGGGTGATTTGTTGTTGGTTTTGTTGGCTTACACAGCAGCACTTATTATTGGTATGGGATGGTGATGGGTGATGAAAAATGTCATTGGCATGTCTCACATTAGATTGCTTATATAATTGGGGAAGCAGGAGATGTACGTTTTGGGTTGGGTTATGTATTGATTATTAAGTCAGAATGATGCCATTGGGTTTGTGTGTGTGTGCTTGGAAGGGAAAAGAATATTTTAATTTTTGGTGCTTTGAAGTAAAGTATCTGTCCTTCAAAATTTGACTAATTTCCTCAACTACCTTCATTCTTGGATTGTGGAAGCATTACACTTTGGGTTACCCAACCAAAATATATAATGATATGATATTGCCCAACTGGATCACCCTCCTGATTCTCTATCCGGGTGTCCAAGTTATATCACCTTTCATCTTGTGATATTTATTTATTTATTATTATTCTTTTGGATACAATAATAATATTTAATTAGACAGAATTTGATTCTAATTCTAAAAGAAATTATCTCTCTTCAATCTTCTTTAACCTATTATCATATGTTCATTAATTTAATTAAATAATATAAATAAATAATAAAATAGACACATAACAATAAGAAAATAATTCTTTTCAAAGTTGGAACAAGTTTATGTCCTATTTAATTTGTGTGACTCTTGTGCTGATTTAAGCAGTATTATGGCATCCTGCAAATCATTTCTATAGCATACTGCATCACTTTGTAGGTTCTGATATGCTACAGTGTGAGTTGCAATTTGCAAATTTTCTTCTGAAATGGGCCGGACTCTATAGTAATGACTAGTGAGTCCTCAGAAAAATCAGTTTTATGCAGCATATACCCATTCCTTTTTCCTGCTGTTGCAAGTGGACCTGTGAGGCTGTGACTCACTTGCAAGTTGCAAGTTGCAAGTTGCAAGTTGACCGCAGTGTTACTAACCATTAAGTTTATTTATGCAAATATAATTAAACTGAAGTTGATGTTATGCGCTTTCTCCTTATACAGGGAAGAAGAAATCAATAAAAGAAAAGGAATAAGTGCATTTATGCTTAACTCTTCACTCAAAGTTACTTTAAGCACTCATAGGTAATCTTGATAATAGTAATGAGTTAAGCCAGTTTTCAGTTATGTTGGTGTGAGCGGTAGGTGAGCTGATGGAGATTATTTGTTTGAGATTTACAACAAATGAGTTGCCTGACCTTATATTGGGGATATCACATCCATATAAAGAAAGAAAGAAAAGGACATAAAACTAGCTTTTCAGCCTAATGAGAGGTTTCAATGTGCACGCAATAGCATATACATTGCTGAGATAACACACCTACCGTTCATCAAATTTCCATTATCCGTTTTTTTTATATTTCTCTAATGATGATGATTAAGTAACCCAACTTTTAACTTTGCCTTCCCTCAATTCCAAGTTGATGCAATTCAACATGATTACTCTACGTAAAAAAAGGAAGGAAATTTAATTCTTTTAGCAATGTTTCATTAAAATACATAAAGTGGGACAAGGCAAAGTATGGTGTTGACGCTGATTAAGAAGGATGGAATCTTTGGATTCAATTGTTTTTTTCTTCCATCAAAAGTCAATACTTCATTTTCTTTTGCCAAGAAATAGACAATTTGGTTGGAGGGTATGTGGTGAGTTGAAAATAGAAAAAAGGCGTCTACAAGGAGGTAATGGGAGATAGAACCTGTCATCCATTCCTAGTTATTGGAAGTGCTAGTAAACATTTTTTTAATGTATATGGTCAATTGGCCACACACCATATAGGGGATAGGTTGGCTGCCATTCATCTTGGCCATCAATAACCTTAATTTTTTTTCTTTTGTTTTGTATATATTTTTTTTATCGGTTTATCCTACGTCATGAATGAATATGGACATGACCTAGCCCCCCTAGCATTTAGTGTTAACATCTCAATGAATAAGGCTATATTATGATCTCAACTAAAGTGGATGAATAATTGGAGATAAATAACATTAGAATCTCTCTTCATCCTCGTTCCATAAAAAAAAAAAAAACTCTCTTTGTCCTCGGCATGCTTAAATGTTCTTGCTCAATTGTTTCCTCTGTAATAGTCCACCATTAACATTTATTAAATTTCTCGCATGATTTAATATTAGAAAAAAGTGATTTTGATATTTTATATCTGGAAAAAATACCCGTGTTTGAATGATTGGCAGAATATTGATGTGGGCACAAATTTTGTCATTGTCGAGATAAAATATGAATGATAGTTGGTAAGTGCCTAACCGAGTTCTGGTGTTTCTACTAGGGTAGTTCCTCGAGTTAAATGTAGGTATGCATTATTATGTATTATATTGATGAGCATGCATGATTATGATTATTTCTTCTTTTTTTTTTTTATGATTATTATCTTAATAAAGGCTTGACGATGCTTTTGTCTCAAAATCATGACTCCCCTATCAACTTAAACGGGGCCCATTCCGAATGGAGAAGACGCAAAATATCTAAGGTCTTCGAAAATTATAAAAATTGATAAAATAATAATTAATAATATATGTAATCTTTGAAAACGACCCTTCATTGGAAAATAACATCAAGAGTGCAATTCAATGAGGTAGGCCAACTGCAATTTGCAACCTATCATCCCCTCTCAAATTGGAGAAATTCTACACCCTTAAAGTAATACACTATTTTATTAAAATTGTAATATTTAATATCTAATAATTATATAAACAGTCAGATTAAAAATTATATATTTTAAAATTATATTTAAATGGTTATAAAATGATCCAAAATATTATTCTGAGAGTAATTTAAAAATTCTCCTCAAATTCGGCCTCAAAATTGGAACACTAAAGTTAAAATTCAATGCCCGCCGACACATGGGATGATGTGAAACAGTATAGTCAATAGACAATAGGGAAGGTTCATTGAACACACCATAAGCTCTCATATTTGACTTCTTTCCATCTGTTTTTAGTCCCTTAAGATTCACTCCATCTCAACCAATATATAAACACATATATTAATTACCCTGGTGTACACAAGACATGTTGCATAACTAGTGCACAAAATAGTATTGCATTTTCTTGTAAGTTATAACTAGTGCTATGGTAAATGAGTGGTTGGGTTGGATTAAGATGATGTTTAGATGAAACTCAATCCAATAATTTTTTGTTTATATTTTTAGATAAAATTTTATGTAAAAAAAAAAGACTCAAATTGAGTTGAAAGTGTTAGTTAACTCAATTGATAAAGACTGTTATAATTAATTGCGAAATTCTGAGATCAAATTCTACCTTCATTCTCCCTTCTCCTTGACATTTGTATGTAAAAAATTACTTCCTAATTGAAATTTATAGGTTTTTCAGTCAAACTATCTATGCCAAAATCACTCCCTTGCCCAGCCAATATATATACACATATATTAATTATCCTGGTGTACAAGATGCAAAATTAGTGCACAAAATAGTATTGCATTTTCTTATAAGTTATAACTAGTGCTAGGATAAATGGGTGGTTGGGTTGGATTAAGATGATGCTTAGCTGAAACTCAATTTAATAATTTTTTGTTTATATTCTTGGATAAGATTTTATGCAAATAAAAGACTCAAAATTAATTTAAAAGTGTTAACTAGCTCAACTAATAAAGACCTTTGCAATTGATTGTAAGGTCTTGAAATCAAATATCACCTTTACTCTCTTTTTTGTGTGTGTAAAAAATCACTTCCTAATTGAAATCTATCAAACTATCTCTGACTAAAAAAACAGAAAAAAAAAAACTCAAAACTGATTTGATTAACCCGAATTGTCAAAAGCATATTTGAACATAAAATAACTTTTGCTAATTTGACAATGTCAGAAGTGGGATTTGAACCCACGCCCTCTCACGAGGACCAGAACTTGAGTCTGGCGCCTTAGACCACTCGGCCATCCTGACCATTTGATCATAATTGCGTTTTAAGTTTTTATTAGTTATTATTATTGAAAGTTAGAAAATCAGATATTATCACTGTATACTATTTCAGCAAGCAACCCAGGAACTGCCTCAAAATAGTTTGAGCCATATAAAGCTACTTTCTCTTTTGGGCTTCTTTATTTATGTTTAGGTATTTCCTCTCACAAAAGCCTGTCCGGTAGCTTGGGCCACATCAACAATAAAGTCCTTATGCCCACGTTAAGGAACATATACACTCGTAAAAAGGAATATCTAACAGCATAAAAGGGTTCATACACATGCGTGCAGTGTTTAAATAATGAATTTAATTTTGAATTATTATCAATATAAAAACCTTTTTATAGTACCATCAAATCATTTCTTATCACATTATTAAAATATTTTAACCTTTTAAATATTTATTATCATATTCAAACTTTTTTAATGATATAATAACATATAATTTGAAGATAATATAAAAAAGTCTTTATACGATCAAAATTTAATTTCAAACAACTTGCTAGTTGGTGCCTTTTGTGGGATATTATGTAATAGGAGAGTCTTTTCAGACCCAAAAAAAAAAAAAGTAGTCGGAGAGTTTTAATTCAGGGTACAAAAACTTAATAATAATAACTAGGAAAGTTGACAACTAAAAGACTTGAGAGGTGTGTCCTGCTCGTAAGATAGGACAACTTAATCCTAAATTTTTCAATAAAAAAAAAGCTAAAATAGTTTTGATGCAATATGCTTAAGTGCATAAAAGGCTCAAGTTCTACCTCGGTCATTTTTAACGAATAAGTGAAGCATTTGCATGTTCGAATTAAGGGTGATTATGATTCGATTTAGATTAATTTTGAGTTAAAAAAGTCACTGATCGAAATAATATTATTTACATTGATTTAAATTAGATTGAACTAATTACATTTTGAAAGTTGAACTAATAAATCTGTTTAGATTGGATCAGTTTAATTGATTTTTAACTAAAATTTTTTAAGCTTATAATTTTGTGAGTTAAAAATAATTTAGTCTATTAAAAAAAAAATAAAAGGAAATAAAAAATAAAAAATAACTAATTTTATATGTTTAAAATAATATTTGATCACATAAATTAAAAAAATATGTGAAAAATTAGAATTACTATAAGTAAATATATAAATTAATAACAAACAAATATATTATATACTATTAATTGATTTAATTTGGATTGGATCAATTTTGATTTTCAAAATTGAAAACTGATTCAATGCAATTACTTTTCAAAAAATCAAATAAAAAAGAACTAAATTTATTCGATTTTGATTGAATTTCGATTTGGATTGAATTTTAACATCCTATTTAAAATTGCTATATCATCGCCCCAATTGAAAACATTCAATAGAATCAATACAAAAATCAACAAATAAGAATTTATCTCCAAATCTTTAGTCAAATTCAAATTGCTTACAATAAAACTACTTTTCTCTCCCTAATTAATTTTATTTTCTTCTCGCTTTGCACTCATATATCTACTAATAACTAGTTAAAAAATTGCTACGTAGCCTAAATGGTTGTGTAGTTCGAGGAATTCAAAAAGAAATAATTAAATAAATTATACAAGTCTTATAAATAAGATTTTTTTTTCTTATTTTTACAAGATTTTCTATTAATTCTCTTGTACAAGTGCTTTCCTCTGAATTAGAATAACATCCCACCCCACAAGTGCTTTCTTGTAAACTAAAACAACATTGCAAAAGCATCACTGAACTCAAACTTGCCTACCTTTTGAGTCACTTCTTTGACTTCTCACACTTTTCAAGCTACCCAGCCATGCACAACCATTCGGTAAAATGGCTGTCTAGTGTAGTGTAGTACTGCTCTTAACAAAATATCGTGGAAAGACAAACTCATAATCATAGCAAATGGAACCCAAGTCTTATTTGAATTTTATATAATTAGGTGCAATAAAATTTACTTTAACATTAATCAACACGCAGTGTGGATTAGCCAGACTTTTACAAAGGGGAAACATAAAAAAGGCCAGTGAATTTAGTGTTCTACTTGAGCAATTCATTTAGAACATTTAAAGAAAAAGGATAAATTTCTTACAGCACAATTGATCCAACAAAAGCATGCTGCAAAAGATCAACATAAGCTAAATGTTGATTACAAAATTACCAGCTGCATAACTCGAGCTAGCTATAGCATAACAAAACCCAAAAAATAATGTTTACTAGTATTGCAATTCCTCTATTGCACTTCCATGCACCACGTGATCAGCATTCAACAAACATCCTTCTCTCTGACCTCAAAATATTCATTCGGTGAAGCTCACTCTGAACATAGATATCACCATTCAAAGTCCTCCTAGGCACTTCAGCAATGTACCTCTCAAAGTCAGGTCTTACCCTATCAAAAGAATAACCTGCACTCTCAAATGTTCTACCAAGTGCTTCTTGCAAACAATTTGAGCTGCCACCAAAGACCTGATACCCTTCATTTCTAGCACCAAGTGATAAGATCCTTCTCTCTGACCTCAAAATATTCATTCGGTGAAGCTCACTCTGAACATAGATGTCACCATTCAAAGTCCTCCTAGGCACTTCAGAAATGTACCTCTCAAACTCAGGTCTTACCCTATCAAAAGAATGACCTGCACTTTCAAATGTTCTACCAGGTGCTTCTTGCAAATAATTTGAGCTGCCACCAAAGACTTGATACCCTTCATTTCTAGCACCAAGTGATAAGGGAACAATATCCATTGTTCTAACATGATCTGTCTGAGAATTTCTAACATTAGTTGATGTTGGCCACGGTTGCAAAGATTGCAATGACTCCATTGGCTGCAAAGGCTGCAATGATCTCTGAGAGCCAAGACTCATACCATGAGCAGAATAGCCAGCACAAGGAGCAGCTCTTCTGTGTACTACTGCCGCATTGTTTAAGTAGCCACCAGATCCATTTGTCAACCCAAATATTGATGTCAGTGCTTCATTCAGTTTAGAAAAGTGACTTGTTTGAGGATAATAGTTGAGATCAGCTGAAGTTGGTAATTGCTTCACAGCTTCCTGTACCTCTTGAAAAGGGAGATCTCTTTGTTGTCTAAAATCCATATGATTTCTCCTCTTACGTTTACCCAAAGCTCTAGGATTGTAAATAAACTTAAAAGTGCTGCACTTACCGAGTGGAAAGGGTTCATCACATCTATAACTATCACCTCGCTTATTGTTATAACCTGGGTAATCTTCTTTCTTGAAGTCAGCACGCTCAATCAATGTCAAAATGCTTTGTATAGCAAGCTTCTCTAAGTTCCAGTTGCTAAAAGGAGCATTCGTTTTATGATTAACATGAATTTCACCATTGGCTCGAAGCAAGCAACTTGCATTCTTGAAGAAGCCAAGCACAAGGTCCTTATGCATCCTGTAAATTCAGGAGAACAGGAATTAAAAGCTTCACATACAATCACATAGAGGGTTGATAAAAACTTCCATAAAAAAACCTTAAGTACCCATAAGTATGATAAAACAGAGAAATTTAACATATTTGAATATACAAACTGGAAATTCTATACAAACTAGAAATGTGCAGAAGAAAATGTTAAACTGATGTATAGGATCAAGCTGCAGCTGGTACTTCAGTTAGATTCCAAGTGTAAAAATTGCCACTCATGTTCTCTTTACAGAAACACATCTTGAGTAACTAAATTAATGCCACGTGCAGTCTTCCACAAAGGCCAGAAGATAAAGCCAAGCTATACACTTTCTATTCATATCAATTCTCTAATTTTGGCTAAGGGCAACACAGCAGAACCATGAGTATATCAAATAAACTATTGTCCTTTATAATGTACTGACAACATTAATTAATCATTAAACTGAATTCAAATGAACAACTTACTTAATCATTATTGAGTTGTCTTCCTTCCCATGAAAGCCCGCATGAGGAAAGTTGAATATAATTCAATCAAATCGCCGCATCCTCAAATCTGAATTAAGCCTCATTTTGGTTGCATCCACTCCGTGTAACAAGCATGCTCCCAGCTTTCGTAAGTCATCTAAATTTGACTTTGCATGCTTGTACTTCTTGGTAACATCATCTTCATGAATAGGTAGAGCATTGATGACAAAAGCCAAGCAGAAGCATTTTGCAGAGTAACAAATATAATGACACTAATTAAGGGTGTGCGTGGTTGGAGCGAAAATGAAAAGGTGGAAATAAGAAGAGCAACAATTCACAAAGCATTTGATATTTAACACTATAAGCTATATAACTCGAAGGTATTCCTTATTTCTATTCATCCGTTTCCCACCTTCCCATTTTCACTCTAGCAAGAACATTTTAAAACTAGAGCAAATTAGATAATTATAGAGTGAAAAATACATTAACAAGCACCGCCATAAAATGAACAGTCCATCAAGGAAATAACAAGAGAAGCAAAAATCCATATGATGTTCATTGAGACACTGTCCTGTGAATGCAAGAAAAATACATCTTCACAAGCAATTCCCCAAATTATGGAGTATCAGAACATGGCTGAAAGCTTTAATAAAATAGCAAAAACTACAAATTTAGGTGCAGTTCATTCCTAAAGCTTAAAACAACATAAAATACCAAATGGATAATTCCTAAAGCAAAAACTACAAATTTTTATTCTTTTATATTTTTAATTTTGTCCCCGTATAATAAGTAAATGAATAAATTTGTAATGAAAGAAGACAAAATTTATCTAATATGATCATTCATGCATATATAAAGTTGGAAATATGTGATAGTATTGATAATAAAAAGATCATTCAACATTAAAAGAATAATTGTAAATTGATTTTTCATCATTTTATATTAATATTTTTTTTATTAGAATTCTTTTTATACTTATATGTTGTCTTTGCCCTCACTACTTAAAACTGTCCGTCACGGAATGGAAGTCAAATATTTAAACCCTTTTGAACTGCTCCCACAAACTTATAGTAAGCTACACAAACCAAAGGAAATAAGCCCAAATGGCAAAATGCTTCTTTTTAGAAACATCACAAATGCAAAAGCTATTTCTAGTCACTAGCCACTGATATCAGACTCATGATCTCTTATGAAGTTAACATATATCCGTGGTTACAACATTGCTTCATTCGATGCTTGGAAAGTAATGAAAGGACAGAAAAAAATTTAAAATCTTTACACACAAGCAGATACCTTTCATCATTTTCAAAACAACCAAGTGAAAAAAATAATATCTATTAAAGGAAAAATGAGGAGATCAAAAACAGAGAACTGGGTTGTTTTAAGAATATAAAATTTAATTAAAAAAGAAGGGAAATGTCCCATTGAAAGAATAATCAAACATGATCAAATGAAAACAAAAGTATAATCTTTCCAGTAACATTCCAAAGGACAAAAGGAGCATCCTTAACCAAGGGAAGCAACAACAACAGTCCAAAGGTGGAAACTTTCACATAGAAACATGCTGCATAAGCAAAAAACACAAGCACAACACTAAAGGGACAGCCAAAAAGAAGACCAAAGAAAAGAGATAAAGAAGAGACCATATGAGTCAAGAGAGGAAGCCACGATGTTGGCAGCTGAACCAAAAGAGTAGGCCAAGCAGAGGGAGAACGAGAAATCACCCTCACCCACCAACAGTATTTGATGATCACTAGAATAGTGTGTCACCCATTTTGATCCCTCTCCTCCTTCTCCTTCTCCTTTTTCGTTTTGCATACCCACTTGCTTCTTGCACACCCTTTTCTTCATCTTACAAAGGAAGTGCAGGAGTCAGTGACTGTGAGAACGGTGAGCATAGGATGCTTTTGATTCCGGGAGGTATTTAAAGAAAATTCAATTTGAAGGGCTTGACCTTGCTATTGCACCTTTATTACGAGAGTGTGCCATTTATTGAACCGTGGAGCATGGGGAACAATTTTGTAACTTCACTATTGAAAGCAGTTATTTGGGGGGGAAAATGGGTATTATAGGTTAATTTTTGCCTAAATAGGCTTATATCTATTTGGTAATGTATCAGCTTAAGATTGCTCTGATATTTGTTATAAATTTTTTTTTTTGCTTAGTCGGTTTGTTTATCAAAATATAAAAATTTGACTTGATTTAAAAATTTATATTATATGAAAGTCTTCAATTAGGTTAATAAACTTAAATTTTTAATTTTTAAATAAATATGCACTTAACAAAATTATTATATTTTATATAACACATATATATATATATATATATATATATATCAAACTTACATCAAAGTGTAAGTATTTTTTTATATTTATTTTTAATCATTAGTTTAACACTTTTATTTAATGATTAAGATTATTTCGTTAAAAGTAATTATTAAATGAAAGTTGATCTAACAATTGAAAATGAATATAAGAGAAAAAGACTTACACTTCTCTCTTCTTTATATATATATATATATATATATATATATATATATATATATATATATATATATAGTATAATTTTTTTATATTAATAATAAATCAAAATTAAATTGACAAAGCAATAATAATTGTGATCTAAAAATCAGAGAAAATTGTGGTTATTTAAAAGGCTAAAATGCAAGGAACTCCCTCCAACTATATGTCATTTTCAGAAAATCTCTTATAGTTCAAAACTCAAGAACTTGATTCCCTAAACTTACCAAATTGTGCAATTTAGTGTAAAATTATTCTCATGTACATGTACAAAAAAAACCCCTACAATATGCACTGTTTGATAAATTGAAGGAGTCAAGTTGTTGAGTTTTGAACCACATGAGTTTTTTTTTTTTAAATTGACCAATAGTTGAAGGGAGTTTTTTCCATTTTAGCCTATTTTAAATTTCAAAGGAAATAAAAGCTTTAAATATTTTCAATAGATTAAAATCAACAAACAACTTAAAGTTTTCCGTTTTATCATTTTCATTAATCACGACAAGGGTGAGAATAGGCCAGATGGCCTTGAGGCTTATAACCTAAGTTATTTTTGACCTACATATGCCTAGCCTATTTAACAAATAAGTTAGACTTTGAATTTTTGAAAAACTTGTTTAAATATGTAAGTTAAGGTTTGAGGTTTTGAATAAGTATATTTCGCCTAGTAGGCAGACCTATTTCTTTAATATTTATATATAATTAAGAATTTATAATACTTATATAATTTATTTATTATATATCAATATAATATATAGAGGAAGATCAACTTTACACATCAGTGTAAGTTTTTTTTTTATATACTCATTTTCAAACGTTAGTTCTACTTTCATCTAATGGTTGAGATTATTTCATTAAAGGTAACCATTAGATGAAAGTGAACTAACGATTAAAAATGAGTGTAAGAAAAAAAAGACTTATACTTGATATAAGTTAATCATATATATATATATATATATATATATATATAGGGAAGGATCCACTTACACCTAGTGTAAGTAAAAAAGACTTACACCCAATCTTACACCCTTCATTTATTGTGATCTTGTGGTTACGATAGGAGATAAATGGTAGCCACAGGATCACAATAAAATAAAAGGTATAAGATTGAGTGTAAGTCTCTTTTACTTACACTAAGGTAAGTGGATCCCCTCCATATATATATATATATAAACCCTTAGTATCCAGAAGTCTCTTATAAAAAGAGTTTGACCCTAATAATTATAATTATTATTTAAAAAGTCAAACTCTTTTAATTACTTATTATCACAAAGATAATGTAAAGAAAAAAAATTTATACTTACTGGAAATAGAAAATAAACTCCTATAAGAAAAATGACATAGTGACTGATTCATGGAGAGACATAAGCTATATTTTGTTTTTAGATTATTGGATAATATGTAGATTTAATAACAAAAAGCAAGTATTCATAAGGGTTGGTGCGGTGTAAGCAAATTACTCTCCTTTGGAAGAAAAAGGTTCGAGCCTTGCAAACGTCACTTATGGGGAGGGTTTAACTATATCGTGCTCTGTATTTGAAGGGATTAGTCTCACACCCAAAAAGTATGATAATACTTTGAGAACTAGAAAAATAACAAAGGCAAGTGTTAAATTATTTTATACATAGAACATGAGATAAATTTAATGATATAAAACTAAAGTGTGAATTTTTGTTTATTTAAATTTTGTATTTATAACATTACCATTGTTGTAAATATATGATTATTTAGATAAAGGCTCAAGAAATCTTGCGTTATATGTACAAAATCTAATAGCAAGTCTTGATTTGTGGTGTTTAAGATGGACTTTGAGAAGGCTTATGATAATGTTGATTGGTATTACCTCCAAGATACTCTTTAGGAGTTTGGCTTTATGAAAAAAATTTGTTGATCTTATTATATTTTGTGTTTCATCTACTTCCCATTTTTGTTGTGGAATGGCAATAGCATACAAAGTTTCCCTCTTACTTTGGGGTAATGATTTCAATGCTCCAAAGACTGGAAAGAGCATTGATGCTCCAAAGGCTGAAACTGTTGATATTGGTAAGAAATTGATATACGACTGTTGTTAAGTATAGGTAACCTTCATAACTGGTTACCATTGTTACAGTGAACAATTGCATGCTTGGCTCCTTAAAATTAGAAGAATTATGTTTAAAAATTGTTAAATGTACTAAAAAAAAATTGAACTTACTAAATGGTCCCTTAAAATTGCAAAAAGTTCAGGTAACCTTCATTCTAGATCCCAAGAGTTAACACCTAGAAAGTTGGGATTACATTTCACACTCTTCATCATACCACATGGATCTAGTTTTTTTGGGCGATTTTTCTTCTCCGATTTTTCTTCATCATACCATTTGGATCTAGTTCACACTCTTTGATTTTTTTTTTGACGATTTTTCTTCTCCAAGCTTCAAGTTCCTTGATCTCCGGATCTAGTTTGAGAACCGTGGATCTATGGTGGTCTTTGTCTTGATGTCGTCCTCTCCGTCATCGACGCCACTTAAGCTACTGACCTCTATTCCACTCGCTTTTGTTAATGGTGCGGTGGACGATGATGTTGTTGCCGATTGTTCTTGCTTCACTGGCGACGATTGTTTTCAAATGCTTCTTATGGCGGAGGGAGTGCAAGTTCCCACCGGAAACAAAACTCCTTGACAATGCAACAGAAATGAGAGGCCTCAAAGTGAGTGGTAATATTACAAAACAACTTATATGTTTAAAAAATATTTATAAAATGTGTGACGAAATGTGTGAAGAAAATGTACTTGGGAAAGGAAGTTCATGTACCCTAAGCAAGTATAATTTCAAAACTAAAATATGTGACGAAATGTGTGAAGAAAATGTACTTGGGAAGGGAAGTTCCTGTACTCTAAGCAAGTATAATTTCAAAACTAAAATGTGTGACGAAATCTTATAAAACCAAAGAAGAAAATATTCATGCAAACTTTTTATTTTCTATTAGTTTGATTTTTATCTTTCTTTTTCTTTTTTTTTTTTCCATTCCATTTGCATTTTTTTTCCTTTACCTATGTAATTTTAATATTTTTTTAAGGAATTTACATCAACATTCTAACTTATTGTGTTTTCAGTATTTAAATATGTGTCATCGACGTATACATACATGTCAGTATTATATTGAAAAAATGACAAGATATTTATCTTTTTGTGGAATGAAAGAAGTTTTTTTAATCGTATAAAGATAGTTTAATAATGAAAAAAATATTATTTTAATTAAGCTAATAATCTTATTTGTTATTAGTTCATTTCTTCTTAAAATAATTAAAATATTTATTTAAAAAATTACCTTGATCAACGGTCAATCCTCTAATAATTTTTTCATAAAGATATTATTAAATTATAAATAATATATAAAACATATCTTTATTAATTTCATTATTTTCTTTATAAAGAGCTCACTCCCATTATGTATATGATGATAATTAATCAAATTATTAGGATTGACAAGATATCATATTAATTATTTATTTGAATTTACATTATATAATTGATTTTGAAAGTATGAAACATATATATTAATGTCAAAAAATTTCTTTTGTGATTTTTCTTTTGTGCATATTTGTTTCTAATATTTTTTAAGAGATTGTAGTAATAACAATTAATTTGATGCTTTAATTATTATCATATATAAGGTCATAATTTATATTTATTTATTCATATATTTTGGTTTCTAATTCTATGGCAGAGTATTCTTAGTTTACTAAATGAATTAATTTGGATAATATTGGGAAGAAATTCTACAATAATTGGAAAAACTTACCAATTTCTGAGATTGTCGATCTCACTGACTCATGCTCGATTGGGACTCCCAATTTAAGGTCGCTTCTCCTTGAGGACCAAAAAACAATTCTTCTATTTCTTATCTTATTTTTTTTTTCATTTTCGTTTTCTATTTTGTTTTCTCTTATCGATTTTTTTATATTATATTTTATTTATTTTATTATTTAGTTTTTGTACCAAATATTATGACTTGTTCTTTATGTAGGAAATATGAGGCTTGTTCATAGGTATAATTGACTCGTGTATCATCAACCAACAATATATCAATGTCTTATAATAGTTGGCATAATTTATTTTAATGGTAATGACAATGATGGTAATTGATTTGATGATTTTTACTTAATTTGAATCTAAAATTTTAGAAGGAAATTAGTAGATAAAATTACATTGATTTATTCCCTAAATTATGAGGAAATTTAAGAAGATAAATTATATTTTTTTGTATGTCATGATTCTCATTAAAAATAAACCGAAACTAATATTTAATGTTGACCATAATATATATTAGGAAATTGAACAAATTATATTATAAATTGTAAAAACTTACAAATATATATTCTATCGAATCAAAATAGTTTGATTTGTTGTACAAAATATTAATCAATTCCCAATTCTCTCATTTTTGGGTGGAGTCAATAATTGTAGCTTTTTTACTAAGAATTCTACAATAAATTCTTATATAATTGTAGTAATTATACAGCCAATTATTACTATCACTTTAGTAAAATAATTGCACATTATTGGGTGGAGCTAATTCCTAATTCCAATATAATAATTGGAAATAATTCTACAATAAATTCTTAAAATTACTAATTATAAAGATTGATAATTGGTAGTCTTTGACAAAAGTAACAAAACTATTTTGAAGAATGCCCTAATCTCTCAACTACTCTCACTCCCAACTTAGAGGTTGTCGGAGGTCCGCTGCCATCAGTCACTGCTTGTCGGCTTTAGCAGCTGCCACTCCTAAGTACAATTTCTCATATGTTCTTATTCTCCTTTCTCAACTCCCCTCTATGTCTTTATTTTTACATAAATTTGATTTGTTCGCAAGGTCATGAGCCTCTTACATCGCTCGCTGGTACAGTTCGTAAGACTCACAATGTTGTACCTATGAGAAGAAGATCAAGCAATCTTCTATTTCGTCCAAAGAATGAGTCTTTCTAAATTTCATCATACTTTTATGTTTTATTCAAAGAAGTAGAATTTCTTGTTCTATTACCAAAAAAATTGAAAAAGATGAAACCAGAAAGCTGAAACGTGATTTTGATTTAGCGTTATTTGATTTTTTTAATTAATTTATTTATTATATTTTTTTTTGTAAATGTGATATTGACCACATCACTTTACACATTGAAAAAAAGACCACATCATATGACACATGGCAAAAATTTAGCTTTATTATTTGTCACATGTCATCAAATTAAATCATGTACTTGTTGACAAAGAAAACACATGACAACTTTTCAAACCATGTACCTTCTCTTTATATATTATATGATTTTTTCATCACCCCATTGTGATTTCGGTCGTAACAATCCTAAAATGATGACCGAAGACTTAACATAAGAGTTGTTAGGCTTTGGAATGTGACCCCAATGTTTTCAAAACAAATTTCAGCTGTTAATATGATTTTATTGGTTGAAAAGGTGACGACTCCTTCATAATTAACTTTCTTTTATTTGAAGATAATATTACATTATTGACATTGGTTCAAATTGATTGACTTGAAGTAATTGTATGTTCCTCTATTAAGGGTCCAAATTCAAGCTTGCATTTTACGAAAAGATCTTATATCAAGACACAAAACACTTCTAGTGAAGCAAAATGTTATGTTATCGATAAGTTCAATGATTAATATTGTAACATCCTATTTTAATTTTGTAGATTTATTTATTGCTCTAGTATATTTACAAAATAGTTAGAGATATTTTATCATACATAACATTGTCATTAGTAACATTTTACATTCAAAAGGGGGGGGTAGATCCCTCAAAGGTGTAGTTAGTGCATACATTACGTAATTTTAAGTAGCATTTCGAAAACTAGTTAGCACCTACTGCCACAAAAATTAGGCTCACCTAGGCCTAATTATGGTGTTAAAAAAAACTTGAAGTACCCATGAAGTGTTACTCTTATACATATTTACAAGACTTCATTATTACTACTAGTCAAATATTAGTATAATTAAGCAAACTTCTCCAAGTGTGAAAGAGAAAACATAGTCTCACAGTTCTGGTCTTTGTACTTGTTCAACTCGAAAGTCAATTATAAATCTTGACATTGTCTGAAATATCATGCCAAAAATAAGTGAGATAAAACTCAGTAGAGGTAAGAAAAACAATGAGAATTTTTTTTAACTAATGATATTCCAACCGTCACATGTATAGAAAATAATTTTATTGCTTCTCAATTTTCCATCATGCTATAACCTAAAATTCATCAGTCTTTCTAAAATAGTTTGTATCAAAGAAATTAAGTAAAAATTAACATCAATATTAAATAATCATAAATTAAAAGGAACTATGCGTATTTCTTGAAATCTCATAAAAAATCTTTTCTCACCCCCTTTTAATTCTTGTATCATCTTTTTAGGATTTAATCCCAAATTACTCATTCTCTTGATCATTCATGTGCACATCACATAGTATGAGCTCATATTTACTCAGGGCGTCTCCTAAAAATGTCTCCTCATGGCCATAAGTTTGCACATTTGATCTTGGTACCTTAAGGATATACTTTCTTATATTTCCTTCATTGTACAAATTTATTCTTTTGTCTATAAAAAATCTTAATAGGTTATACATGTTTCCGTACAAAGACAAAGTTTGTGAAAAAATTCACATCTTCCTTTTGTCTTGGCCGAGACACTCCAGGAACATACATCATCATTAGTAAAAATTAGTAGCAAGCTTCATTTTCAAACAAACTCTCTATTATCTTTCTAACAAAAATAAGAGCAGAAAATAATATTAAACAGAAAAATAGTGCAGAAAAGAGTAGACAAATAATATTAAACAGAAAATTAGTGCAAAAACAATAAGAGCAGAGAATAATAGTGTCAAACAAAAAAATAAAAGCATAAAAAATAATAGTGAGTTTATGGTAGTGTAGAGCAGAAAATAAGTTCAGCAATCAACAAAATAATCAAAGTCCAAAAGAACACCATCACATAGGATTTCAACCTCATTCAAAGCCCCTACATGAATTCACAAAGTCAAAACTGAGTTTGAAAATTTCAGCCACCAGAAGTTTGTGAAACTCTAGAATCAAAGATTAGAGCAAGAGAGTTATTGACAAAAAGGGAAGAGTTTTTCATTTCCCCTACCTGATTTGGAAAACAAGAAAAAGTTTATAAAGTTTCTACAAAACGAAACTCTCTGTCAATCTTTCATTTAGCTTTTCAATTCTGCTGTAGGGTTGAGTAATGGAGGGGCTTTTTATAGACTCTCATAAAGTGAGGGTCATTCATTCCTTTAAAAAAAAAAATCTCCCATTACTAGATTTAGAGAATCTATTGCTGATATAAATCATAGCACTTCACATGCTTCTTTCCGTTCACTTTCCAGTTTATTATTATAGTTATTTTTTTAAATCTTTTTCTTATGCATTAATTACGTTAGATTGCATATCTTTCAGAATCTCCCCAATGTCACTTGCAAATTTTATTATTATTATTATTATTATTATTATTATTATTATTATTATTATTATTATTATTATTATTATTATTATTATTATTATTATGTAACTTTATCTTTGTATTAATTGTCTGCAGATTTATCTTTTCATATCTTTTAAAATCATCTTGTCATCATTTCCTTTTTTTAGTAGATATTTAGGTAAAGTAACACAATACTCTAATAATTAGTCTATATAAAATATTTATTTTATTTCTTAATACCTTATTTCTTTTAAAGATTTTACGTAGATATTTTTTATGTACCTATTATTATTATTATTATTATTATTATTATTATTATTATTATTATTATTATTATTATTATTAGGAATGTTACGTTTTTCCCCTCTTAAAAAATTTGGTCCTTAAAATTTCTATTTAGTACCTGCTAAAAAAAGATCTTGATGCTTTTGTTTAAAATCTTCTTCTGCTTCCTAAGTAGCATTTTCTACATATTGTCCTTGCCATAAAACTTTGACTATAGGAATATTTCTATTTCTCAATTGTCTATAGATTCTATCCACTATTTGTACAAGTTGTACCTCATATGTCAAATTATCTTTTAACTGTATAGATTCTACCTCTATGATGTGTGAAGAATTAGAACAACACTTTCGGAGTTGAGATATATGCAATACATTGTGAAGGTTTGACAGGCTAGGAGGTAAAGCGATTTGATAGGCAACTGTACCGACTCTTTTGAGGATTTGGAAAGGTCCATTATATCCAGGACTCAATTTATTTATTTTCATAGATCTTCCAATTCTAGTTGTTGGGTTAACTCAAAGGAATACATGTTCTTCTTCTTGGAATTCTAAGGGTTTTCTTCTTTTGTCTGCATAACTTTTCTGTCTGTTTTGAGCTGTTAACATTCTATCCCTAATTAGTTTTATTTGTTCTGAGATTTTTTGTACTACATCGGGTCCTAATAAATTTCTTTCTCTAGTCTCAAACCAACATAAAGGAGATCAACATTATCTTCCATAACATGCTCCATACAATGTCATACCAATACTAGAATGATGACTGTTATTGTAGGCAAATTCTATTAATGGTAGGTAGGTATCCCAACTTCCCTTAAAATCTAAAACACAAGCCCTAAGCATGTCTTCTAAGGTTTGAATTGTTCTTTCAATTTGACCATCAATTTGAGGATGGTAAGTTATACTAAAAGATATCTTTGTCCCAAAAGCTACCTGTAATGATTCCCAAAACCTAGAAGTAAACCTTGGGTCTCTATTGTAACACCCCAAATTTCCTATCTAGTTGACAGTAATTTTGACAGTTAACAGAATTCTACTGTTTAGTGATTTCTATGTACTGTAAAATTATTTTGAGTATTCCGTCAGCGTATTTAATCGTTTTGAGTTATTTACTCCGTGTCAAGAAAATAATAATTTTCGGGCCGGGGGAAAATCTTTATGTATTTATTTCTCTTGATTGTTAATTATTTTTAACAATCTAACTTGATTTTCATACGTTTTCTAATATTTGTGATTTTTGTGGATGATTATAAATTTTTATATTTCTCTGATTGTTTTTAGGCTATTTATGGGCCAGGTGGGTCCCGTAAAGTGAAAATTTTTTCGCAGATAGAAAAATTTGTACTATTTAGACGGAGAAGGGGGATCTTACTAAACCTGAATCCGGAAATAGTTTTTAGAAAATTTCTTTTACTATGTTTTGTACTGTATTTAATTATCGGACGATAAAAATACAGTAAATATATTCTTTTGTGGGGTTATAGTAGATAAAAATAAATATTATACTGCTAAGTCAACATTAATAGTTATGACAACTTTTGACAGACTAATAGGAAGCAAGTTTAATTTTTGAAGCTTTGAATATCAACCGTCGATTTGATCAACGGTGTAGAATCGATCCAATAAAATGGCTATGAACATTTATAACCATTGGATGAAGAATTAATCAAGGGTGGAGATTTGATTTTACAAAGTGGCTAGGACCATTTGTGACCATTGGATTTGGATTTAATCAACGGCGGAGATGGATCATTTATAACCATTGGATTTGGATTTAATCAATGGCAGAGATTTAGTCTTTTAAAATGACTATGACTAATTATGACCCTTAGATTGAAAGTAAGAAGGAGTAATCTTGACCCTTCATTTTTGGAGATGGATCTAATGGCTCGGATTTCAAGGAAGAAAGATTTAATGGCCTAGATTAAGTCTTCTAATCAAAAGTCTACCTTAATCCTAACCATTGATCTAATCAATGGCTTAAATGGCTCTAAATGGTGGCTAGTAAAGATGACAACTTTATGAATGCATAATGCATGGAGGGGGGACGGTTTTTGTGTTGTTTAGGAGCTTAAGGAAAAAGTTTGAAGACATTATTAGATGTCTTGGTCAATTATGCATCATTAGTGATTATTTGTACTCTTAAGAGAATGCATGGAGGGGGGGGACGATTTTGGTGCATGCTTAAGGGCTTAGATAGGTTTCAAGACCATTATTAGTTGTCTTAGTCACTTATTGATCATTATTGATCATTTCCCAAAGCAAAGCTCTTCAAAATAATTTCTCTCCTTCTCCTTCAAGCTAGCTCACGGCCATGACCTCTAATTCTACCTTCCATCACTCAAAAATTTTAACCAACCTAGTTTCTTGAATCCTTACCTCATTCTAAGAACATCTTTAGTTATGAGTTTTCACAAAATCATTCATTTTGAGCTTCAAATCCAAACTTCAAGTTTCTATCATAAAGGGTAAAGTTCTTATCTCTTCACCCAAACTTCAAGTTTTAATTTTCTAAGCCATGATTGAACCATGGTTTACCTAATCTTACACTTGTTATTGATTTTAACATTTATTTATGATTTTTAGGGATTTTTCCATGGAGCTCTACGAAATTGGTAGGAAGGAAAACTAAGTGTTTTCACTTCATTCTTTATCTTAACCAAGTCTAAGAAGCCTTTCTTTCACAAAAAAATCAAAAACTCCAAGCTTGTTCTTCAAGAGGAACCATTCGGCCATACCACCTAAAATCACCATCCAATCTCTTTTAATTTCATCTAACCATAGATCTTGAATCTACATGATTTTCTAAGCAACTTTCATGTTAGAGACTTTCTCTAAATCATCCATCTTCAACCTTGTTCTTTAAGCTAAAGATTGAAGTTCTATTGGTGAAGTTTATTAATCTTCACTTTTCTTTTGATTTTCAAGGTTCTAAGCCATGTTTGATCCATGGTTTATGTTATTCAAGCTTGATTTACTAATAAATTTATGTTTTGTTTTGTATTTGAGAAGCCCTTAGTGGTGAAGGACTTGGAAAAAGAAGCAAAACAAGGAGCTTTTGAGGATTTTTAAGAGGTAAGAGGGAGATTCATCTCACCAACTAAGTATGGTAGTGAGAGATGGTTTGTGTATTTGATGGATGGTTGATAATCACATATTTTATTCATTAAGAAACCCTTATGTTTAGTCATTTACACTCTCCATATTCTTAATTGATTGGGTTTGGTATGATTTTGTGAGTTTAAGCTCAAATTGGTCCTAATTGAATATTTTCAGCATTATTAAGATTTGACACTGTTTCTGTATTTTGGCCATAACTTGAGTTCCTGATATCTGATAATCATGAATTTTACCTTGTAGAAAAGCTAGGAGGAAGCTCTACAATTTTGATGAAGAGTTCGAAGTCCTAAACAGATGTCTAAGGGACCTAAGTTTACATGGAAGTCAGAATATGGGTTCTGTCACTAGAATCCGAACGGTGTGCACTCATAAAATCATATCTCAAGCTGTAATAATGGAGATGGGTTGAAATTTGGATAGTTGATAGTTAAGATCCAAATAAACAACTTTCATGAAGAACACTTTTTGAAAAAATGAAGTCTAATGGGTCAGTTTGAGCTTGCAAGTCGGAACAGAGGTGCTGAAGTTGGGTTTGAGCAACCTGCAGTATTTGGGTCATATCTTAGGCTGTAGGAAGCCAAATTAGATGATCCAGATATGCATGTTATAGCCAAGACAAAGATCTACAACTTTCATGAAGAATACTTTTCATGGATCTGAAGTATATTTGGTCGTTTTTGGCTTCCAAGTCAGACAAGAAATTTTCGTCCTCAACCACCCACTCATCCATCCACTAATCCACTCATCGACTCATCCACTAATCCACCCACTCATCCACTAATCCATCCACTCAACCATTCCACTCAACCACTTCACTCAACCACCCCACTCATCCACCCACTCCCCTTTGTCATTTTGTTACCCTAGACTTCTATAAAAGGCACCATTGGTTATCATGAATAACAAGTTGTATTCTCCTTCATTTCTCTCATAGTTTCTTCTTGTTTCTTCATAGTTTCTCATAGCGTTTATATATTTTGATGCTCCCCTTCATGGTAATAGAGGGCTAAGCTACTTTCAGTCAATTTAGAACTCTTGAAGAGATTGTGGTTTGGATTCTTGAGACCTTGGTTATGTATTGTATTTGATTTGTAATTGAATTCTTCTTTTCTTCTTCTTTTTTCTTCTTCTTGATCTTGAATGTATGAATGGTGATTCTATTTATGTTGATCTGATTTGATCTTAGTTTAAGATTGAGATTTGTGATGAAACTTAGAACTGATTGATCTAAACTAATCACATAAATGAAGATTGAGATTTGTGATGAAACTTAGAACTGATTGATCTAAATTAATCACAGAATTGAAAAGGTTAGGTTACTGATTTGTGCCTAAGTTAATTGAATTCGGTACTTGAAATTAACATAGATCTTTATGAATGGTGTGATTGCGGATTTGTGTTTATCTCTTGTTAATTAAATTCTAGGCGATCGTCTAGTATGAATTCTAGATTTGATGCAGAGATCTCGGTTGGATCCAAATTAACAATTCAATTGCGCTTCAAGTGTTCTATGAAGGGTCTATGATTGAATCCACCCAATCTTGGATAGGTTTCTAAATTGACTGCTCTTTAATTGTTATTTCTTCCTTTAATTTTGTTAAGTGCGATCTTAAACTGTCAAACCCCCATTTACTAACTTTCACTTGATTTGATTAAATTGCATCTACAATCTTCGTGGAGATGATCCGGTGTTGTCACTGTGCTACAAGCTTAGGTAATAACTTCGGTTATAATTTTGACTGAGTTCGGTGCTCGTCAAAATTTTGGCGCCGTTGCCAAGGATTAGTAAGTGTAATCTTTTCATTTTAAGTATTTTTACTAACTTTTGCTTTTTATTAACTTTTCTAACATTTTTATCCATTATTTAGTGTATTTTGCTTATTTATTTATTTTTGTGTGATGCATGACTAGGTCCGAGCCTGATAACTTGGTTGACTTTGATCCTGAGATTGATAGAACCTTGCATAGGTTGATTAGAGCTCGTAGGCTAAGTGCAAGAATTGCTTGAAATTTGATCTTAATATTGGGAGTGAACTTGAGATCTTGAATAATTAAAACCATGGTGATAACATGCGAGAATAGAACTCTTAAGGAACTTGCTGCTCTCCGATATAACTAACCGGTCTTTATGTATTCAATACCCAGATCTTGATGCTTGATTTTGAGTTAAAATCTGGATTGATACATTTGTTGCCCAAGTTTCACGGTTTTGCGGTGAGGATCCCCATAAGCATCTAAAGGAGTTCCATGTGGTTTGTTCAACCATGAAGCCACATGGGATCTCGAGAAAGAGCACATCAAGCGAGAGGGCATTTCCTTTCTCACTTCTTGTCTGACCAAGGATTGGTTATTTTATCTTTCACCAGGTTCAGTAACAAGTTGGACTGACATGAAGCGGTTGTTCTTAGAGAAATTTGTCCCTGCCTCTAGAGCCACTGCCATTAGAAAAGATATATGTGGCATAAGACAAATGACAAGAGAGACCTTGCATGAATATTGGGAAAGATTCAAGAAGCCGTGCTCGAGCTGTCCCCACCACCAAATTACCGATCAACTCTTAATTCAATATTTCTATGAAGGCTTGCTGCCAAATGACAGAAGCATGGTGGATGCTGCCTCTGGAGGAGCCTTAGTAGACAAGACCCCTACAACAGCGAGAGATTTGATAGCAAACATGATAGTCAATACCCAACAATTTGGCACACGAATTATTACCTCAACCAGAGGAGTCAATGAGATTCAATCATCTCATGTAGACTAATAGAGAATGGAACAGAGACTTGATGAATTGACTTCTTTGGTGAGGCAGTTAGCAGTGGGACAACAAGCACCAATGCAGATGGCTGCAACTGTGTGTGGCATTTGCTCTTGTTCATCTCATCCTACTGATGCATGCCCCACACTTCAGGATGGTGGTTTTATTTTTCCAGAGCAATCTGTTGCAGCAATTGGTATTTTTCCTGGTAGACCCCAATATCAGCAATCACAGCAGCAGCCTAAATATGATCCATTTTCTAATACCTATAACCCTGGCTGGAGGGACCATCCCAACCTAAGATATGGAAATTCTGGTCAACAACAACAACATGACCTACCCCACGCAGGCGGAACCGCGGTTTAGATACCAAGCTACGGGCCACAGCAACAAGTACCAACCACTGCATTTAGGCAAGCACAACTGCGCGCCACCAATGCGGCCCCCTCTAGCTACTGTTCCGGCGACCACTCCAGGTGAGCCACCTTTCGAAGACTTGATGAAATAGTTTCAGCGAGATGTCAATGCCATCATCCGAAATTTACAAACTCAAATTGAGCAGATGGCAACCACTGCAGTGATGAAAAGTCAAGGGTCGAACCAATTGCCTTCACAAACAGTCAACAACCCAAGAGGCAATGTAAGTGCTATTAGCTTGAGAAGTGGCAGAGAAGTTGACGGTCTTACTCCACCACAACCTGAACTACAAGTGCAACAACCAGAAGGTGACCAGAAACAGAAAAAAGTGGATAGCTCAGTCCAAAAATCTGTGACACAAAAGAAATGTGCAGAGAATTCAAATCTGGCCATTCCACTACCTTTTCCAAACAGTCACACAGTCCAAGCATCTTTAGCATGAAAAATAAATAGAAAGAGAAGTCATGGACACATTCGGGAAGGTAGAAATCAATATTCCCCTCCTTGATGCAATCAAGCGAGATTCCCAAGTATGCCAAATTCCTCGAAAGAGTTGTGTACTCACAAGAGAAGACTTAAGGGTACTGAGAAAATAAGCATAGGCAGAAATGTTTTGCAATGATTCTACCAAGCATGCCACAAAAATGCAAAGATCCTGGAACTTTCACAATTCCTTGCACGATAGGTAACTCCAAATTTGAACATGCAATGCTAGACTTGGGTGTTTCGATTAATGTCTTGCCTATGTCAATATATCAGTCCTTGAACATTGGCACTTTGCAACCTACTGGTATAGTGATTCAGTTGGCAAATAGGACCACTGTCCTGCAGGAGTGCTAGAAGATGTGTTAGTTCGGGTGAATGAGCTAATTTTTCCAGCGGACTTCTATATTCTGAACATGGAAGATGAGTCTTCAACAAACCATGCTCCATTGATCCTAGGCAGACCTTTCCTCAAGACAGTCAAGACCAAGATAGATGTGCATACTGGCACCCTTTCCATGGAATTTGGCGACGATGTGGTACAATTTAACATTTTTGAGGCCATGAGACATCCTCTAGAGGAGCATTCTATTTTCCATGTTGATGTGATTGATATGCTAGTTGACGATGCTTATCTTTGATATTTATCTTGAATTTCCCGATATTCTTGATTTTACGGATTACATTTACCTGTGAAACATGTCTTGTTTGTGATATTGTACCATGTCTTTGCATGTCTTTGAGATTTATGCGATTATGAGTGGTGATGTAGCTTGCTAACTTGAATGATGCGACATGTGAAAATGAGAGTCGAAGTATGTTGAATTTAATGTTCTTGAGTTAGTTGTTTCAAACGACTTCTTTGCCTACATTATACGACCTCCATCCTTAGAATTAAAGATTTTGCTTGGACCATCTTAAATATGCGTATTTGGAAGATAGTGAGAAGGCACTTTGTGATTGTTGCTAAAAATTTGCAACTTGATCAAGAAGAAAAATTACTGCAAGTTTTGAGGCAGAATAAACAAGCCATCGGATAGACACTTGCAGATCTTCCTGGTATCAGTCCCTCCACATGCATGCATAAGATTTTGTTGGAAGAAGATACTAAACCGATCGGCGGCCCAAAGGAGGCGAACCCCCGACTCTGGATATGGTAAAGAAGGAAGTTACCAAGCTACGCAAGTGACATTATTTATCCCATATCGATAGTAAATGGGTGAGCCCGTGCGGGTTGTTCCAAAGAAATGCGGGGTCACGATAGTTGAAAATCGAACACAATGAGCTACTACCCACAAGAATTCAAAACAGTGGCGGGTTTGCATTGATTACGAGACGACTTAACCAAGCCACCGGGAAAGATCATTTCCCATTACCTTTCATTGATCGGATGTTAGAGAGACTAGGCGGCAAGTCGCATTCTTGTTTCTTGGATGGATATTTGAGTTATTTTCGGATCCATATAGCCTCGAAGACCAAGATAAAACTACTTTCACTTGCCCATTTGGCACATTTGCATACAGAAGGATGCCTTTTGGTGCAGTGCAACGCTCCGGCACCTTTCAAAGGTGTATGGTAAGTATATTTTTTGACCTTTTAGAAAATTACATGGATGTATTCATGGATGACTTTACTGTCTATGGCTCTTCCTTTGATGCATGTTTGGATAGTTTGACTCAGGTTTTGCATAAATGCATTAAGGCTAACCTTGTTCTGAATTTTGAGAAATGTCATTTCATGGTGGAGCAAGGCATAGTTTTAGGGCATATAATATCTAGCAAGGGTATTGAGGTAGATCCTGTGAAAATAGATGTTATTTCATGCCTATCTTACCCCACATGCGTGCGGGAGGTTCGTTCTTTCCTTGGTCATGCAGGTTTCTATATGCGATTCATAAAAGATTTCAGCAAAATTGCTCTTCCACTATCCAACTTGCTACAAAAAGAAGTGGAGTTCCATTTTGACTAGAAATGCAAGGATGCCTTCAATCACTTGAAGCAAGCATTGATTAGTACACCTATCATCCAGCCACCAGATTAGACACTCCCATTTGAGCTCATGTGTGATGCCTCTAATTATGCTTTGAGAGCTGTTCTTGCATAAAGGGTCGGCAAAATATCTCATGTCATCTCCTATGCTTCAAGAACTTTAGATCCTACACAAGTCAACTACACCACCACTGAAAAGGAACTTTTAGCAATTGTTTTTGCTTTAGACAAATTTCGATCATATTTGCTTGGTTCTAGAGTGGTTGTGTTTTCAGAGCATACAGCTTTGAAGTTTCTCCTGAAGAAGCTTGATGCAAAGCCTAGGTTGATTAGGTGGATTTTGCTCCTCCAAGAGTTCGATATTGAAATCCGTGATAAAAGTGGAGCGGAGAATTTAGTGGCTGATCACCTAAGCCAAATTGAAAGGGAGGCAGATACTTTTCCTATCCATGATGTCTTCCTTGATGAGCAGCTTTTCAAGCTGCAAGGTAACACTCCTTGGTTTCTTGATTTGATAAATTTCTTAGTTCTTGGTGTTTTCCACTGCACATTTTATTAGGGCTCAGATTGATAAATTGAAGAGTGAGTCAAAATATTATGTGTGGGACGACCCTTATCTGTGAAAATTTTGTAGTGATCAAGTCATTAGGAGATGCGTGCCTGATAATGAATTCCATTCTATTCTTCGCTTTTGTCATACACTTGCATGTGGCGGTCATTTTGGTCCCCAAAGGACTGCTAGGAAAGTTTTGGAATCTAGATTATATTGGCCCACTCTATTTCATGATGCATATGTGTTTTGTAAATCTTGTGATCAATGCCAAAGAACAGGAAATACTTCTCGAAGGAATGAGATGCCCCAGAAATCCTTATTATTTTGTGAGATTTTTGATGTATGGGGTATTGATTTTATGGGACCCTTTCCTGTTTCTTTTGATTTTGTTTACATTTTGCTAGCTGTTGATTATGTATCCAAGTGGGTGGAGGCGAAAGCTACTCGGACTGATGATTATAAAGTTGTGAATTTTGTTAGATCACAGATTTTTTGCAGGTTTGGAGTTCCGAAGGCCATCATCAGTGATCAGGGTTCACATTTTTGTAATCGAAGCATGGAAGCCTTGATGAAAAAGTATGGGGTCTTGCACAGAGTTTCTACACCTTACCATCCCCAAACTAATGGGCAAGCCATGATTTCCAACAGGGAGATCAAGCAGATACTCCGAGAGACAGTTCATCCTAACGAAAATTTGGAGCAAGAGGCTTGAGGATGCTTTATGGGCTTATCGGACTGCTTATAAGACACCAATCGGGATGTCTCCGTATAGGATTGTTTTTGGAAAAGCCTGCCACATGCCGGTGGAAATTGAGCATCATGCATTCTAAGCGGTGAAAAGGTGCAACTTGGACCTAGATCAAGCAGGTATGGAGAGGAAGCTGCAGCTGCAGCAATTGGAAGAGATCCGCTTGGAGGCTTATGAAAGTTCCAAACTTTATAAGGAAAAGACCAAAGCCTTCCATGATAAGTTAATTCTGAGGAAAACATTTGAGATTGGTCAAAAAGTTCTCCTCTATAACTCCCGCCTCCGACTCATGCCTGGTAAATTAAGGTCTAGATGGGATGGACCATTTATTGTTACTAAGGTTTTTCCTTCTGGTACTATTCAGATTAAAAGTGAGGTCACTGTCAAAGCTTTCATCGTAAATGGACACCGTCTCAAACAGTATCATGAACTTCTAGAGAATGTAGAAATGGAGGTGATAAACCTTCTCCATCCGCATTATGAATAAAAAAAAAGAGAAAAAAAAAGAAGAAAAAAAAAACAGTTGTGTGCCCGACAATGAGGTAGGTAGTGCCATTAAATTTTGTCACTCGGAAGCATGTGGAGGTCATTTTTTTTTTCAGCAACAACAACTGTGAAAATCTTGCAGTATGGATTTTATTGGCCTACTTTATTCAAGGTCTGTTACACCTTTTGCAAAAGCTGCGGAAATTGGTCAAAAAAGTTCTGCTTTGAGATTATCATCTGCACCTACTCCTTAGAAAATTGAGATCTAGGTGGCGTGATTCTTTTGTTGTCAAACACGTGTATCCTCTGGGGCCGTAGATATTGAGGATCCTAGGAATGGTAATGCGCTTAAAGTTAATGGACAAAGACTCAACCATTCCTGGAAAACCAAGTTCTTGAGTTCTTTGTGTTGCCGATTAAGTGGCGGATACGGTACTCCGTGACTCTCAAGTCGGTTTATTTTTCAATTTTCCAAAATAACTGAACCCTTCTTCTCCTTCAAAATGGATGTCATTCTTTCAAACCTGAGAAAATATTTTCCTTCTCTTCCTCAAAATGCTCTGAGAAAAATCTACAAAGTTCGATGTGAAAGATTGAGACTATTAATGCACAAAGGTATGCCAGAAGATGTACGCTAGATAATTGAAGCAAAGGTCCGATTAGCAGGTGAGTCCTCAATTTCATTTGACTCATATATGCCCGGTCTTGGAAGAAGTTCATATTCTAAAAGGAGAAGAGCAAAAAGGTTACAAGTCTGTCACAAATGTGGACGATGGAACTATAACAAGCGATGTCGTACTTTGGGGATGGTTTCTGCAAATAGAGAAGATAATATTTTCTTCATTAAGAATGGACTGAGTAAGGAGTCATTAGATGATATCTTATTGACTCTTGAGACGCATTCTTGTGGATTGGTGCATCGTGAAATTCTTAAATTGTGGAATCTCTTCAAGGATGAAGAAAAACGCTACAGTCTTGGGAATCTGACTCTAAAAGACCCTGTTTGCCAATTTATAAGAAAATTGGATGGGAAGCTTATCCTCGACTCATAGAAGACGTTTAAGCAAGTTCGGACGTTAAACCAGAGGCGGATGTGAGCCATATCCACAAACAATCTATACATATCATCCTCTTCTTCTTCTTCATGTCATCTTTCAAAAACAAAAACAAAAAAAAAAACACCAAAAAAAAAATTATGTATATATCTTAGGGTTGGCTTTGGTAACACAAACCGTGAATGGGGGAATGTATGTATCCTGATCCAGCCTTCTTAATTGAAAAACAAAGAAGGTAGATTGTATCCCACATGTGAGGCAACCAATCGTATTATGGCCACTTGTCCCTTTTGGGAGCCCTATGTTCTTATTTGGTCTTGAATGGGTCCAATCTTGATCAACAATGCTTTGGCACAAAGTCGAAAAAAGCGGACTACCTCCATCCCAATCTTAAGTAAGTATACACTCATCTTTCATCAAGTTTTTTTTTAACAATTTCAAAAAAAAAAAAAAAAATGGACGTGATGTCTCTTTCATGACGCCTAAAGCGGTAAAAGATACGCCATGGAAGCTGTACATACTGGGTATGTCATCATTTTCTATTTCTTTTATCTTTGTATCATTTTATTGTATTTTGATTTTTGTACGAGACGATCCTTTGAGCGGGGTCCTTCAGGGGTTTCTAGACTTCTTTACCTTGATGGTTTTCTTGAAGTCAAAAAAAAAAAAAGAAAAGAGATTCTGTGTTTCTTAATTTTAACCTTTTCTGACAACAACCAACCTACCCTTATAGGTGCAATTATTCCCCTTTCCCCTTTCCATTTCTGACAACAGCCAACCTACCCTCCATTACCACAATCTCTTCTATTCGTAACCTAAAAAATGTCTGTGTTTTTTGTGGGTCGAGTTATGGGAAGGGATTAGAGTTTGTAAATGCAGCTAGCACTCTTGGTCGATCACTTGCTGCGAGGAATATTCATCTTGTATATGAGGGAGGTTATCGTGGGTTAATGGGGGCTGTATCACTTGCTGCCTTTATAGGAGGCAGTCAGGTTTTAGGTGTTATTCCTAAACCTTTAGCTGAAAATAACATCACTGGAAACACAGTTGGAGAAGAAATTCAGGTAACATCTATGCATGGACGAATGAAAACAATGGTTGACAATTTTGATGCATTTCTTGTCTTACCAGGTGGTTTTGGTACTTTGGAAGAAATTTTTCAAATTGTCTCTTGGGCCGAACTGAACATCCACCATAGACCCATTGGTTTGTTGAATGTTAATAATTTATTTGATCTTTTGTTATCTTTTCTTGAGAAAGCTGTGGAACAGAAATTTATCACTCATTCGGCAAGACAATTTCTTATCTCTGCCTCCACTATTGATGAGCTCATTGATAAATTAGAAGCTTTTGAGTATGTACCTGATAAGGTATTAGCTCAGATAGATTGGTCAATGGGAAGCAGCGAAGGAAGTAACAAGAAAAGAAAGCCTGATCTGAAACTTTATCTTTAATGGGTTTAATTTTATTGTACTTTGTTTCTGTTTAAATTTGTGTCAACTTTCTCCAACAGGTAATATCTTCTATCCTTTACTCATCTATATTTTAACATTGAGGACAATGTTGTGATCTAGTTGGGGGGAAGAATAGTTGACCAAAAAAAAATCAAAAAAAAAATTGTTGTTGTTTTGTTTGGAAAGTATGATATGATTGTCATGGACTTGTTAAACCAATTAGTGATGGCAGAGTAAGGAGTAATTTTATTCTTGAGACGCATCTTAATTGGTGGCAGAGTAAGGAGATTTTTAGTTAGTAATTAATTAGTATTAAATTGTGGAAGTACTAAAGTTTTATTGTTTGATTTCTTTTCAGGGTCTGATGCGGCACTGATAGTGTGCTTCTTTTCTGCTTGGCGTTGATTCACTTCTTATCAGGTTGTGTTGCTCTTTTCTATATCTCTCTTTCACATTGAGGGCAATGTTATATTAAGTGTGGGGGAGAGATTTTAGCATGTTTCTTTTTGGATTTTTGTTAAAAAAAATTCAAAAAAAAGAGGTTCATTGCATGATTGAATAACTATTCTCCTTTCTTGAACTGATATGCTTAGTGATGAATGATTGAATTGATGAATTGAGTTTGATGGATGCATACCTTGTGAGATTTTGAGCCTAATGGATGGATTCAATATTTATGCCATTCTCTTCTTTCTTGTGTGATTTTCACTCATGTTAATGACCACTCTAGAACTTGCTTTGATTCTTTTTGAGGCTACATTTCACTTGCATGCATGAATATGATTGAGGCCCTCTTTCTTAATTAGCTAGTTTAACGGAATAGCCAATCTTGTTTTCAATATGATATCATGCACTCTTTTGACTTCTTAAAAATTCTCTGATTCCTGCTAACCTTGTATATTTTCCTTTACTTAACCCCTTTGAGCTTATTTGACCATTCCTTGTTTCTAGCTCATTATGTGCCTTAAATGAAAAATCGTGTTCTTACTTTACCTTAGGGAATAAAAGAACATTAGCTTGGTTAATGGATGAGTTTTTGAACAAGTGTGAGGGTGTGTGTACAAAATGGTTGTTAAAAAAGGAAAGAGTGCCTAAAAAAAAAAGGAAAAAATGTATGTACATAGTTATGTTCATATATATAAAAAAAAAGAGAAAAAAAATTGGGAAATGAATATGTAAAGGGATATACATTAGAGTTGGGATGAACTTTTATACTTGTTATTTTCAGCTCTCATTTGCTTTTATTCTCTTTGGTATTTATCTTCTCATATCCATTTTATCCTCTTCTGTTACCTTGACCTCACTACAACCTTGAATAAAGTCCTCATGATTTGTGTGTGCATATGTTTTGAGTAGTTGAGAAGTAGAAGATAAGCAAGCTTATGGTAGTGCAATTTTCATGGATTGAATTGAGTGAAATACCTACCTTTTAAACACTTGAGAGATTGAGAGGGAATCTTGTGAAGATCTATCATTCTCGATTCATGTTGAAGATACCTTGCTTGTTAGTTTGAGATGTGAAGAATTGTTAACTCATGAATGTTTTGATCCCTTGAACCTTTGGTTGTTCTTCTTGATTGTAAAATTTTGGGCTCTTGAATGTCGTTGGAATTTAAATTTTTATTAATCTCTTATGTCCTTGTTTTGGTCTTGAGTTTTGCCCTGGAGAGCAAAAAGCTAAATGTGGGAGAATTTGATAATCACATATTTTATTCATTAAGAAACCCTTATGTTTAGTCATTTACACTCTCCATATTCTTAATTGATTGAGTTTGGTATGATTTTGTGAGTTTAAGCTCAAATTGGTCCTAATTGAATATTTTCAGCATTATTGAGATTTGACACTGTTTCTGTATTTTGGCCGTAACTTGAGTTCCTGATATATGATAATCATGAATTTTACCTTGTAAGAAAGCTAGGAGGAAGCTCTACAATTTTGATGAAGAGCTCGAAATCCTAAACAGATGTCTAAGGGACCTAAGTTTACATGGAAGTCAGAATACGGGTTCTGTCACTAGAATCCGAACGGTGTGCACTCATAAAATCATATCTCAAGCTGTAATAATGGAGATGGGCTGAAATTTGGATAGTTGATAGTTAAGATCCAAATAAACAACTTTCATGAAGAACACTTTTTGAAAAAATGAAGTCTAATGGGTCAGTTTGAGCTTGCAAGTCGGAACAGAGGTGCTGAAGTTGGGTTTGAGCAACTTGTGGTATTTGGGTCATATCTTGGGCTGTAGGAAGCCAAATTGGACGATCCAGATGTGCATGTTATAGCCAAGACAAAGATCTACAACTTTCATGAAGAGTACTTTTCATGGATCTGAAGAAAAAAGAAAAAAAAATGGACGTGATGTCTACTGCACTCATGACATGCAGTATAAAGATACGCCATGGAAACTGTACATACAGGTATGTCATCATTTTCTATTTCTTTTATCTTTGTATCATTTTGTTGTATTTTGATTTTTGTACAGACGATCCTTTGAGCAGGGTCCTTCAGGTGTTTCTAGACTTCTTTACCTTGATGGTTTTCTTGAAGTTAAAAAAAAAAAGCAAAAACAAAAAAAAAGCAAAAACAAAAAAAAAAAATAAAAGATTCTGTGTTTCTTATTTTTAACCTTTTCTGACAACAGCCAACCTACCCTTATAGGAGCAATTATTCCTCTTTCCATTCTTTTTCCTATTTAAACACTCCATTTTCTCCACTTTCCTCCAACTCATAATCATTCAAAGAGAAGGTGAGAATAGAAATGGAAGGTGTTTCTGTTCGTCAACTTAAAAATATCTGTGTACTTTGTGGATCTAAGTATGGGAAGGGTTTAGAGTTTGTAAACGCAGCTACCACTCTTGGTCGATCACTTGCTGCGAGGAATATTCATCTTGTATATGGGGGAGGTTGCCGTGGGTTAATGGGGGCTGTATCACTTGCTGCATATGTAAGAGACAGTCAGGTTTTAGGTGTCATTCCTGAACCTTTAGCTCAACAGAACATCAATGGAAAGATAATTGGGGAGGAACTTAAGGTATCATCAATGCATGAACGAATGAAGATAATGCTTGAAAACTTTGATGCATTTATTGCCTTACCAGGTGGTTTTGGTACTTTGGAAGAAATTTTTCAAATTGTCTCTTGGGCCGAACTGAACATCCACCATAAACCCATTGGTTTGTTGAATGTTAATAATTTCTTTGATCTTTTGATATTTTTTCTTGACAAAGGTGTGGAGCAAATTTATCACTCCTTCGGCAAGACAACTTCTTATCTCTGCCTCCACTATTGATGAGCTCATTGATAAATTAGAAGCTTTTGAGTATGTACCTGATTAGGTATTAGCTCAGATAGATTGATCAACAGGAAGCAGCGAAGGAAGTAACAAGAAAAGAAAGCCAGATCTGAAACTTTCTCTTTAATGAGTTTGATTTTATTAATTTTTTTTTTGTTTGGAAAGTATGATATGATTGTCATGGACTTATTAAACTAATTAGTGATGGCAGAGTAAGGAGTAATTTTACTCTTGAGATGCATCTTAATTGGTGGCAGAGTAAAAAGTTTTTTAGGTAGTAATTAATTAGTATTAAATTGTGGAAGTACTAAAGTTTTGTTATTTGATTTCTTTTCAGGGTCTGATGCGGCACTGACAGTGTGCTTCTTTTCTGTTTGGCGTTGATTCACTTCTTATCAAGTTGTGTTGCTCTTTTCTATATCTCTCTTTCACATTGAGGGCAATGTTATATTAAGTGTGGGGGAGAGATTTTAGCATGTTTCTGTTTCTTTTGGTTTGTTAAAAAAAATCAATCAAAAAAATAAAAAAAATAAAAAAAAGGTTTCATTGCATGATCGAATAACTTTTCTCCCTTCTTGAACTGATATGCTTGGTGATGGATGATTGAACTAATGAATTGAGTTTGATGGATGCATACCTTGTGAGATTTTGAGCCTAATGGATGGATTCAACATTTATGTCATTCTCTTCTTTCTTGTGTGATTTTCACTCATGTTAATGACCACTCTAGAACTTGCTTTGATTCTTTTTGAGGTTACATTTCACTTGCATGCATGAACATGATTGAGGCCCTCTTTCTTAATTAGCTAGTTTAACCAAATAGCCAACCTTGTTTTCAATATGATATCAAGCACTATTTTGACTTCTTGAAAATTCTCTGATTCCTGCCAACCTTGTATATTTTCCTTTGCTTAACCCCTTTGAGCTTATTTGACCATTCCTTGTTTCTAGCTCATTATGTGCCTTAAATGAAAAATCGTGTTCTTACTTTACCTTAGGGAATAAAAGAACATTAGCTTGGTTAATGGATGAGTTTTTGAATAAGTGTGGGGGTGTGTGCACAAAATGGTTGTTGAAAAAGGAAAAAGTGCCTAAAAAAAATGTATGTATATAGTTATGTTCATATTAAAAAAAAAGGATTGGGAAATGAATATGTAAAGGGATATACATTAGAGTTGGGATGAACTTTTATGCTTGTTATTTGAACTCAGCTCTCATTTGCTTATATTCTCTTTGGTATTTATCTTCTCATATCCATTTTATCCTCTTCTGTTACCTTGACCTCACTACAACCTTGAATAAAGTCCTCATGATTTGTGTGTGCATGTGTTTTGAGTAGTGGAGAAGTAGAAGATAAGCAAGCTTATGGTAGTACAATTTTCATGGATTGAATTGAGTGAAATACCTACCTTTTAAACACTTGAGAGATTGAGAGGGAATCTTGTGAAGATCTATCATTCTCGATTCATGTTGAAGATACCTTGCTTGTTGGTTTGAGATGTGGAGAATTGTTAACTCATGAATGTTTTGATCCCTTGAACCTTTGGTTGTTCTTCTTGATTGTAAAATTTTGGTCTTGAGTTTTGCCCAGGAGTGCAAAAAGCTAAGTGTTGGAGAATTTGATAATCACATATTTTATTCATTAAGAAACCCTTATGTTTAGTCATTTACACTCTCCATATTCTTAATTGATTGAGTTTGGTATGATTTTGTGAGTTTAAGCTCAAATTGGTCCTAATTGAATATTTTCAGCATTATTGAGACTTAACACTGTTTTTGTATTTTAGCCATAACTTGAGTTTCTAATATCTGATAAACATGAATTTTACCTTGTAGGAAAGCTAAGAGGAAGCTCTACAACTTTGATAAAGAGCTTGAAGTCCCAAACAAATGTCTAAAGGAGCTAAGTTTACATGGAAGTCAGAATACGGGTTCTGTCACTAGAATCCGAACGGTGTGCACTCATAAAATCATATCTCAAGCTGTAATAATGGAGATGGGCTGAAATTTGGATAGTTGATAGTCAAGATCGAAATAAACAACTTTCATGAAGAAAACGTTTTGAAAAAATGAAGTTTAATAGGTCAGTTTGAGCTTGCAAGTCGGAACAGAGGTGCTGAAGTTGGGTTTGAGCAACCTACGGTATTTGGGACATATCTTAGGCTGAAGGAAGCCAAATTGGATGAACCAGATATGCATTTTATAGCCAAGACAAAGATCTACAACTTTTATGAAGAGTACTTTTCATGGATCTAAAGTATAGTTGGTCTTTTTTGGTTTCCAAGTCAGACACGAAATTTTCGTCCTCAACCACCCACTTATCCACTAATCCACTCACTCATCCATCCACTCACCCATTCATCTCCATAATTTCCCACTCACCAAAAGTCCTTTGGCATTTTCCACTCAACCAACCCACTCAACCATTCCACTCACTCATCCACTAAACCAACCCACTCAACCACTCCACTCACTCACCCACTCATCCACCCATTTCCCTTTGTCATTTTGTTACCCTAGACTTCTATAAAAGGCACCATTGGTTATCATGAATAAGAAGTTGTATTCTCCTTCATTTTCTCTCATAGTTTCTTCTTGTTTCTTCATAGTTTCTCATAGCTTTTGTATATTTTGATGCTCCCCTTCATGGTAATGGAGGGCTAAGCTACTTTCGGTCAATTTAGAACTCTTGAAGAGATTGTGGTTTGGATTCTTGAGATCTTGGTTATGTATTGTATTTGATTTGTAATTGAATTCCTCTTTTCTTCTTCTTGATCTTGAATGCATTAATGGTGATTCTATTTATGTTGATCTGATTTGATCTTGGTTTAAGATTGAGATTTGTGATGAAACTTAGAATTGATTGATCTAAATTAATCACAAAATTGAAAGGGTTAGGTTATTGATATGTGCCTAAGTTAATTGAATTCGGTACTTGAAATTAACATAGATCTTCATGAATGGTGTGATTGTGGATTTGTGATTATCACTTGTTAATTAAATTCTAGACGATCGTCTAGTATGAATTCTGGATTTGATCGAGAGATCTCGATTAGATCCAAATTAACAATTCAATTGCGCTTCAAGTGTTCTATGAAGGGTCTATGATTGAATCCACCCAATCTTGGATAGGTTTCTAAATTGATTTGCTCTTTAATTGTTATTTCTTCCTTTAATTTTGTTAAGTGCGATCTTAAACTTGTCAAACCCCCTTTGCTAATTTTCACTTGATTTGATTAAATTGCATCTACAATCCTCGTGGAGATGATCCGGTGTTGTCACTGTGCTACAAGCTTAGGTAATAACTTCGGTTATAATTTTGACTGAGTTCGGTGCTCGTCAAAATTACATGATACTGTATTGCACAACTGATGAACACTTGAGTAATGCTGGAAATTGAGCTGGAATTGTGTGTTAATTGCTTGATTTATTCTTAGCTAATAGAAATATGTTTGACAGGAGAATTCATTGATCATGAGACTATTTTGTGTGAAGCAATCTAGTTCAATTAAGAAAAGAGAAATTCAACATCTTTGTTGGAAATTAGCCATGTCTGCTTGTTTCTGTTTTCTTTATCAACTTAACCATAACACTTTCCCATCATTGTTTTCAACCCTTGCTTATTTTAATTATTTTTCTTTAATTGTTTCATTCTTGCTTTTGTCAAATCTCATCTTTTGTGAAGCTTAAATAGTGTTAGTTTAACGAAATTGATAATTAGTAATATAATCCTTGTGTGATGATACTCTTTTCACTACTTTATTACTTATTGCAATTAGGTGCACTTGTCGATTTTACACATTAAGTTTTTGGTGCCATTGCCGGGGATTATTAATTTTCAATATTAAGTAGTAAAAGAACACTAATTTAGGCATTTATTTTTATTTGTTTATTTTTAATTTTAGTTGTTTAGTTTTAATTTTAATTTGTTTTATTTTATTCGTCTCTTTTTATAGATAATTATTTTAATTATTTAATTTTATTTTTCTTGATTTAATTTTCTTTTTATTTTGTTCCTTTTTATTTATTTTAGATTTTAGTTTGTTATTTTTTTAATTTTATTTTTAATTTCTTTTCTTTACTTCACTCTAGTTTGCTTGTTTGCTTGTTTATGCAAGGTTCTTTGGAATCAGAAGTATTACTTTTTGATCCAGAGATAACAAGGACAAAAAGAGCAATCAGAAAAGCAATCAGGGAAGCGAAGAGAGTTGAAGAATCAAAGATGGCTGAGATTAATAATGCATATAGAAGACGCACTATGGCTGACTATGCTACTCCATCTTCTGAAAGCATTGCTACCAGCATTGTGCGACCTGCCATCCAAGCGAATAACTTTGAGATTAAACCAGCACTTCTACAGCTGGTACAACAGAATCAGTTTGGGGGAGGTCACACAGAAGATCCTAATTTGCACATTGCCAACTTCTTGCAGCTCTGTGACACTATTAAGTATAATGGAGCCAGTGATGACGCCATTCGATTACGACTGTTCCCATTCTCTTTGAGAGATAAAGCCAAGAGCTGCAAGGAAGTATATCCACTTGGGATGATCTGGTCAGTAAATTCCTCACCCGGTATTTTCCTTTATCGATGTTTGTGAAGATAAGGAGTGAGATTGCTTGCTTCACTCAAAACCAAGGTGAATCTCTTTATAAAGCATGGGAAAGATTCAAGGAGTTGCTTAGAAAATGTCCTCATCATGCTTTCGAGGTTTGACAGCAAGTACAAATCTTCTACAATGGGTTGAGTCATCTTACTAGAGCAATGGTCGATGCATCTGCAGGTGGGTCCATAAATACAAAGACTCCAGAGGAGGCCCAAGAATTATTTGAGACAGTGGCTACTAATGAATATAAGATTCTTAGTGGAAGATCGACAGTCAAATAGGGAGTATTAGAGCTGGGTGCTGTTGATGCCATCCTTGCATAGAATCAAACATTGCTGCAATATGTTGTCAACCTCACTAAGCAAGTTGGCACTTTACAAGTAAATTCAGTTAATCACCAAGGCATGACTTGCGATTTCTGTGGAGGCAGCCATGTTAATGGTCAATGTGAAGCAGGGAATTCAGGTGTTGTTGCTCCAAAACAGGTGAACTACATGGGAGATCCTTCAAGGCCACAGGGTAACCCTTACTCGAATACTTACTATCCAGGATGGAGGAATCACCCTAATTTTTCTTGGAAGAATCAGGTTGTTCCACTGAATGCTCAACCAGAACAAAAGTCTCCTCTTGAGATTGCAATGGAGAAACTTTCTCTACAGACCTCTGTGTTTGTGCACCAGACTTCAGCTTTCATGGAGGAGTCAAGAGCCTATTTCAAGAATCATGAGGTTGCTATCAGAAGTCTTGAGAATCAAGTGGGGCAAATAGCAAAACAACTTCAAGAGAGACCTCCAGGCAGTTTGCCCAGTGATACTGTGGTAAATCCAAAGGAATAATGTCATGTAATCATTTTAAGAAGTGGTAAGACTGTAGAGGAAGATAAGAAAGAAGCATCCCGATCTATAGGAAATCAGAATGGAAGCAATGAGATTTTAATTGAAGAGGATTTATCTCAGGATGCTACTAAAGAGGTTGAAGCTAGAGAGGAACAACCGAGAGTGTAGAGGAGAAAGAAAGACTTAGAGTTGATGAAAACAATTGATCCTTCACTGTATGCTAAACTTCCATATCCTCAAAGATTTAAGAAGGAGATTCAAGAGAAGCAGTTTTCCAAGTTCTTAGAAGTCTTCAAGAAATTACAAATAAATATTCTTTTTGCTGAGGCACTTGAGCAGATGCCATCTTATGCCCGATTTATGAGAGATTTGTTGTCAAAGAAAAAGGAAGCTAAAAGAAGATGAGACTGTGACACTTACTGAAGAGTGCAACACTATAATTCAGAGAAAACTACCACCTAAATTGAAAGATCCAGGTAGTTTTTTCATTCCTTGCACTATTGGGAAGCTGAATATTGAGAAAGCTCTTTGTGATCTTGGGGTAAGTATCAATCTTATGCCACTATCTATCATGCACAAGCTGAGAATTAAAAAGGTAAACTCAACAATGATCTCCCTTTAACTAGCAGATCAATCTATCAAGCACCCTTATGGTATAGTCGAATATGTGTTAGTTAAGGTAGACAAATTTATTTTCCCAGTTGACTTTGTGGTTCTAGATATGGAAGAGGATGCTGATATCCCTTTGATTCTTGGAAGACCGTTCTTGGCTACTTTAGGAGCATTGATTGATGTGCCTAGAGGTGAACTGATTTTGAGGGTAGATGGAGATCAGGTGACCATTAATGTTTTTGATAAATCTGCACCGACATATGATCTTTATGCCCTTATTAATTGCATCCAAAGTAAAGCTTAAAAGGAGTCGGTTGGTAAAAGTTCTTTATCATTGATTAATGTTGACTCTCCCATTTCTAAGACTAATAAGACAGAGAAAGATCCTCCCATTATCCATGGTTCATTGCAAGCTAATCCCTTACCAATGGAAAAATTAAGACCTCTATGGCCTGATGAAATCTCACATGCTAAGGTTTATTTAGAACAACCAGGTTCAAGTCAAGTTTCAAACGCCTTTGGAGGGGATTTGAAAGGCAGTGACCAAGTATGGAGGCAAAGATTGGATAAGAGAAAGGCATCATCCTACTTCTCCTGTTTCAAGCTTCCTTGATGAGCTAAAAAGGCAATGTCGAGCTAATGACGTTAAACAAACGCTTTTTGGGAGGCAACCCAAATTTTCTCTTTTCTCTTTTACTCTTTTATTTTTGTTTTTGTTCTTATTTTGTTTTTTATTTATTTTATTGATTATCATTTTTTTTGTTTTTTTTTTGTAGTTTGCTAATGATTAAGTCGGCTTAAGTGCCTCCTTGAGTTCGGAGCCTTTGTAGGGGATGTATATAGTTATCGGCCGCCAAAAAGAGTTTTTCTTTTCTTTTCTTTTAATATTTTATTTTAATTTGATTGTGTTTTGAGTTTTTATGTGCATGCCGATGTGTTGAATTAAATATCCAATGATTGTTTGAATTGTGGATTGATTTGATTTCTTAGGATAGCACATAAGAATTCATGAGTTATGTTTATCTCTATTGTTTAAATTGTGTATGGATGTTTTTCCCATCTTTATGTTTGATAGACCTTGGATTATCAATTGCATGTCAGACTTAGAGAAAGTTTATGGGAATGCATGCGTGTGAATGATTTGCACCTAGAAGTTGTTTGATTCTCTCTTGAGGCAAAATCCTAAATGATGCATGATTAAGGAAATGATAAGGGCCTTCTTTGGACTGTTTGAGCCTTTCAAGCTAACTTGTGAACACAACATATCCTTAGGTCCCTTTTGCAGCCTTGTTTATTGTTTGGCCTTTATTTCTTTTCTTTTACCCACATTTTCCTTTTCCTATACCCAAAAAAATATCCTTTTTATTCACCCTTTATTGAGTGCATGTCTTGTATTATTTTATTATTCAAGTCTTTGTTATTTTTGCGAGCGTGAAATATTTCAGGAGCTAAGAAAAAAAAAGAAGAAGAAAGAAATGGAAGACAAAGTCAAAAAGAAAAATTCCACCTAAAGTTTTGCAAAGACATAAGTTTGGGGGTGGAAATTGTTGAAAGAAAAAAAAGAATTATGCAAATAAAGTGATGGATTCTTATGCTCCGTGTTGCACTTGTTCTTAATTTTGAGGCTTGGATTGTGGAATATGCATGATGTGTATCTCAACTTTTGTTTTATTTATCCTACCATTTCTTTCTTAACCATCACCCTTGGCTTGACATTACAAGCTTTTAAAGACCCTGTTGATCCTTGGTTATGTGTTGTTTACATTAGTGGAGAGAGAGAGATGAAGAACAACCCTTTAGATGTGGGTTTGATGTGCATTTACATTTTTATAAACCTATCCGAGCATGTACTTTATAAGTAAGAATTGGTCTTTCATTCATGTTTTTGGGAAGTCATTTATGCATGAAAGTTACATGTGAAAGATGATGTGGCAATTAGATTGTTCATGTGTGACACTTTGAGATTAGATTGTGAAGCAGTTTATGAGGATATGAATGAATTTTAATACCCGATATTGCCTTGTTTGATTCTGTGTGTTTTGAGTCTTTTTGTTTTTCTTTGCTTGAGAACAAGCAAAAGTTTAAGTTTAGGAGAGTGATGAACTTGCAAAAATTCATATTTTTACAGTTAATTATTTTGGGTTTTTCATTCTCTTTAATCTTTTTAATTGAGTTTGTTCTTGAGTTTTGTTATATTTTTTGTTATTTTAAATTGTGTTTTAATTTAGTGTTTTTATGTATTTTTGTAGGTAATTGCATATGGAAAGAATAAACATTGGAAAAAGCAACAAAAGAAGTAGAAAATTCAATTCAGAAGCCTAGCGCCTGAGCGCTGGGCCTTCAGCGCTTGAGCGCGCAACGTCCGCAGGAGATTCCCTTTTAGTAGTTCAGTGCCTGAGCTCTGGGAAGTTAGCGCTTAAGCGCTGAACGCGTAAAACACAATGTAACATTAATGGGGCAACGCTTAAGCGCTAGAAGCCCAACGCTTGAGCGTTGGTTGTGTAACAGAACATGTCATTCTGTTTTAAATTAGATTTTTAAGCCCACAGAGTGACAGAGAGAGACAGTTTTCAGCAGAGACAAATCCTAGTTTGGTGTGGGCGCATTCAAGAGTGAAGATTAGAGATTTTTTTCTTCCTTTCCACTAGCTTTCTATGGAGTTTGTCATATTCTTCTCTCTGTTTTATTCTTTTTCCATGTGTAACTAATTTCTATTTGTTAGGGGGATGATGGATCTTGATACTTAGATTATGTAATTTCTTTTATGAGTTTAATTTATATTTTTATTTCATGATTTACGTGTTTATCTTTATTCTTAATGCTTTTCTAAACCTGATCAATTTGGGAATAATTTATTGGGTTTATGTATGATTTGAAAAAATTTGCATGAACTTAGAATACATGATAAACATCACAATTTCTGCAATCGCTAGGAATAAACGTTATGGGTTGTGTGATCTTTCTTTTAATTCCCTTATTCTTGATAATGCCTTTCTATTTGGGGTTAGACAAAGGAATTAGTTAATTCCAAACAGCGTAAGAGGATTAATATACCAAGGGATTGGGTATTAATAAATTTTGAAAATTGACCATAAATCTTTGAAATAGAACATTGTTAAACTAATATTTGATTGTGCATTTAAAGAGTTTAAGTGAAGTTTGAACCCCTAACACTTTCCCATTATTGTTTTCAACCCTTGCTTATTTTAATTATTTTTCTTTAATTGTTTCATTCTTGTTTTTGTCAAGTCTCATCTTTTGTGAAGCCTAAATAGTGTTAGTTTAACGAAATTGGTAATTGGCAATATAATTCTTATGGGACGATACTCTTTTCACTACTTTATTACTTGTTGTAATTCGGTGCACTTGTCGATTTTACACATCAATAATTAAATATAATTAAAGTAGTATCTCTAATTATATGCGAACTAAATCCCTAAGATAAAAAAAAATAAGCCTAATTTAATTTTGAGATATGCTCTAGATATTCTAATAAGTTGGATTTTCATGTGCATCTAAACCTTTTTGTACTTGCTCTTTTGTTGCTAGTGATGGTAGAGTTGAAGTTAGAATTCAAGCAGCATTTGTAGAGAAATGAAGAGCACAAGGAATAATTAAGTAAGCAAGGAAACTAAGAAAAAGCAGAATATCAACGCTTTGTCCGCAAGAGTTAGTTTGGGAGTGAATTGGATTGGAAATCTTTTGAAATAGAATAGAAACTAAAATGTTGATTTGAGGATACTCAAAAGACACTTAACCAAAAACTTTGGCTTAAAGATAATAAGAAATTAAATAAAACAAGTTATTGATTAGCAAACTTAGCAAGATGGAAAAACGAAGAGAGATTGATGAGATGGCTATTTGAGAGAGATAGAATTTGCTATATGTCATTCTTACATGCTTGGAGCTTAATTTTATATATAATAATAAATAAATAGATAGATTTGATTTTTAGAGTATTATTTGCACTTGTTTCAATTTATATATTTCTTTAACACCGATGCAAATGGAAATAGTGAAGTTCAACTTAGCCTACATTAATTGTAATAACCTTTAAACTGTTGAAACATAGAGTATTAAGAAGAAATTATATATGTCTTATACTCTTATGTAAACATAGCTCGTATATGAATTAGATTTATTTATATTATTATTATAAGTGTATTAAGTACGTAAAAAGGCTAATTAATAGCTATTAACAGTAGTCTTAATTAATTCTCAGATGCATCGTGCCTCTGCCTCCACCACACCGCTGCCACTGCGTTGCACCTCATCGTATTGTTGCCGCTGCAGCTGCGTGCGCCGCGCTACTCTGCTCCATCGCACTGCTTTTGCCATCGTGTGTCGCGCCTCGCCGCACAATGACAATCATCATCTACAATTCTGCTTCGCGCCTCCGCCTCCACAGCATTATTTCCTCTTTCTGATAAATGCTTGAATTAGCAAGTTGCAATGCTTTTTGTGAGGCATTTGGAGTTTTTTTTCCTAACACAAAAATTTTGTTACTTTTTATGTTGGATAAAAATCTCCCCTTTGGGTTATGTGTGGTTATCATTTATGCCTTCTTAGTTGTTTTACTTTGACATCAAATTTCTGAGCTAACCTCGAAGCATGTAGATTTTGAGTGTGTTTGCAGTGTTATCTATTTGTGTTGTGAGATGAACATAATATTGTATATATGAAATCTGAAATTTACGAGAATTAGTGGTGAAAAAATCAGCCACAATTTAGCAGTAGAAAAATCACCCACAAGTTTAGCGGCGAAAAAATTCACCGCAACACAGCAACTCCGACAATGGGAACCGGCGTATGGCCAGAGAGATTTGTGGCGGCTTTGCGGCAGATATAGTGGCCACAAATTTGCGGTGAAAATTAAATCTACCACAAACTATTTTGCGACTAGGGTTTTTGCATCGGTCTCAAATCCACCACAAATTGACAATTTGTGGCGGATTTGAGCCTGTTTGCGGTAAATTAATCCTTTACAAATTGTGACTTTTCATGTAGTGTGAGAGTCCAACTAATAAATCAGCAAAATAAGAAGTAAATAACTTAATAAGAGTGAGTATCTAATTCAAGATAAAATAAATTAAAAAAATAAATAAGTAATTCAAAACACTGTAAAAATAAGTAACTTAATATTTTTTTCACATCATTACTCAAAATCTTCTTTTCATTATCTCTTTACCATCTCATTTCTATACTCTTAATCAAATGTGCCTTTTTCTTTTCATTAGAGTGTCCCTCAATACTCTCATCATGACTATAATAATTTTATTAAGGCGTCTCACAATCCTCTCATTATGACCACAATCATTAAAAATGATTAAGAAGTCCCTTAATCCTCTTATGATGGTCACAATAATTTGACCAAGGCGTCCATTGATCATCTCATCATGGTCACAATAATAAACTTGATTAAGGCGTCGCTTAATCCTCTCATCACGGTCGTGATAATTCTCTTTTGTACATTGATTCATTTTTATCTATGGAATGATATTACAAAAACTACTTTCTCCACAAAATAAATTGTATCACAATAGATATTATCATTGTATAAATATTGTAAGGAAATAGGAACACTTTTAAAGAATCAAAATTAACCTTGCTCAATACACAGAACAATATGACGAAGCATGAAAAAAATTGATAAAGAAAATGATTTTTTGTTCAAAACTGGCTTCTTGAACTAAGGTTAATCGAATAACATAAAGTTTATTCAGATAAATCTCTTCAAAAACTCATTGTTAGCATCCTGTCAAATTTTATCAAAATAATTTTTTTTTATTAGAGTAACACTTTTATTCGAATAACAAAATTTTTATTAGAATAAATCTTTTAGAAAAACAACACTGGAAGTGTTATGTCAAGTTTTATTGGAATGAAGGAATGTTTATTCGAATAAATCACTCAAGAAAACAATATTTGAAGTGCTTTAGCAAACTTTATTCAAATAACATCAATGTTATTTGAATAAAGGGGTCAAAAATCACTTTTCAGACTTTTGTAATGTCATTGTTACATTAAATTAAAAGCAGCGCAATGTGAATGAATGCAAAAAGGGATGAGCTAGGAGGTATGGTTGGAAGAAATAGAGAAGAAAGAGTAGTGTTTTTGTCATTTCCTACCTCTATTACGGATTTAAAATTGATGGATGAAAGGTGTTTAAAATGGAGGGTTGATGTAGCAGAAACAGGGGCTGGTTTTATGGCTTGGTTTGGTGTGTTGTGACGAATTTGAAGGAGTGGAGTATTTATAGGGTTAAAGCAAGTTGCCTTACATAAGAAAAATGATGTGAGGATGATGTTGGGGTTGTGTAGCTGTCCAAATGGGATCTTTTCTCCAGAATTTATCTCTTCCCGTAATCATTCCCGTAACCAGATTTTATCAAGTTTATCACACGTAAACTTCATCTTGGATACTTGTTTCCCTTTAAACTATGCTTCATCACCATTAATTCCAAAATTTTCCAAGATTAGAACTTTCATGGCTTGCCATCTGGTATTATCAATCATTACTATGATTGTATAACTTCCCCATAATGACATTTGTCTCAATTGATGTCATATGCTAAGTTCATCTTTATTAAATGATTAAACACTTGTCTTAGCGAAGTTTTAAGTTATGCTCAGGTTTATCTTTTACCATCTGTTTTTTATTATCTACTTCCATTGGAACTAGTTAGTTTAAACAATTCTTAGAAAAGAAACTAAATGGAAACTAAAGTTTCCATTTTTACTGCAACATGTTATGTCTCCTATTTTTCTCAAAAGATCTTCTTTATTTGAATAACATGTGTTATTTGAATAAAATGACCAGCTTTCTCCTATTGTTTTGTTCTTTCAGACACTTTATTCGAATAATCCTCTGATTATTCGATTAAAAGAGTTTTTTTATTTATATTTTAAAGGTTGTTACATCATATTAAGTATCCTATATTTATTAATATTTTTAAGAATGTTACATCCTTCTCCTCTTATAAATTTTTGTCCTTAAAATTTTTAATTAATACCTGCTAGAAGAGTTCTGGATATTTCTACTTAAAATCATCTTCTGCTTCCCATATATCTTCTTCCACATCCCGTCCTTGCCACAAAACTTTAATTATAGAAATAGTTTTATTCCTCAGTTGTCTGTAAATTCTATCTATTATTTGCACATGTTGTACTTGATATGTCAAATTATCTTTTAACTATATTGATTCTACCTCAATGATGCGTGAAGAATCAAGACAATATTTTTGAAGTTGTGACATGTGAAACATGTCATGTAGGTTTGACAAATTAGGGGGTAAGACAATTTGGTAAGCTACGATATCGACTCTTTTAAGAATTTGGAAAGGTCCAATATTTCTGGGACTCAGTTTCTTTGTTTTTAAGGATCTGCCAATTCCAATTGTCGGGGTAACTCGAAGGAATACATGTTCTCCTTCTTGAAATTCTAAAGGTTTTCTCCTTTGGTATGCATAACTCTTCTGTCTACTATGAGCTGCAAGCATTCTATCTCTGATTAATTTTATTTGATCTGACGTTTGTTGTACCAAATCAGGTCTTATTAAATTTCTTTCCCCAGTCTCAGTCCAACATAAAGGAGACCTACATTTCCTTCCATATAATGCTCCATATGGGGCCATACTAATGCTAGAATGATGACTATTATTGTAAGTAAATTCTATCAATGACAGGTAGGTATCCCAACTTCCTTTGAAATCGAAAACCCAAGCTCTAAGCATGTCCTTTAAGGTTTGGATTGTCCTTTCAGTTTGACCATCAGTTTGGAGATGGTAAGCAGTACTAAAGGATAATTTTGTCCTAAATGCTGCTTGTAATGATTCCCAAAATCTAAAGGTAAATCTTAGGTCTCTATCTAATACTATAGTAGTTAGTATACCATGAAGTCTAACAATTTTCTTAATATACAATTGAGCTAACTTATTGAATGAATAATTAATCCTAATGAGAAGAAAATGTGCAGACTTAGTTAATCTATCTACAATCACCTATATGACATCATGTCCTAGATTAGTTCTTGGTAGTCATACTACAAAATCCATAGAAATACTATCACATTTCCATTCTAGGATTTCTAGAGGTTGTAACAAGCCTGAGGGTTTTTGGTGTTCTATTTTAATCTTTTGACATGTCAAACATTGAGATATATACCTAGCTATTTCAGTTTTTATTCCAGGTCACCAAAATTAACTCTTAAGATCTTGATACATTTTATTTATTCTTGGGTGAATTGTATACTTACTCTTATGAGATTCTTCTAGGATTTCTTTCTTTAAATTATCAGGTACACATATTCTATTTCTATACATAATTATTTCATCATCTACTATGTTAAAATTTGGATGCTTTCCTTCATGTACCTCTTCCTTAAGAGCTTGCAAAAACTGATCTTCTTTTTTTGTGCCTCTTTGATCTTTGCTTTCAAATCACAAGTAACTTGTAAAGCACTTAAATAAATCTTATTTTGCCCTAAAGTTACTGAAAGACTTAAATCCCTAATATTCTCTATCAAATACATTTCTTGAACCATCATATATGAAAAATGGAGGGATTTCCTACTTAAGGCATCAACTACAATATTTGCTTTTCTTGGGTGGTATTTGATTTCCGTATCATAATCCTTAAGAAATTCAATCCACCTTCTTTGTCTCAAGTTTAATTCATTTTGATCAAAAAAATATTTTAGACTCTTATGATTAGTATACACTTAAAATTTTACTCTATATAGATAATGTCTCCAAATTTTTAGAGCAAAAACTACTACTGCAAGTTCCAAATCATGTGGTGGGTAATTTTTCTCATGAGACCTAAGTTGTCTATAGGTATAGGCTACTAACTTCCCCTCTTGCATTAACACACATCCTAATCCCTTTTTAGAAGCATTACTATAAATCACAAAATGTCCTAAAGGATCAAGGATTACTAAAATAGGGGCAGTAGTAAGTTTTCTCTTTAATTCTTGAAAACTTCCTTCATAATCCTTAGTCCATACAAAAGGAGTACCTTTTCTAGTTAGCTTGGTTAATGGCAAAGCTATTTGTAAAAATCCTTTTATAAACTTACCGTAATATCCTGCTAAGCCTAAGAAACTTTTTATTTGTTATTGTCTTTGGTTACTCCCAATGCATTATTGCTTCTACTTTACTCGGATCCACTGCAATTCCTTCTTTATTTACTACATGTTCTAGAAATTTAATTTCTCTCATCCAAAATGCACACATTTCCAATTTTGCATATAACTATTTTTCTTTCAAGGTTTCTAGCACTATTTTCAAATGCATTACATGTTCCTCTTCTGTTTTTGAATAAATCAGAATATCATCAATGAAAACTACCACAAATTTGTCCAAACATGACCTAAATATCTTATTGATATAATCCATAAATACAACCAGGGCATTAATTAAACCAAATGGCATTACCAAATATTCACAGTGCCCGTATCTAGTTCTAAAAGTCGTTTTAGAAATATCTTCTGCTTTAACCCTAATCTAGTGGTATCCTGACCATAAATTTATCTTTGAGAAGACTGAGGTTCCACGTACTTGATCTAATAAGTCATCTGTCCTAGGGAGTGAGTATTTATTTTTTATAGTCACTTTATTTAGTTGTCTATAATCTACACATAATCTAAGACTACCATCTTTCTTTTTTACTAATAATATTGGAGCTCCCCAAGGTGATACATTAGGTCTTATAAATTGTTTTTCCAGTAATTCCTCAATTTATATTTTAAGTTAACTTAACTCTACATGGGACATTCTATAAGGCGCAATTGAAATGAGGCCTACTCCTGACATTAGGTCAATGGAAAATTCTATTTCCTTTTCTGGAGGTAGGTTTAATATGTCATAAGGAAAAACTTCAGGGTATTTTTTGACTACAGGAATATTATTCAAATCTAGATCATTCTTTGTTTCAGAAAATAAAAGAAGAATGTATCCTTGATTCCTTCTCATTATACCCCCATCAACTTGAATGGCAGTTAAGAAAGTATTCTGAGAGAGTGAAGGAAAAGAAACAATTTTATCAAGACAATTTAGGATTACATGGTTAGAAGATAGTTAGTGCATTCCTAGAATAACATCAAGTGTTTGCAAAGGTAAACAAATTAGGTTTGCAACAAAAGGTTTATTTTCAACAAGGATAGGGCAATTTAGGCATGCATAAGAAGTGGACTTGACTTCCAGTAGGAGTGGTGACCATTAAATTATAAGACAACTCAGTTACAAGTAAATTTAGATTTTTCACACAATCATTGGATATAAAAGAGTGTGTGACTCTAGAATCATATAATACTATTAAAAGAGTATTGTTTATGAGGCACTGACTTGTTATTAATTCTGGAGATTGCTCTACTTCATGGCGACTAAGGGCAAAGATCCGTCTTGGTGCTTGTGGCTTAATTTGAGAGTTTTGAACTTGTTGTGCTGTTGAAGTATTTCCTTTATTGCCAATTCTACAATCCTTAGACAAATGTCTGGGTTTTCCACAAGTATAGCATACCCGTTGTCCAAACAGGCATGGTCGGTCTCCATGTGCCCTTCCGTACTTTGGACATTTTTCTTCAGGCTGAACTTGCTTTCCTTTATTTGCATTTGACTTGAATTTATTATTTCCAGCTCTCCTCCTATTATCTTCCTTATTTTCGCTTAAGCTGGAATTGCCTTTCCTCTTCAGCTTTATACTCCAAAAGATCACTTTCTACAATTCTGCATTTATTAACCAATGTGGAGAAATTTCTAATTTCCAGCTTACTTACCTCCTCCTTAATTTATGGCGTCAAACCTGACTCAAATTTTACGGCTTTTCATTCTTCATTATGTTGAAGCTGAAGGTAAAAGGAAAATTTTTCCAGCTCTTCAAATTTCGCCACATATAGTCTGACTGTCATATTTCCTTGTTGCAATTGTAGAAATTCTAATTCTTTCTCATTTCGAACACTAGCAGGAAAATACTTTTCCAGAAAAGTAGTTTAAAAAATTTCTCAGGTGATAGGTACATCTAGGGTTTCAAAAAGTCTCTTGGCTCCACTCCACCAGTGTTCTACTTCTCCAGACAACGTGTATGTAGCAAAGTTTACTTTTTGTGCATCAGTACACCCTAAAACAGTGAAAATTTTCTCCAACTCCATGATTCAGTTCTCTATAGCAACTAGGTCTTATTCTACTTTAAAAGTTGGAGGATTAGCTTTTCGGAATTCAGACAATCCTTGAAAATTAGGATTTGCTGCATGAGCGCCTTGTTCTGGTCTTCCATTTACTCGTATATATTGGAAGAATTGATTAGTTGCGGTTGTCTGTTCCCGCATTGCAACTGGAATTTCTCCAAGTGTATCTATCATCCTTTCTACTCTGTCTTCAGGATGAGGATTTACGTTATTCCACCTGTGAGACATTTTTTTCCTACAACAACTCTCTTATTATGTTAGAAAGCAATAATGATTCCCAAACCACTTTGCCTAGGACTCTGCTCTGATACCAAATTCTAACGTCCTACTTTTTATTATCCATGTTAATTTTTTTTATGCATACTAAAAGTAATTAGAAATCAGATATCACAAAGGTACTACAAAAGTGATCATTAGATAATATGCACAATATTTTTTACATAGTTTACAAGTTAGTTTATACATACAAACGTTACTAAGTCAGGCACCCATATCCCAAAAAGTGAGGTTTACAAAACCTTCTTACAGTGCCACTAAACCTTTATATACATATTTACAAGCATCATTATTTTTTATAACTACTCATCAAAAAGTAAATTAAATTATGAGAAACAAATCTCCATAAGTGACTGAAAACACGTAGTCCCCGAGCTCTGGCCTATATAATTGTTCAATACGAAAATCTACTAGTACTCTAACGATTAGCATTATCTAAAACATTGCACCACAAAAGAAGTGAGATATAATCTCAGTAGGAAAATGCAAAAACAGGTATCCATTTACCACCCACTCTTTACCATCCTCTGTTTCTAAACCCATAACTAAGAGTCCAACTAATAAATCAATAAAATAAGAAGTAAATAACTTAATAAGAGTGAGTATCTAATTCAAGATAAAATAAATTAATAAAAATAAATAAGTAATTCAGAATATTGTAAAAATAAGTAACTGAATATTCTTTTCACATCATTACTCAAAATCTTCTTTTCATCATCTCTTTACCATCCTATTTCTATACTCTTAATCAAATGTGTCTCTTTATTTTCATTAGGGCATTCTCCAATACTCTCATCATGACTACAGTAATTTGATTATGACATCTCCCAATCCTCTCATCATGACGACAATCATTAAAAATGATTAAGGCGTCCCTTAATCCTCTCATCATGGTCATAATAATAAATTTGATTAAGGTGTCCCTTAATGCTCTCATCACGACCATAATAATTCTCTTTTGCACATTGATCCATTCATTTTTATCTATGGCATGATATTACAAAAAATACTTTCTCCACAAAATAAATTGTATCACAATATATATTATCATAGTATAAATATTGTAAGGAAATAGGAACACTTTTAAAGAATCAAAATTAACCTTGCTCAATACACAGAACAATATGATGAAGCATGAAAAAATTGATAAAGAAAATGATTTTTGTTCAAAATTGGCTTCTTGAAGTAAGGTTATTCGAATAATATAAAGTTTATTCGGATAAATCTCTTCAAAAACTTATTTTTCAGCATCCTGTCAAGTTTTATCAGAATAATAATTTTTTTTATCAAAATAACACTTTTATTCAAATAACAAATTTTTTATCAGAATAAATCTTTTAGAAAAACAACATTGGAAGTGTTCTGTCAAGTTTTATTGAATAAAGGAATTTTTATTCGATAATCACTCAAGAAAATAGTATTTGAAGTGTTTTAGTAAACTTTATTTGAATAACATCAGTGTTATTCGAATAAAGGGGTCAAAAATCACTTTTCAAACTTCTGTAATGTCATCGTTACATTAAATTAAAAGTAGGGCAATGTGAATGGATGCAAAATGGATGGACTAGGAGGTACGGTTGAAAGAAATAGAGAAGAAAGAGTAGTGTTTTTGTCATTTCCTACCTCTATTACATATTTGAGATTGATGGATGAAAGGTGTTGAAAATGGAGGGTTGATGTAGCAGAAACAGGGGCTGGTTTTATGGCTTGGTTTGGTGTGTTGTGACGAATTTGAAGGAGTGGTAAAGTATTTATAGGGTTAAAGCAAGTTTCCTTACGTAAGAAAAATGATGTGAGGATGATGTTGGGGTTGTACAGTTGTCCAAACAGGATCCATCCTCCAGAATTTATCTCTTCCCATAATCATTCCCGTAACCAGATTTTGTCAAGTTTATCATACCTAAACTTCATGTTGGACACTTGTTTCCCTTTAAACTATGCCTCATCACCATTAATTCCAAAATTTTCCAAGATTAGAATGTTCATGGCTTGCCATTTGGTATTATCAATCATTACTATGATTGTATAACTTCCCTGTAATGACATTTGTCTCAACTGATGTCATATGCTGAGTTCATCTTTATTAAATGCTTAAACCCTTGTCTTAGCCAAGTTTTAAGTCGAGCTCAGCTTGATCTTTTACCATATGTTTTTTTTTTTTTATCTAGTTCCATTAGAACTAGTTAGTTTGAACAATACTTAGAAAAGAAACTAAATGGAAACTGAAGTTTTCATTTCTGCTGCAACGTGCTGTGTCTCATATTTTTCTGATTTGAGCTTCTTTATTCAAATAACATGAGTATTATTCGAATAAAATGACAAGCTTTCTTCTATTGTTTTGTTCTTTCATACACTTTATTTGAATAATCCTCTGTTTATTCAAGTAAATTTTTATTTATATTTTAAAGGTTATTACATCATATTAAGTATCCCATATTTATTAATATTTTTAAGGATGTTACACTTGACTAATATTTTAATATGTGTTAAAAATGCCAATCTACTTAGACTTCAAACATTTTCCGTAAGCTAAAACTCTCAGCTTGTTACATATACCACACAAATAGGAAATAAATTACAACAAAATCTAAAACAACTAGACCCTTCTCAACTAAAACACTTCGGCAACTAGCAGAATATAAATCACCAAACCATGACTGAAAACATCAACTCCAAACCAACTCACTAGGCTGCAGCAATGGCTACACATAACTGATAACTCTTTGGGTGTTTAACAATCATCACTCTTATGGCTGGCTATAAACATTACCCTATTCACAAATATGTTACAATCTTGAAATAAAAGTCACCATCATATATAATATCAAATGGTCTAGAAGTCATCAGTTTCAAGCCCTGCATCACTGTGAAGGGTGTAGAACTTGTTGCCCTTGGAGTATATCACAAATGGTATGTCCTTCAATATGCCATAGTCCTTTGCTTCCGTTGGGTTCATGGGTATTTCATAGAATCGAAGAAGTTGGAGTGTTTTAAGGTTTTGGATATCATGGGGAACATCCACCATCTGAGGGCATGGTCCAATCGTCAACTTTTCAAGAAGAGGCAATGCTCCTCTATCTATTTTCAAGGTCTTCATGGCTTGCATCTTTTCCAGACGTAAAGCCTTCAACTTTTTGAACCATCCGTCTCCAAAATACAATTCAACACCTTCGAAAGCGTTGTAAAGCTCAAGCTCTAACAACTCTGGCAAGTCTTTAAGAAATGGTAGTGGATTTTCCATTAGTCCTGACCAATTCAAGAATAACCTGACCAAAACATGAAGTTTTGGAATCCAGTTTGGCATTGTTTCTAAACGACCATACAAGTAAAGGCGTTGGAGATGTTGATGAGGAGGATTAACCAATGAATGTAGGTCAAGAATTTCATGCTCTTCTGCTGCTGCAATGCTCAACGACTGAAGATGTGTCATGCCCTCTATTGCACTGCATAATGGTTTTCCATTGTGTCTTCTTAGCTTGATTATGCCAAATCTCCTCAACTGCTTCAAACTTTTCATTTCCTTGATTAGGCTATCCCCATTAGTCATATCAACCCTCAATAGCTTTTGTAGGTCCTTTAAACGCCCAATCCCTTCCTTTATCAGCACTCCTCGTATGGATGCCGAACTAAAATCAATTTCCACGTTGATAGAATATGCTAGAAGATGACGCAACTTGATGAGCCTGTTAATCTCTGTAGGTAATTCACACACTTGAGTATATTTAAGGTCCAGAGTTTGTAGGTTATGAAGCTTGCCAATGAACCTTGGAAGTGTCTTGATTCTGGTATTCTTTAGGCTCAAATACTTTAAATGCAACAAGTTTCCTACTGCTTCAGGTAGATGATCAAGAGGGGTATCTTCCAAGTCTAGTCCTACCAAGAGCTTGAAACCGGAGAGGAATGATTTCACCAGAGGCCCTGGCATCTCCTCAAAGTTAAATGCAAAACAAAACCGCACTCGACCATGATCTGCATCAGCTCTTCCAAGAGCATCATCTTCTCTGCTAGGTTGAAACTGGATTGACAAGCGTCGAGTTGTTGAATTGAAGGTGAAGTTTTCACTTTTTATCACTTGACAAAAGTCCACCTCTGCACACTTGTCCTTAATAAAGTCATGCAAAAGATCATGCACCCTACAGCTTCTAGCCCTACCATCAAAAAATTCAGAGGACACTGTAACTAGACTCCTACGTATCAATTCATCTAAGTATTCTTCTGAAACTTCTTCTGGGGTACGATTTTCGTTCTCTTTTACATTCACCAACCCTTCTGCTATCCACAGACGTATAAGTCTCGAACAACTGATGGAGTAGTCTTCAGGGAAAAGGCCAAAGTACAAAAGGCATGGCTTGAGATGGAAAGGGAGATCATGATAACTTTCTGATAAGACTCGGTGGAAGCTTTTAAGATGAGGATCACTTGCTAGTTTTGAGCCAAGGCTATCATGAACCTTTTTCCATTCAGCAAAGTTGTTGTTTTTGGTGGAAAGAAGGCTAGCAATGGCCACTATTGCGAGTGGTACTCCATCACACTTCTTCACAATTTCCTCTGACAATTTCATCAATTCTGTGGGACACCCTTCTGGCTTAAACTGAAATGCCTTGAGATGGAACAGCTCCATAGCATCACTTGGACATAGACGTTGCAACTCGTGGATGTGAACATGTGCAGAACCTTTGCAAAACTCAGCAACACCCTTGTGTCTTGTTGTGATGAGTATCCTACTTCTTTTGTTGTTTTCTGGTAATGCATGTTCCACGCGCCCCCAAAAGTCTTCTTCCCAAACATCGTCAAACACGATGATGTAGCTATTTTCTTGTAAGTATTCTCTCACTTTTCTTATCAGTGTGGCCTTGTTCATTTTCTCAATCACCATGGCCATAGAATCATCGTCTTCGTCCTCCTGATCATAAAAGCTCTGCAACATTGACTTAAATATCCTTTTCTCCTTGAATGTGCTAGACACAGTGACCCAAGCGCCACAATCAAACCTCTTCTCTTTCTGCTTCTCATATAGTTTCTTTGTAATTGTTGTTTTACCTTCGTAGAGACATGATAAAGAATCAAAAGAAAATCTAAAATTAAGACTCAAGTAAATATTAATTTATATCAGCAAGGTAATATTATCATTTAGAAATAAAAAACGTAATAAGAAATATAATCCCTCCTCCGTATAACAAATATAATATATTTTAGGTAAAGACTCGTACATATATATATATATATATATAGTTTTTTTTTTATGGAAAAATAGTGTAATTTGAAAATTAAATTTTTAGAGAGGTGTAAGTCAAAAGTTAATTTTTGAAATGATATAAAGTGAACAATAAAATATAACAAATTGTATTTGTCAAATACAACTTACACTTAAACCTATTTTTTTATTTTTTAATAATAAATCGTGACTCAGAAACATTACTTATCCAATGACAATTTTATATATATAGGTAAGTCGTGCTTTCCATCCGCAACTTATCTTATAATTTTTTTAATTAAAATTTGGGTAAGTCATGGATGGTATCTAGGATTTACCCCTTTTTATTTAAAAAAAAAAAGTGAATTCATGGCTTGTATTAGGACTTAGAGGCTGAACTTATCTCTTATAGTTAGAGTTACATTATCTGATCATATAATGCTATTGAATGAATATTTATTTCAATAGCAGAGTTAGCGATTATAAGACTTAAGAGACCTATAAGGATCATTATATATTCCTAAATATCACTAACATCTACAACAAATGAATTACAAGGAGCGTCATATAATAAGATCTGTCAATTTAAGTTAAAAAAAAAAACTTCATATTACTAAACGTAAAGAAGTTATAATAATAAAAAAAGTATAATTAATATTCTTAATAAATACCTCTATGCCGAGTTTGATACAAAGTAGCATTAGTAGAGAGAACTTGAAAAATACTGAAATATGAAACAGTACTGAAAGGAGAGAGTGAAATTTACAGGCATAGACCAGGACTTAATACAAGTCGTGTGTACTAACCACGATTTCATATGACATTTTTAAAAATAAAAGGTAAGTTGTATCTCACAAGTATGATTTATATAAATTAAAAAAACAGGTAAGTCGTGCTTCTAACAACTTACCTAAAATATAATTAAAAAAAGAGAGATAAGCACGACTTACTCGAAATATAATTAAAAAAGAAAAGATGTAGGTAAATTGTGCTTTCAAGCTATGACTCATTATACGTCATTATTCCACTTACTTCATTTTGAAAATTAAGTTTTGACTTATATAAAAATTTGACTTTCAAAATGCACCATTGTGATAAAAAAAAAATCTAATATATACAATCATGACTAGGCAAGTTTTCAAGTGGTAGTATATATGTGGGAGGAAAATATTAGCCCTATAATTCTTAGAAAAACTAAATGAGACAATTAGAATACAAAGTTGTATATTAATTACATGTGAATTTATATAAAAAGTTTTGATATTACCATGCATAGATCCAGAACTAAGTTTAACTGTGTAAAAAAAAGATGCCTGTAAACTTTTTGTAAACATACAAAAGATTGTTTACATAAAGGAATATATATATATATATATATATATATATATATATATATATATATATATATATATATATATATATATATATATATATATAATAAATGTTTATTATAAGAGGTGAGAAGAGTAAATTTTGATCATTAAATCTTATATAAATGATCAAAATTAGAATATAAATGCATGCGATATTTTTAAGTAGTTACATTACCTTTAAGTAACTTTTAATCGTGATCATCTATGTATGATTATATACTCAAGATGCACTCTTCTCACCTTCTCATAATAAAAACTCTCTTTACTAGATATATATATATATGACTCTAAACCCTAAATTTTAAACTTTTAATTGTGATCATCTATGTATAATATATATATATATATATATATATATATATATATATATATATATATATATATATAACCCTAAACCCTAAATCTTAAACTTTTAATTGTGATCATTTATATATGATTATATAATTAAAATATACTCTTCTCACTTTTCATAATTAAAACTTTTCTTACTATATATATATATATATATATATATATATAAAAAATGAAAAAAATTATAATATTTTAATATATATCATATATCAATATTTATTATTTTGTAAGTTCTTTCCAAAAAAATATGAAGTACTAATTTTATTGATATTTTCAAAAAAATATTTTAAACAAACTTATCCTAATAAAATTAGACATCTACGACAAAAGAATTAGATTCAGCGATAGTGATTAAAAGTTTATAACAGACACAATCTCTGTGTATTATTATTTTTAAAAATTTTAAATGGCCGTTTCCATCTTAAAGCGTATGGTTGCAAATTTTGGAGAGAGAATGGAGAAAGTAATAGAGCATATGGTTGCAAATTTTGGATAAGAAGATTACCGAGTCCACCTGTGCCCACCACTGCGATGACCGTGCGTCTGCAATCTTCATCTACTACCAAACCTTTGAGTTTCTTCCTGGTATCGTCGATCCCCACAAGCTGAGCATCCTCAAGGAAAAGGGCACCCCTTCGAAGGTCGTGCCCTGTGCCTGTGGATGTCTTTGCACTATAACCGTGACCGGAAGTGCTTGAGTCTGAACCTGTTGGATTGAACCCCAAAGTCTCTTTCCTTTTGTCAAGGGTGGCTATAATGTTGTTGATGTCACGAATATCTGACATGATACCATGGCGTGGTTCTATGCTTCTGAGCAACCGAGCTATTTTCTCAATAACGCCAGCGAGGCCACGCTTTTGGCGACGCTCAGCAACTTGGAGCAAGTATTCATCGATGACATCTTCTATGCGATGTGCAACTTCCCTCACTTGCTTCACCCACTCTTTCACTACGTCGCTCTTATCTTCTTTCTCTGCCTTAACGTCTGCATCCCTCAAGTAAGCTCTTATCAGGCCTAGCTGATCTTTAATGAAGGCCACCTGGGTGTGCACCTCTTTAAGGAGTGCCACTTCATATCTCAGTAATGGAATCAACTTGCCAATCACCAGGTTCACGGCAATTTCTGCCATGTTTCATATGATGAAGTAGAAGTTCACAAAAATAAAGTTAGAAGAAAATAATAAGAAGGAGAGAAGGAAAGAAAAAGCTTAATGCAGAGCTGTGTTAATTCACACAGCCACTAAGGGAAAGTATACATATATATAAACAATAAGATGCATCTTATTAATCAATAGTCTTGCCTGCACTTTCTTTAGAATAACAATACGTATATTATTTTATATTTGCACAATTTTTTACTTTTACTAATATTTTCAAAATTAACCAGTCATTGAACTGAAAAAAAAAATTTAAAGTTTTGATGTTTAACCGAAGTTAAATCGGGATTCAACCGAGATTATATATATAATAATAATAATAATAATAATAATAATAATATAATATAATATAATATAATATATTAATTGTATAAATAATATTAAATAAAAATATTAAAATGTATTATTAACATAATTAAATTTATTTATCATGCAAATAAATATTAAACTAAAAATATTATACAAATACTAATATGATTTTTTAAGATATACTAGTTCTAGATCGAATAAGTAAAATGTAAGAGGTGAAGATTCTTATTAGAAATTAATTAAACTCTTATTGCATTATGAGTTTATATTTGTCCTATATTGAACAAATTAAGAGTTTTAAATGATGAGTTTTAGTTATAAATTAAAACCTAAATAATCAATGTCTTAAAAAAGTTTTAAATATATTTAAAAAAATGGATTTAAAAAAAATTAGATTTTTTTTTAAAAATAATAGACCGGTTTAACCCTGTGAACCGTGTGACCGATTCAAACAGGATTAACCAATTCATGATTGATTTGCAATTTTTTAATCAACTTTTTAAAATTCAATTTTTAAGGGTTGATTGAACCGGTCGAAGAACCGGTTCCTAGTTTTTCCATTCTGGTTATGAGAACCATGACTTTTACAATTTTATTAGACTTAGTTTTTATTTTTATTTTTTACGTACCTACATTTTGATTATGCTATATACTTAATGTGAGAGATGTGAACAATGGATTATGTGCATTAAGCATTTTCCCTTTCTTTATTTTCAATATAAGCGACAACTATAAGAAGTATGTTATAAACGAAAGTTGAAAATCATCTTATATAATAGACCAGATAAAAAAGAATCAATTAAAAAAAAAGCATGTTAAAAAAAAATCATATAGGCATGCATACATATATAGGTGTTGTAAAAAATTGGAATAAAGGTTACAGTCAATCTTACTTACAGACCAAGGTAAAGTATGTAAATAAAAATGTGTTTTTAACTGCATTTAAGAATTTCATAAACGAAAGGCTAAAGGATTCAAAACCAAACCGTGTGTGGTATCTAACCAGGTTCTATTAAAGCATATTTTAGGTCAATTTGGAGCCACTAATTTTCCTTCTAATATGTCTATTAAATGTATATTTACCGTAAAAGTTACATATAGAATGGGATACAACTAAATAATCCACCATCTATTGATAATTAGTTTCCATCATCTTCTAAAAGCAGTGCTCTGATGCCTGATGCTATTTTTTCTTTCAGTTACAGTGTAGATACTTCCTTATTTGATACGATATATTCAATTTGACACGGTAAAGATATCTTTTATTTAGTTTAACGACCAATATATATATTCTATAATTTAATCCGTGATAGGGACAGTGAGATTTTTATTTTGATAAGAAATTTTACTTTTCTAGAGTTAATTAGACAAAATTTGTTATGAAAAAAAATTATTAGGATCGGTAAAGTGCTGTGAGTGAAAAAAAAAAAACAAAATTAAGGTATCAGAGTGTCATATAATTAAAAATGGTGCCATGATGTGTCGTTCTCCACGTGAATTTTGCATTATGGAGGTGAGGAAATGAAAGTAGAAAGCAAATGGAAAAAATAATTGGGAAAAGTGGCTTTAGATGCTAAAGATGAAAAATGGTGTTGGCAGCTTCCTCTTTTCTGTTACGCGGGTCCATCCTCATCATGTTTGCTCAAGCTTTCAAATTAGCAAAAGATCAAACTCTTATCACAACCGAGGTTATTTATTTTCTTTTTCTTTTGAAGAGACCCTTGTTGAGATCTAGTGGAAAATTAGAGAATTAATAGAGTGTGGGGAAATCGAAACCTTCATCTTGAATACTACAACCTTCTTATGACCTGTTTTGAACAACGTTCAAAAGAATATTTGAATTGGTGGTTAAAGATAGAAATCTTCATAACACGACAGTGTGGCAGTGGTGGTACGATGGGATAAGTACCTGCAAAAAGTACTCCGATGTTCAAGTTAAATCGTGCACAAAGTTGATAGTATTTAGAATTGAATGTATACCTTTAAGACCTTACAAAGTATTTATAAGAGTATCTTGGGTGATAAGAATCGTAAATCAATTTGAATTAAATGTTTATTTATGATCAAATTCTAGAAGATTATTATCTCTTATAACTAATTTTTCTATTTATATGTGATGTAATTAGTGTCCAAATCTATGAGAGATTTTGTGAGAGATTTGTGTTTCATAAATAGGTAGATGTACTTATCTAAATAGTGTGCATAAATACCTGGATATTATTCTGGTGGGTCGGGTTGTTCCTGAACTACTAACCCATAACCCGGTCTAGAACAGTTGTCCCCAGTTTGGCACTTAGACATGATAGCTAAGTGTCAAGATATTCGAGTCCAGCAAGAGCACACGATGCATATAGGATAAAGGGATCCAAGTCATAATATAAATGCCGGTTCTCACAATGTTTTTTCTAAATGGCTAGGGTTTGTGATGTGTCATAGTATGCCGCCGGGGTTAATGAGTAAGGTCAGGATCCAAAATAGATCACTCTATTTAAGTCATCATACCGTTATCCAAGATACGTAGTAGGTTACCCCCATACAAATTTGTTTGTGGGGCCCATCCAATTTGAGTGTAATCAAGTTGGGAGCCGAGATATGTGTTATGATTTTACCACGATACCTTGATGAAAGTTCATGATCCGGCCTGAGTGTCCTTCTAAAACGTCACTTGCTGCTTCAATTCTGAACATTCTGAACATTGTCCTTTCAACTACTTTTGTTCAAAAACAGTATGCCACATGGTTGAAGAATAGTGAAAGTCGTTGTTTGGGATTCGTAACATCATGATTAGTCGTTTTCAAATTTCAAAACGATATAGAAGAGATGCTTCCGCCCCTATTCATGACAACGGTTAGGGAGGTTTCATTCGCCTATAAATAGGAGTGAGGGGGTTTTCTCTTCCCACTTTTTTCTTTCTCTGGAAATTCTGTTCTTCTCCCCTCCCGGTCGAATAAGGCAATTTCCGGCTAGCCTCAACGGTGGTTCTTGGTAATTTTCAACCCTTTTCAAGCCCTTTTCACCGTTTAAATCTAAGGTACAATCCTTCTTCACCTCTTTTTCTTTCTAAAAACACCATTTTGTGAGGAGAAAATGTTAGGGAATGGACAATACAAAGTAATGGCGTGTTTGTAAAGGTTCTTAGTTCTTTGTTGATGGAATAATTAAAAGTTTCAAACCCAAGTGCAGGTTGTTTCAAGTAGTAAATTCTCGGGAGTCCGAGGTCGATTCACAGGGAATTGATGAAGAGAAAATTATTTGAGATACAGAGAAGATTTGTCACAATACTAAAGATGATATAAGTTGTTCACAAATAAAAAAGAATTGCTTGGGTTAGGAGATCCACTCTTGGTAATAAATTAAAGACGAGATTATTTATTTTTATAACTCAATTGAAATCATGCATAATGAAGGTTCCAATCGGAAGATTTATCATTCAAAGTTCAATTTAAACTATACATGTAATTATATTATGGTTCTAATAATTATCTATCAATACTTGTAAATGGTCTCAAGCATCCACTTTGTCAATGTCTTGTCTACAATGAATCAAGATATTCATTATACAAGAAGAGTTAGTAAATTAATCAGAAATAACATACAACACATATAAAGATCACATAAAAATATATCATTCAAGCACAAGAAGTAGAATAATCTAACCTTATTTCATTACTAAGAGCTTCACTCTTGCACTCAAGCAAGATGAAGATTTAGTTACTCATAAACAAGAAGAAAGAAAGAGAGAAGAAGAGAAAGATGAACATAGCTTCAATTTAGAGCAAGAGAAAATTACAACAAAGGAAAACAATAAACAAGCATAACTATAACTTCTAAAAACTAAGCCTAACACCAAGAACACCAAATGATTTGCCAATTGTGCCTTTTATAGAGGATTAGGAATAAAAAATGATAAGGGGGTGATTAAGAATAGGCGAATAAGTGGGTGGAGTGGTTGGATGAGTGATTGAGTGGTTGGATGAGTAGAAAATTATTGAGATTCTTTGTCTCTGAAATCATTTATTGCTTAACTCATGGATGCCATCATCAAATAGAAAAGTTATCTCATGAAAGTTATAGGAAATTGTCTCAGCTTTCTAGAGACACTAAGTTTAGCCAAATCCAATAACCACAGCCTAAGATATGACTCAATTACTAAACAATATTCAGGTCCAAATACAACACCTCTGTTCTGACTTCAAAGCCCAATATCACCTTCAAGGAGTTCGATCTAAGTTTTGTGTTCTTCATAAAAGTTGTAGATATGGGTCTTAACTTTCAGATGCCAAATTTTCAGCCTATTTCAGTTCTTTGGACTCAAATTATGCAATGATTACTGCACATTATTCGGGTTCCAATAACAAAACTCGTGTTCTGACTTCCATGTCCAATTAGCTCCACTAGATGTCCAATTTTTCCCTAGAGATCGTCATGAAAGTTGTAGATCTTTCTCTTATCTTTCCTACAAGGTAAGATACATAATTATAAGACATCTAGAACTCAAGATATGACTGAAATACAGAAATAGTGTAAGACCAAAATAGTGCTGAAAAAAGCAATTAAGTCCAATTTGAGTCCAAACTTACAAAACATAACCAAACTTAATCAATTAAGTACATGGAGAATATAAATGACTAAAAATAAGGATCTATTAATGTATAAAATAGGTGATTATCAAATTTTCCCACACTTAGCTTTTTGAACTCCTAGGCAAAATATATAATACCAAAACTAAGAAACAAAGAAAAACGACATAGACTGAAAAGCTAAAAACTCTAAAAAATTTAATGAAACAAGAAGAGCAACTAGTCATTCAAGGGAACAAAACATTTTTGAGGTAATATTTCTTCTCATCTCAAACCATCAAGCAAGGAAACTGGTTCTGTTGTGAAACTTTAGTTAAAAAGAATGAATCAAGAATGAAAGATCCTTACAGGATTCACTCTCAATCCCTCTAGTGTTTAAAATGGTAGATATTTCACTCAATTTAACCCATGAAAAATTATACTACCATAAGCTTGCTTATCTTCTACTTCTCCGCAACTCAAAACATATGCACACAAAAATCAAGAGGACTTTATTCAAGGTTGTAACGAGGTCATGGTAAAGGAGAAGGGATAATATAGATATGATAAGATAAATACCAAAGAGAATAAAAGAGCATTAAGATACAGTTAGAGTGGAGAAGATATTTGAGAACATTCATCAATAAGGATAATGACTAATATTTGACTAATGTTTTGTTGAAGATCAATCCCAAATTGGTGAGTTGAATTCATTGTTAGACATGAACTTTCTCCTTCTCTTCTTGTTGTTTCCAAGCATCTATCTTTATTCTAGATATGAATATGTCACATAGTGCATTAAGTAGTCAGCTTTTTCTTTTTTTTTTCTTCTTTTTTTTAACATTTTGCACACACACCCACACTTGTTTAAGAACAAGGTCAATGCTCTCTTATTCCCTAAGATCAGGTAAGAACATAATTTTTTTTTCAAGGCACGTAATGAGCTAAAAACAAGAAATGGCCAAATAAGCTCAAAGGGGTTACATAAGGAAAAATATACAAAGATGACTATTTGGTCAAAGTAGCTATTTCAAAATGCCTCAATCATATTTATGTATGCTTGTGAAAATGTAGCCTAAAAAAAATTAAAGCAAGTTCTAGAGTAACAATTTCATGAGTGAAAATCACACAAGAAAGAAGAGAATGGTACAAATGTTCAATCCATTCATCAATATGCTCAAAATCTCACAAGGTATATTTCTATCATTCTCAATTCATCAATTCAACATTCATATCTAAGCATGTGATTTTTAAGAAAGAAGAAAAATTTATGCTATGACCCAAGATATGCTTTTTGCTACTTCTAAAATAATTATTTTCTCAACTAACATACGTCTCAAGAGTAAAATTACCTCCAAGGTGAAATTTACTCCTTACTCTGCCATCCTTAATTAGTTTTGTTGTAGGTTTCTGACAGTCATCTCACTAAACATACTTCCCAATTTAAATGCGCCTCAGGAGTAAAATTACTCCTTACTCCGCCATTATTCATTGGTTTAGTAAGTTCATGACAATCATATCATACTTCAATATATTTTTTTTAACTATCCTTCTCCCAATTAGATCACAACATTGTCCACAATGTTAAAATATAGATGAGTAAATGATAGAAGATAGTACCAGTTAGAGAAATCTGACACAAATTTAAACAGAAACAAAGTACGATAAATAAATCAAACCCATTAAAGATGAAGTGTCAGATTTGACTTTCTTTTCTTACTGCTTCCCTTGTTCCTTCCTGATGACCAATCTATCTGAGTTAGGACTTTATCAGGTTCATAAACGAAAGCTTCTAAGTTGTCAATTAACTCATCAATAGTGGAGACAGAGATAAGAAGTTTTCTTACTGAAGGAGTGATAAATTTCTGTTCTATAGCTTTATCAAGAAAAAATAACAAAAGATCAAAGAAATTATTAACATTCAACAAACCAATGGGTTTATGGTGGATGTTCAGTTCAGTCCAAGAGACAATTTGAAAAATTTCTTTCAAAGTACCAAAACCACCTGGTAAGGCAATGAATGCATCAGAGTTGTCAAGCATTTTTTTCATTCGTCCATACACAGATGATACCTGAATTTCTTCTCCAACTATCTTTCTAGTAATGTTATTTTGAGCTAAAGGTCTAGGAATGACACTTAAAACCTGACTGCCTCCTATAAAAGTAGCAAATGATACAACCTCATTAACTCACGACAACCTCTCCCATATACAACATGAATATTTCTTGCAACAAGTGTTCGACCAACAGCGCTTGCTACATTTACAAACTCTAAACCCTTCCTATAACTTGACCCACAAAAAACACAGATATTTTTAAGGTTACGAACAGAAGGCCGCATTTCTATACTCTTCCTCCCTTTGAATGTTTATGAGTTAGAGGAAAGTGGAGAAAATGAAGTGTTTAAATAAGGAAAAGAATAGAAAGAGTAATGATAACACCTATAAAGGTAGGTTGGTTGTTGTCAGAAAAGTTTGAAATTAAGAAACACAGAATCTATTTTTTTAACTTTTTTTTTATTTTTTTTAACTTCAAGAAAACCATAAGAGTAAAGAAGTCTAGAAACCCCTAAAGGACCCTACTCAAAGGATTGTCTGTCCAAAAACTAAAATACAACAAAATCATACAAAGATAAAAGAAATATAATAATAAATGAGGACATACCTATATGTACAATTTTCATGGCGTATCTTTATACTGCGTGTCGAATGCAGTAGTGGCATGTATTTGAGTTGTGTGTCACCAGTGCAACATATGAATTCCACAAGGATTGCCGAACCGACAACAAGAACCTTTGAATCCTTTCCGTCCTGCTTACGGAAGAACAACCTTCTATCTTCCTGCAACCCTAATTGAAGGCCTGTATTCTAAGAAGATGGTACCTGACCGCAGTCAGTTAAAACTCGCTATAGAGACCTACTAATTAAAGTAAGTATACATACGTGATGGCTGCCACGCTTTTGTTCACCGTAAAGACGAGACGCTTCTTTCTCGTCTATCGGACATCATCAGCCTTGGTTCCAAGAACTGAAAATGTAGCACACGCTCTCTACTTGTTGCATGGCACACGAACTTTATTTATATAAATCTTCGGCGTGTGAAGGTCTCTTTGCATTTACCTAAGTCTATGACACATAAAAATACATCCGCCCGAGACTCATAATCTAATTAAAGACCAAGTACAACTGTAGTTTCGCCCTCTTTTTTTTTTCAAGTTGTTAGAAACCTGATGAAAGATGAGTGTATACTTACTTGAGATTAGGATGGAGGTAGTCTGCTCTTTTGGCTTTGTGCCAAAACATTGTTGAACAGTGTTAGACTCATTCAAGACCTGCGCAACATAGGACTCCCAAAAGGGACAAGTGACCATAATACGACTGACTGCCTCACATGTGGGATACAATCTACCTACTTTGTTTTTCAATTAAAAAGGCTGGATCAAGATGCATGCATTTTCCCATTCACGTTTTGTGTTACCAAAGTTAAACCCAAGATATATACATACTTTTTTATACTTTTTTTTTCTTTTTTTTTTCTATAATAATAATAATAACAATAACAATAACAATAACAATAACAATAACAATAACAATAACAATAACAATAACAATAACAATAACAATAACAATAACAATAACAATAACAATAACAATAACAATAACAATAAGAAAATATGTACATGTTGTTGTGGATGTGACTCACATCTGCCTCTGATTTCTGATGAGATATAATTATATTTAAAAGTTTCAAACCCAAGTGTAGGTTGTCTCAAGTAATAAATTCTCGGGAGTCCGAGGTCGATTCACAGGGAATTGATGAAGGAAAACTAATTAATTGAGGTAAAGAGAAGATGTGTCACAAGATTAAAAGTGATATAAGTTGTTCACAAATGAAAAGGATTTGCTTGGGTTAGGAGATCCACTCTTGGTAATAAATTAAAAATAAGATTATTTCGTTTTATAACTCAATTGAAATCATGCATAATGAAGATTCAAATCGGAAGTTTTAACATTTAAAGTTCAATCATGTAATCATATTATGGTTCCAATAATTATCTACTAATACTTGTAAATCGTCAAAAGCATCTAATGTGCCAATCCTATTGTCTACAATGGATCAAGATATTCATTATACAAGAAGAGTTTCTAAATTAATTGGAAACAACATACAACACATATTATATTTACTTAATAATATATCATTTAAGTACAAGAAAGAAATTAATCTAAACTTAATTTATTACTAAGAGCTTCACCTTTTACCCAAGCAAGATGAAGATTAGTTACACATGAAAAAGAAGAAAAAAAAAGAAAAAGGAAAAGGAAAAGGAGAACAACGAATGAAAATTCTCTCTTCCGAACGTCTCAACGCCATTCCTTCAGAATTTGATTGCCTATTTATAGGCAAATTTGCTACAGGAGCTACAGTGCTACAATGACGCTACATGATGCTGCAAGATAGCTACCTCTACGTTCTTGCTACGATGGGATTTGTTGACATCGTCCATGACATCATCCATCAAGTATTTTTTTTTTTTACAAATCTTCTATGCAATCACCTCTATTCTTCGATCCTTTGCATTTGCCTAACAAAAATACATAGAAACACATAATTACAACACAATTTAAAATACTAAAACTATAACAAAACTCAAGAACAAACCTAATTAAAAAGATTAAAAAGAATGAAAAACACACACAATATACCATAAAAATTATAAGTTTTGCAGGTTCTTCACACCCCCACACTTGAGCTTTTGCACTTCTAGGCAAAATATATAAGACCAAAACTAGGAAATGACACTGAACTAAAAAAAACTAAAAACTTTAAAAGATTTAATGAAACAAGAAGAGCAACTAGCCATTCAAGGGAAGAAAGCATTTTTTTAGGTAATATTTCTTCACATCTCAAATCATCAAACAAGGAAATTTCAGTTAAAAAGAATGAATCAAGAATGAAAGATCCTCACAAGATTTACTCTCAATCCCTCTAATGTTTAAAATGGTAGATATTTCACTCAATTCAACCCATGAAAAATTGCACTACCATAAGCTTGCTTATCTTCTACTTCTCCACTACTCAGAACACATGCACACAAAAATCAAGAGGACTTTATTCAAGGTTATAACGGGGTCATGGTAAAGAAGGAAGGATAATATGGATATAAGAAGATAAATACCAAAGAGAATAAAAGAGCATTATAAATGCTTTAGAGTGGAAAAGATATTTGAGAACATTCATCATAAAACAATAACCAATATTTGACTAATGTTTTGTTGAAGATTAATCCCAAATTGATGAGTTGAATTCATTGTTAGGCATAAACCTTCTCCTTCTCTTCCTGTTGTTTCAAAGCATCCATCTTTATTCTAGATATGTTTATGTCACATAGTGTATCAGATGGTTAGCTCTTTTTTTCTTTTCTTTTCTTTCTTTTCTTTTCTTTTTTTTTTTACACACACACACACCCACACTTGTTTAAGAAAAAAGTCAATGTTCTCTTATTCCCTAAGGTCAGGTAAAAACATGTTCCCCTTTTTTTTAAGGCACGTAATAAGCTAAAAACAAGAATTGGCCAAATAAGCTCAAAGGGATTATACAAGGGAAAATATACAAAGATGACTATTTGGTCAAAGTAGCTATTTTAAAATGCCTAAATCATATTTATATATGCATGTGAAAATGTAGCCTAAAAAAGAATCAAAGCAAGTTCTAGAGTAACAATTTCACGAGTGAAAATCACACAAGAAAGAAGAGAATGGTATAAATGTTCAATCCATTCATCAATAAGCCCAAAATCTCACAAGGCATGTTTCTATCATTCTCAATTCACCATTTCAACATTCAAATCCAAGCATGTGATTTTTAAGAAAGAAGAAAATTTATGCTATGACCCAAGATATGCTTTTTGCTACTTCTAAAACCATTTTTTTTCTCAACTATGATGCGTCTCAAGAGTAAAATTACCTTAAGGGCAAAATTTACTCCTTACTCTTGCCATCCTTAATTGGTTTTGTTGTAGGTTTCGACACTCACTCATCTCACTAAACATACTTTCTTCAACTAAAATGCATCTCTTAGTAAAATTACTCCTTACTCTGCCAATATTAATTGGTTTAGCAAGTTCATGAAAATCATATCATACTTCCCTATTTTTTTTAAACTATTTAACTATCCTTATCCTTCCCCCCAACTAGATCACAACATTGTCTGCAATGTTAAAATATAGATGAGTAAAGGATAGAAGATATTACCTTATTTAAGAAATCACACAAATTTAAACGAAACAAAGTACGATAAATAAAATCAAACCCATTAAAGGTGAAGTGTCGAGATCTGGCTTTCTTTTCTTCTTTGTAGTATTCTTCCTCATTGGTCCTCGATGACCAATCTATTTGAGCTAGGACTTTATCAGGTTCATAAATAAAAGCTTCTAATTTATCAATCAGCTCATCAATAGTGGAGGCAAAGATAAGAAGTTTTCTTGCTAAAGGAGTGATAAATTTTTGTTCCACAGCTTTATCAAGAAAAAATAATAAAAGATCAAAGAAATTATTAACATTCAACAAACCAATGGGTTTATGGTGGATGTTCAGTTCAGCCAAAGAGACAATTTGAAAAATTTCTTCCAAAGTACCAAAACCACTTCGCAAGGCAATAAATGTATCGAGTTGTCAAGCATTTGTTTCATTCGTCCATGCATAGATGTTACCTGAATTTCTTCTCCAACTGTCTTGCCAGTGATGTTACTTTGAGCTAAAGGTCTAGGAATGACACCTAAAACCTGACTGCCTACTACAAATGCAGAGAGTGATATAGCCCCCATTAACCCACGACAACCACCCCCATATACAACATGAATATTCCTCGCAGCAAGTGTTCGACCAAGAGCGCTTGCTACATTTACAAACTCTAAACCCTTCCCATAACTTGACCCACAAAAAACACAGACATTTTTAATGTTACGAACAGGAGGTCCTATAATTTCACCTTCCCTTAGAATGATTATGAGTTGGAGGAAATTGAAGAGAATGGAGTGTTTAAATAGGAAAAAGAAGGGAAAAAGTAATCATAGCACCTATATGGGTAAGTTGGTCATTGTCAGAAAAGTTTGAAAGTAAGAAACACGAAATCTTTTTTTTTTAACTTTTTTTTTTAACTTCAAGAAAACCATCAGGGTAAAGAAGTCTAGAAACCCCTGAAGGACCTTGCTCAAAGTTCAAAAATCAAAATACAACAAAATCATACAAAGATAAGAGAAATATAATAATAAATGAGGACATACCTATATGTACAGTTTTCATGGCGTATCTTTATACTGCGTGTCATGAATGCAATAGTGGCATGTATTTGAGTTGCGTGTCACTAGTGCAACATATGAATTCCACAAGGATTGCCGAACTGACAACAAGAACCTTTGAATCCTTTCACGTATAAACACGGAAGAACAACCCTCTATCTTCCCGCAAACCTAATTAAAGGCACGTATTCTAAAAGATGGTACCGAACCATGTTTGAGAGGCATAACTTACCAAAGAGACCTACTAATTAAAGTAAGTATACAACTCGGAACGGTTTTCGTTCATTATAAAGACGGACGCTTATTTTCTTCCATCGGCGCCATGATTAGCCTTGGTTCCAAGAACTGGGAATGTAGCACACGACTCTCTGAAAAGAGCATGGCACATGAACTTTATTTACATACTGGCGTGTGAAGGTCTCCTCCCGAGTCTATGACAAAAACGGGCATCCGCCCGCTCCTAATCTAATTAAAGACCAAGTACAACCATAGTTTTCGCCCTCTATTTTTTTTCAAGTTGTTAAAAACCTGATGAAAGATGGGTGTATACTCACTTGAGATTGGGATGAAGGTAATCTGCTCTTTCAGCTTTGTGCCAAAGCATTGTTGATCTGTATTAGACCCATTCAAGACCAAATATAACATAGGGCTCCCAAAAGGGACAAGTGGCCATAATACGACTAGCTGCCTCACATGTGGGATACAATCTACCTTCTTTGTTTTTCAATTAAGAAGGCTAGATCAGGATGCATGCATTTTCCCATTCACGTTTTGTGTTACCAAAGCCAAACCCAAGATGTATACATACATTTTTTTTTCTTTTTTAAATATTTTTTTTCTTTTTCTTTTTTTTGTTTAGGCCGACAATATTTACATCCCCGTACAAAGGCTCCGAAATCTGGGAGGCACTTAAGCCGACTCAAAAATACAAATGAAATATTAAAAACTTACCTCAGCTTTGGTAGACAAGATCTTCTACCAAAGTCTCGACTACATCTGGATCTTTCAACTCAAGTTATGGCTTCAACTAGACCATTTACCTTCCTCCAATTTAATTTCATGAGAAGAAGGGGACGACCACATTTTTTATCGGAAAACTCCAACCTTTATTAAGCAACTCCTTAAACTTTGGACTCCATCCCTAAGTGTCATGATTCTCGAGTTAAATAAAAGTTAGTACAATTATCAAATACATTAGATGGATTACTTATAAAATTAAACTTTGCAGAATTAACAAGAAGATTCTCAAGGGGATTAGAATCAAAGGTTGTAGAAAGTTCCTTCTCCATGATTGAGTCAATCATGTATGTTTGGTGACCCTTGTCTTTATTTTCTTTAACAGGAGGATTCTTTGTCACCTCGGTTCCTTGAAAACTCAACATCACTACTATCTTGATTCTTTTTTTTACATCTTCTAGCTCATTCACACTTACAAGAGTTCATCATTCTAGATACTTGACTCTTTATCTCCTTACTTTCTTCAACAACCTTTCCATTCCTAAGAGTTATTACCGATTGACCTAATCTATTTGTTTGCTTTCTGAGAACAACCCTCATTTAGACTATATTGACCTTTGGGATTTAGTTGAGGTTGAGAAGAAAATTTTTCTTTCTCGTGAATGGTGAGTGCAAAAGTAAGTTTGGAAAGAAGTGTCTTTTATATCTATCATGGTTTGAGTGTTTTGTTTATTAATGGCCTCTTGTTTTTCTATGAATGCACTCAATGTTCCTTCAAGGTTTTTCCTATATGGTGGGACATAAGGTGCATATCCTTGAAATTTTGAGAATCATGTTGTTCTTGAGGAGGTGGTGGTTACATAAATTGTCTTGATTATTATTCCTCCAACTTGAAGTTCGGATGATTTCTCCATCCTGGATTGTAAGAATTTGAAAAAAGGGTGAATGACTTTTTAAAATTGTTCATTGCATTTACTTTTACTCATGCACAACTTCTTTAAAAATAGAAATATTAGAACATTCATTTGTCGAATGTCCTAATTCATCACAAATGCCACAAATTTCTTCATTTTGCCTGATTTGACTTCTTTTACTTTCCCTAATTCCATGGATTCAATCTTTCTAACCAAACTAGCATACCTTGCATTTAGATCTTCTTCTTGACTAAGATGGTATTTTCCTTTTCCTCCTCGATTTTCCTCTATTTACAAGGTTATATCTAATTGAATTTTTAGAAGGATTAGTTCCATGCCAAGATTGAGAATTTTTCAGCCAAATGGTTTAAATAATCTAAAGCATCTTCGGGTTCTTTATCAAAAACTCGCCATTACACATCGTTTTCACAAATTGTTTAGTTTCAGTGTTAAACCTTCATAAAAGAAGCTTATAGTCCATACCATTTTTCAAAACCATGATGTGGGCAAGAATTTAATAAATCTTTAAAACGTTCCCAACTTTGAAAATAAACTTCATTTGAATTTTGGAAAAAATTTTGGATTTGTCTTTTCAAAGCATTGGTTTTATGTGTTGGAAAAAATTTCTTTAAAAACTCACTTTGCATTTCTTGCCATGTGCCAATTGATCTTGGTTTCAAAGCATTAAGCCAAGTTTTTGCTTTATCTTTCAAAGAAAAAGGAAACAATTTAAGCTTAACAATTTCTTCAGTACAATTTTTATCATTGAAAGCAACACAAACTTCCTCAAATTCTTTTAGATAAAAATATGGACTTTCATTTTCTAAACCATGGAAATTAGGAAGTATAGAAATCATACCCGGCTTAAATCTAAAATTATTAGCAGTAAGTGGAAAGATAAAACATGATGGACTAGAATTTCGAGGTGGTTGCAAATATGCACGCATAGTTTGCAATGGTTGATTTCCTTGTTCATCATGTATACTTTCATTTTCAAACTCGTTGTGTTTAATTATCATGTTCAACATGTGACCTTCAAATTTTAGCAAAAAAGTTAATTGTGTGTGATTGTGATTCAAACAAATCAAATATAAAGTACTAGGATTAATTTTAACCAAATGATCAATTTTTGAATCACGATCTGGACCATAAGCAAAATAAGTGACATAAAATAAAAATAATACTAAGTAAATGGTTTATACAGAGTTAAATATTAAGTAGGATGTGGTATAAACCAGCCACCCAAAAATAAAAATACGAAATTAAAATGCAGAAAAAATAAAGTGCAAAAATAAAAATTTTAAATATGAAAATGAGAGTTTAAAGCCAATAAGAAAAAGATATTCGAAAAGAGGAGAAGAAAAAATATTATTTCTTTAAGTTAGATAGCTCCAGAAAAATAAATGACAATTTAAAAGTTAGATGCGTAAAATAAATGACATAAATTAAAAGTTAGATTAAAATGAAAATAAATGACATAAATTAAAAGTTAGATTATAAAATAAATGACATAAATTAAAAGTTAGATTGCGTAAAATAAATAAATAAAAAACATGTTTACAAAGATGGGGTAATAAACCAACCACCAAATAAAAAAATGCAAAAAGTAAATTATAGTAAAATAAAAGGGAGAGTTACCCCATATGAGTTAGTATATATAAAAGATTAAATTTTTTATATTATTATTTTTTAAAAAAAATTTTACTATTCATATACTATTTACATACTATTCATATTACTATTTACATACTATTCATATTACTATTCACATACTATTTACGTACTATTCATATTTACTTACGTAAAAAAAAAATTACTAGTTAGTGTGTTAGTAAATAGATAAATAAAAATGAAAAAAGTAGAGGAAGAATATACTTGATAGTGAAGTTTACTTACGAGAAAAGAGAATTCCTCAATATATTAGAATTTCAAATCAAGTCCCTTTGAATCCTTTCCGCCAAAAACTTGATGGGATATAATTATATTTAAAAGTTTCAAACCTAAGTGTAGGTTGTCTCAAGTAATAAATTCTCGGAAGTACTTGAGGCAACCACAGGGAATTGATGAAGGAAAATTAATTAATTGAGGTAAAAAGAAGATGTGTCACAAGATTAAAAGTGATATAAGTTGTTCACAAATGAAAAAGATTTCTTTACGTTCAGGAGATCCACTCTTAGTAATAAATTAAAAATAAGATTATTTCGTTTTATAACTCAATTGAAATCATGCATAATGAAGATTCAAATCGGAAGCTTTAACATTTAAAGTTCAATCATGTAATCATATTATGGTTCCAATAATTATCTACTAATACTTGTAAATCGTCAAAAGCATCCAATGTGCTAATCCTATTATCTACAATGGATCAAGATATTCATTATACAAGAAGAGTTTCTAAATTAATTAGAAACAACATACAATATATATTATATTTGCTTAATAATATATCATTTAAGTACAACAGAATGGAAATTCTCTCTTCCGAACGTCTCAACGCCATTCCTTCAGAATTTGATTGCCTATTTATAGGCAAATTTGCTACAAAGAACTACCATAATGCGCTACGTGACTGCTCACATACGAGATACATCTACCTACTTTGTTTTTCAATTAAGATGATCTTTGGACCAAGATGATGCATTTCCCCATTCACGTTTGTTGACATCATCCATGACATCATCCATCAAGTATTTTTTTTTTTACAAATCTTCTATGCAATCACCTATTCTTCGATCCTTTGCATTTACCTAACAAAAATACATAGAAACACATAATTACAACACAATTTAAAATAATAAAATTATAACAAAACTCAAGAACAAACCCAATTAAAAAGATTAAAAAGAATGAAAAAACACAGAAGAAGAATAAAAATTATACAGTTTTGTGGATGTGACTCACATTTCCTCATTTCTAGTCCAAAAATGACTTAAACGCCTTCTATGAGTCGGGGATAAGCTTCCCATCCAATTTTTTTTATAAATTGGCAAATATGATCTTTTAGAGTCAGATTCCCAAGACTGTATTGCTTTTGTTCCTCCTTGAAGAGATTTCACAAGTTAAGAAGTTCACAATGCACCAAACCACAAGAATGCGTATCAAGAGTCATTAAGATATCATCTAATGACTTCTTACTCAGTCCATTCTTAATGAAGAAAATTTTATCTTCTCTGTTTGCGGAAACCATCCTCAAAGAATGACATCGCTTGTTACAATTTCATTGTGCATATATGTGATAGACATGTAATCTTTTTGCTCTTTTCCTTTTAGAATACGAACTTTTACCAAGAACTAAGCATGTATGAGTCAAATGAAATGGAAGACTCACCTGCTAATCGGACCTTTGCTTCAATTATCCAGCGTATATCTTCTGGCATACCCTTGTGCATTAACAATCTCAATCTTTCACATATAACTTTGTAATTTTTGTTAGAGCATTTTGAGGAAGAGAAGGAAAATGTTTTCTCAAATTTGAGAGAATGACATCCATTTTGAAGGAGAAGGAATCAGTTATTTTGAAAAATTGAAAAAAAAATAAATCGACTTGAGAGTCACGGAGTATCGTTATCTGCCATTTTACCGAGAACACAAAAAACTGCAAAATAAAATAAAGCCACAAAATTAGAGTAAATTTTTTTTATAACAAGGATCAGAAAGGGAAATGAATTCTACCTCAGCAGCTTGATTTTTCAAAAATGGTTTAAGTCTTTGTCCATTGACCTTAAACACATTACCATTCCTAGGATTTTCAATGTCTATGGCCCCATAAGGATACACATGTTTGACAATAAAATGGCCAGTCCACCTAAATCTCAATTTTCCAGGGAATAGGTGAATACGAGAATTATAAAACAGAACTTTTTGACCAATTTCAAAAGATTTTCTCAAAATAGATTTGTTGTGAAAAGCTTTTGTTCTTTCTTTATAAATTTTTGAGTTTTCATATGCATCATTTCTCAATTTCTCAAGTTCATTTATTTGTAATTTACGTAACTTACAAGAATTTATGTAACTTACAAGCATCATCAAGATTTAAATTGAAAGCTTTAATGACCCAAAATGCTTTATGTTCTAGTTGTACAGGCAAGTGACAAGATTTTTCATAGACTAACCGATAGGATGACATGCCTAAAGATGTTTTAAAAGCAGTACGGTATGCCTAAAGTGCATCGTTTAGTCTTAAAGACCAATCTTTACGATTTGAGTTAACCGTTTTTTTCAAAATTTATTTGATTTTCCTATTTGCTAATTCTACTTGTCCACTTGTCTGAGGGTGATATGGGGTGGTAACTTTATGGGTAATACCATATTTATTCATTAAAGATTCAAATGATTTATTACAAAAATGTGTTCTCCCATCATTGATGATAGCTCGAGGGATTTCAAATCGACTTAAGACATTTTCTTTTAAAAATTTAAGAACAGTTTTATGATCATTTTGTCGACATGGAATCGCCTCAATTTATTTTGAGACATAATCAACTGTAACCAAAATATACACAAATCCAAATGAGGATGAAAATGGACCCATGAAATTAATTCCCCAACAATAAAAAATTTCAATGACAAGGATAGGGTTTAGAGGCATCATGTTTCTTTTAGAAATAGACTAATTTTTGACAATTTTCGTAACTTTTACAAAAGGTATAGCTGTCCTTAAATAAAGTGGGCCAATAAAATCCACACTGCAAGATTTTCACAGCTGTTTTCTTTGAAGAAAAATGACATCCACATGCTTCTGAGTGATTGAATTGAATGACACTACCTACCTCATTGTCGGGTACACATCTCCGAAAGATTTGATCAGGACAATATTTGAACAAATATGGGTCTTCCCAATAAATTTTTTTTACCTCAGTTAAAAACTTTTTTCTGTCTTGATGTGACCATTGAGGCGACATTTTTTTTGTCACAAGAAAATTGACTATATTAGCAAACCAAGACATGAAATTGACAGAAAATAAAAACTCATCTGAAAAAGAATCATTGATAGGTGTGCTATCAAAAGATGAGCCTATTGTAAGTTTGGACAAATGATCTACGCATAACATTTTCGGCTCATTTCTTATCTTTTATTATGATGTTGAATTCTTGAAGTAACAAGATCCACCGTATCAACCTAGGTTTGGCATCCTACTTAGACATCAAATATCTAACAACAACATGATCAGTGAAAACAACAGTAGAAGAACCAATTAAATGAGCTTCAAAATTTGTCTAATGCTAAAATTACAGCAAGTAGTTCTTTTTCAGTAGTGATGTAATTCATTTGTGCACTATTTAAAGTTTTACTTGCATAATAAATCACATGAGGCTTACCTTCCTTTCTCTGGCCTAAAACAACACCAACAACAAAATTACTTGCATCACACATTAATTCAAAAGGCAAAGACCAGTCAGGAGATTGCATGATAAGAGTCGATGTCAGAAAACTAATTAATTTTTCAAAAGATTTTTGGCATTCTTGAGTCTAATCAAATGGTGCATCTTTTATCAGAAGATTGCATAATGGTCTAGATATGACACTAAAGTCCTTAATAAATCTTCGATAGAATCCTGCATGTCCTAAAAAGGAACGAACTTCTCTGACTGTTTTTGGGGAAGACAAATGAGCAATTAATTCAACTTTAGCCATATCAATTTCAATTCCTTCAGAAGATATCATATGACCTAACACGATTCTTGAGGTAACAATGTAATGACATTTTTTTCAATTTAAAACAAATCATTTTTCTTCACATATTTTAAGAACTTTATCTAAATTATCAAGACAATTTTCAAAAGAATTTCCAAAAACTATCAGATCATCCATGAAAACCTCTAAATAATGTTCAATCATGTCACTAAAAATACTTAGCATGCATCTTTGAAAAGTTACCGGAGCATTACAAAGGCCGAAAGACATTCTTCTATATGCAAAAGTGCCAAAGGGGCATGTAGAGGTAGTCTTTTCTTGATCCTCTAATGCAATTGGTATTTGATTATACCCCGAATAACCATCAAGAAAACAATAGTAGGGATGTCCTGCTATTCTTTTTAGAATTTGATCAAGAAATGATAAGAGAAAATGATCTTTTCTAGTGGCTGCATTCAATTTTCTAAAATCAACACACATATGCCAACTAGATGAAACTCGCATAGGTATTAACTCACCTTTTTCATTTTCAACCATTGTTATTCCATATTTCTTAGGCACGACTTGTGTAGGGCTTACCCACTGGCTATTGGAAATAGGGTAAATAATTCCAACATCAAGTAATTTAAGAACTTCAGCCCTAACTACCTCTTTCAGGTGTGGATTTAATCTTCTTTGAGGTTGTTGTGATGTTTTATCATTATCCTCTAAATGTATTTCATGTGTACAAATTAATGGATTAATACATTTTATATTTGTTAATGTCCATCCAATTGCACTTTTATACCTTTTAAGTACTTCTATCAACATACCTTCTTGTTCTTCAGTAAGGATTGATGAAATTACTACTGGAAAGCTTTGGTCTTCTCCCAAAAATGTGTACTTCAACCTAGAAGGTAATGGCTTTAGTTCTAGTGTGGGTACTTCTTCATGAATATTATAATTCATGGGTTGTAGCTCTTCAAATCTCAGCTTCCATCCCTTGTATTCCATTGCTTGTGTACAATCAAGCAAATAGCATATTTCAGAAATATCATCATCTGCTTGCATACCTGAATCAAATGAATTAATTAAACAAATTTCTAATGGGTCAGAAGAACTTCCTTTTAGAAGATGATCATCTACAATGGCCTTAATCCCATCAGTTTCTTCATTTTCATCATTGACTTCATGTGGTTGTTTGTATATGTTGAAAACATTAAGCTCAAGTGTCATGTTTCCAAATGTTAGCTTCATCAATCCATTTCTACAATTTATCAAAGCATTTGATGTTGCTAAAAATGGGCGACCTAAAATAACAGGAATTGACTTGGAACAATTAACTATAGGTTCAGTTTTCAAGACAATAAAATCCACAGGATAAATGAATTTATCAACTTGTACCAACACATCTTCTACTATTCCTTTTGGAATTTTAATTGATCTATCAGTAAGTAGAAGAGTTACAAAAGTTAGTTTTAACTCACCTAAATTGAGTTGTTGATAAACTGAATATGGAAGCAAATTAACACTAGCACCAAGATCAAGTAAAACTTGTTCAATTTTATGTTCTCCAATAATGCATGAAACCGTAGGACAACCAGGGTCTTTATGTTTTAAAACATTATTGCTTTGAATAATGGAACTTACCTTTTCAGTCAAAAAAGCATTCTTTTTCACATTTAATTTCCTTTTAACAGTGCATAAGTCCTTCAAAAATTTGACATAAGAAGGAAAATGTTTGATAGTATCTAACAACGGAATATTGACCTTCACTTATTTAAGAATTTCAAAAATTTCGGTTTGGTGGTCCAATTTTCTTAGTTTGCTTAATGCTTGAGGAAATAGGGGTGGAGGAGACGAGAGTTTGGTCTCATTTTGAGCAGATGACTTATCAACCTCTTCTTTATCTTGGGGAATTGATTCACTATCTTTCTTATAAGGTTCAAAAATTTCTTTTTCAACAATTTTTTCGCTCCTAAGAGTTATCACAAAATTGACTTGATTTATTTGTTAGTTTTCTGAACTACCCTCATTTAGACTGTATTGACCTTGGGATTCGGTTGAGGTTGAGAAGGAAATTTTCCTTTCTCGTGAATGGTGAGTGCAGAAGTAAGTTTGGAAAGAGTGTCTTTTATGTCAATCATGGTTTGAGTGTTTTGTTTATTGATGGCCTCTTGCTTTTCTATGAATGCATTCAATGTTCCTTCAAGGTTTTTCCTATATGGTGGGACATAAGGTGCATATCCTTAAGAATTTTGAGAATCCTGTTGTTCCTGAGGAGGCGGTGGTTGCATAAATTGTGCTTGATTATTATTTCTCTAATTGAAGTTCGGATGATTTCTCCATCCCGAATTATAAGAATTTGAAAAATAAGAGGTGAATAGCTTTTTAAAATTGTTCATTGCATTTACTTGCTCATGCACAACTTCTTTAAAGACAGGAATATTAGGACATTCATTTGTCGAGTGTCCTAATTCATCACAAATGCCACAAATTTCTTCATTTTGCACAGATTTGACTTCTTTTACTTTCCCTAATTCCATGGATTCAACCTTTCTAGCCAAACTAGCGTACCTTGCATTTAGATCTTCTTCTTGACTAAAATGATATTTTTCTTTACCAGTATTTGCAAGGTTATATCTAATTGAATTTTCAGAAGAATTAGTACCATGCCAAGATTGAGAATTTTTAACTAAATGGTTTAAATAATCTAAAGCTTCTTTGGGTTCTTTATCAAGAAACTCGCCATTACACATCGTTTTCACAAATTGTTTAGTTTCAGATGTTAAACCTTCATAAAAGAAGCTTATAGTCCGCCATTTTTCAAAACCATGATGTGGGCAAGAATTTAACAAATCTTTAAAATGTTCCCAACTTTGAAAATACGCTTCATTTGAATTTTGGGAAAAATTTTGGATTTGTCTTTTCAAAGCATTGGTTTTATGTGTTGGAAAAAATTTCTTTAAAAACTCACTTTGCATTTCTTGTCATGAGCCAATTGATCTTGTTTTCAAAGCGTTAAGCCAAGTTTTTGCTTTATCTTTCAAAGAAAAAGGAAACAATTTAAGCTTAACAATCTCTTAAGTGCAATTTTGATCATTGAAAGCAATACAGACTTCCTCAAATTCTTTTAGATGTAAATATGGGCTTTCATTTTCTAAACCATGGAAATTATGAAGTAAAGAAATCATACCCGGTTTAAATCTAAAATTATTAGCAGTGAATGGAAAGAAAAAACATGATGGACTATAATTTCGAGGTGGTTGCAAATATGCACGCATAGTTCGCAATAGTTGATTTCTTTGTTCATCATGTATACTTTCATTTTCAGCTCGTTGTGTTTGATTTTCATGTTCAACATGTATACCTTCAATTTCAGCCATTATGTCAATTGTGTGTGATTGTAATTCAAATAAATCAATATATAAAGTACTAGGATTAATTTTAACCAAACGTCCAGAATTTGAATCATGATACTAGTTAAGCATAAATAAGTGACATAAAATAAAAATAATGTACAAGTTGGTAGTATAAACCGGCTGTTAAATATTAAGAAGGATGTGGTATAAACCAGCCATCCAAAATAAATAAATAAATATATTTATATTAACAAGTAAAAAGTTAAATAACTGATAAAATAAAAAGTTAGATAGTTAGAGAGTTAATAATAAATAAAAAATAAAATACAAAAAATAAAGTGTGAAAAATAAAATACAAAAAATAAAGTGCAAAAAGTAAATTTAAATATGAAAATCGGAGAGAGACAAAGTCCCACCAAAGCCTGGAAAGAGAAGAGAATAAGAAAGATTATTTCATTACGTTAGAAAGCAATAATAAATGACAAAAATTAAAAAAGTTAGGAGCGAGAAAATAAATAACGTAAATTAAAAAGTTAGAGAAGCGAAAAATAAATGAGGTAAATTAAAAGTTAGATAACGTAAATAAATAACATAAATTAAAAGTTAGATAGTGCGTAAATAAATAACATAAATTAAAAGTTAGAAAGTTAGTAACTATAAAGCATAAATAAAAAAAATAAAAGCGAAAAAAATAAATAAATAAATAAATAAAAAAATGAAAATAAATAAAAAATTTAAATAAATGTAAATAAATGATGTAAATAAATAAAAAAATTTAAAAACAAAAATAAATGACATAAATATAAAAGTTAGTTAATAAGTTAGTAAGTAGTAAGTTAATTAGTAAGTTATTAGTAAATTAGTAAATAAATAAATAAAAATGAAAAGAGTAGATGAAGAATATATTTGTTGGTGAAGTTTACTTACAGAAAGAGAACCTCAATATATTAGAACTTCAAATCAAGTCCCCGACAATGGTACCAAAAACTTGATAGGATAATTAAAAGTTTCAAACCCAAATGCAGGTTGTTTCAAGTAGTAAATTCTCGGGAGTCCGAGGTCGATCCACAGGGAATTGATGAAGAGAAAATTATTTGAGGTACGGAGAAGATTTGTCACAATACTAAAGATGATATAAGTTGTTCACAAATGAAAAAGAATTGCTTGGGTTAGGAGATCCATTCTTGGTAATAAATTAAAGACGAGATTATTTCTTTTTATAACTCAATTGAAATCATGCATAATGAAGGTTCCAATCGGAAGATTTAACATTCAAAGTTCAATTTAAAATATACATGTAATTATATTATGGTTTCAATAATTATCTACCAATACTTGTAAATGGTCTCAAGCATCTACTGTGTCAACGTCTTGTCTACAATGAATCAAGATATTCATCATACAAGAAGAGTTTGTAAATTAATCGGAAACAATATACAACACATATAAAGATCACATAAAAATATATCATTCAAGCACAAGAAGTAGAATAATCTAACCTTATTTCATTACTAAGAGCTTCACTCTTGCACCCAAGCAAGATGAAGATTTAGTTACTCATAGACAAGAAGAAAGAAAGAGAGAAGAAGAGAAAGATGAACATAACTTCAATTTAGAGTAAGAGAAAGTTACAACAAAGAAAAGCAATAAACAAACATAACCATAACTTCTAAAAACTAATTCTAACACCAAGAACACCAAATGATCTGCCAATGATGTCTTTTATAGAGGATTAGGAATACAAAATGACAAGGGGGTGATCAAGAATAGGCGAATGAGTGGTTGGATGAGTGATTGAGTGGTTGGATGAGTGGAAAATTATTGAGATTCTTTGTCTCTGAAATTATTCATTGCTTAACTCATGGATGCCATCATCAAATAGAAAATTGGTCTTCATAAAAGTTCTAGGAAATTGTCTCAGCTTTCCAGAGACACCAAGTTTAACCAAATCCAATAACCACAGCCCAAGATATGACCCAATTACTAAACAGTGTTCAAGCCCAAATACAGCACCTCTATTCTGACTTCAAAGCCTAATATCACCTTCAAGGAGTCCGATCCAAGTTTTGTGTTCTTCATGAACGTTATAGATATGGGTCTTAACTTTCAGATGCCAAATTTTGAGCCTATTTCAGTTCCTTGAACTCAAATTATGCAATGATTACTGTACACTGTTGGGTTCCAGTCACAAAATTCATGTTTCGACTTCCATGCCCAATTAGGTCCACTAGATGTTCGATTTTTCCCTGGAGATCTTCATGAAAGTTGTAGATCTCTCTCTTATCTTTTCTTACAAGGTAAGATACATAATTATAAATATCTAGAACTCAAGATATGGCTGAAATATAGAAATAGTGTAAGACCAAAATAGTGCTGAAAAAATCAATTAAGTCCAATTTGAGCCCAAACTTACAAAACATAACCAAACTTAATCAATTAAGTACATGGATAGTGTAAATAACTAAAAATGAGGGTCTATTAATGTATAAAATATGTGATTATCATTTGTAATCCCCACCGCCTCAGTTACGACGGAGGTGTCAATCTCACGGTGGAGATTATGATGGTGGCCTGAGTTCGTTAACTGGGATGAGGATCTTTGAGACAATTCGAAGAGCGGATCATGCTAGCGTACTATCAAGGCAAAGGTCAGCTTGTTCGCTCTCCGAACTCATGCTAGAATTAGGAAATTTAAGTAAATCATCTTTTGAATCTATCATGAGTACAACCTCTGTAGGTGACATTATGGCTCAAACTTGGAGAATGATACCATCAGAGCATAGGGAGCTCATCTTCCCCCGTGATGTTAGCCTATATCAATGGGTTGACCGAGAGGTCTTGGGCACTCCTTCAAGCGTTATAAGCGCTAGGGATGCATTCGTGAAGCAACAATACTTGCAACTGACCATGGATGGGCTGAGAGACAAAGAGTACGCCATCCACCATTCTCTTGAGGAAGAAAGAGTTTGTTCTATGCGGATAGAAGGGAGTCACTTCATTTATATGTATAAGGAAATCTTCACAAGGATCGGGGTTTGGCTTTCGTTCACCAAGTTTGAAATCAGAGTCCTCAACCATTTGCGATGGCTTTAACCCAGCTCCATATGAATGCTTGGGTGTTCATCTTGGCTTTTCGAACTTGTGTGTCGGGTTTTTGAGTGGTCATATTTCGTCAGATCATTTTTCTTCTTTTTCACCCGGTTCTCGCCCTTCAGGAATAGTCACCAAAAAGGTGGGTTACTTTGCAAGCACAGGTCGGACGCAAAGTGTTCAAGCCATACCAAGCACCCTTCAAAAATTTTAAGAAGGATTTCTTTAGAATTGAGAGGGCTCCGGGATCAACTCCTTTTTTTTGTTACCCCTAACGATGAACCCCATCTTTATTTATACTAGACTCAAGTCGTATGGGAGTGGTGGATTAAAGAGATTAAAACTCCGATCTCCGAGCTCCTAAAGGACAAGGTTGACGTCCTTCATTTTCTTATTGAATGGGTTGATACGAGGGGGGCTATATACTGTAAATACATCCTCGACGAGCTCATCGATTCAATAAAACCATTACTGGGTATCTCATCTTGCATATATTTGTCTTACTTGTATTTCAAATTTTTCTTAGGTGTTGTAACCCTTGTCTTTTTCTTGCAGAAAGTATGGCACCCTTGATTGGACTTGAACTCCTTGCCTAGTGCTTGGCGGCCAAGAGAGCGGGAGCTTTTGGATCCCAAGCCCTGACCACTGCTCCAAGGGTGAAAGTAGCAGTTCCTCCGCCTCCACCCATAGTCCAAGAGGCAGAGCCTGGTTCCCTTGCACAACTTTTTTGACCTTGAAAGAGGAAGGCTAACAACAGGCTGGATCAGAGGGATAAAAAGACACTGTCGAAGCTGCTCCTACTGAGGTTCCAACTGGTTTGGGGTCATCAAACTCGGAGGGCACTCCACTGTACTTCTCTCTTGGATCAATGTAGGGCAGTGAGGTTGATTCTACAAGGATCACTGATATCGCCCATCTATCTTTGACTGATTCAGAAGTGTTAACAAAGCATGATATGGTATAGCTTCTCCAGGATGCTCAAATCTAGTGCATGCGCAATGCCTCTATCCTTCGATATACGAAGGGGCTTTTGAGTCCATTCGTGGGGCACAAGAGGTGGAGAGAGAGTTGAACGCCCTTCAGGGTGGAAAGCAGAAACTTGAGCTAGTTGTTGCCTAAAAAGATGGGTAGTTAGCTCAAGTTAATCAAGAGCTCGAGTTGAGCAGGGCCGAGATCACCGGGCTCCAGTCTAGGGTCGCCTGCCTTTTTAAGGATGCTGCCGAGGTGGTCAATCTTCCGGCCCAGTTTGCTGAGGTGAACGCACTCCAGGTCCAAGTCATTGAAGGGTTAGCTTAGGAGAATACATTGAAAGAACACTTAGCTTCCATCGAGTCTACCCTTGCCTCCGTCTGAGTTGAAAATGAATTTCTTCGTCAGACTAAGACCAACCTGAATAAATAGACTATGGTGCTTGAAGATGAATGGTCTAAGACTGTGGATGAATCATTTGCAAATGCTCTCGCCCAACTCCGCCTTCTGAACCCAGATCTTAATGAGGAGGGTATTGTTCGATGAAGCTGGTCTGGGATGGTCAAATTGTAGATGTTGCTCTCACGGTTGCTCCTGTTGACCAAGTTACTTAGAAGGTGGATGTTAGCGAAGAAAAGGAGGAAGCGACTTCAGAGGACATACAAACGGAGCTGAGGACCTCGGAGACCGTTGTGGAGGCGACCCCAAAACCTAATCAATACCTTAAAAAAGTTTTAAATATTTTTTTTAAAAAAATTGGATTTAAAAAAATGGATTTTTTTTAAAAAAAATTAGACTAGTTCAACCCTGTGAACCATGACCATTTCAAACGGGTTGACCAATTCACGATCGATTTCTAATTTTTTAAAATTTGGAGGGTTGATTGAACCACTTGGAGGATCGATTCTTGATTTTTTCGGTCCAACCGACTGGTCAGGTCTGGTTCTGAGAACCATGGTTTTTATAATTTATTAGAATTAGTTCTACCTTATTTTCTACATACCTATATTTTGATTATGGTACATACTTAATGTGAGAGATGTGAGCAATGGATTATGTTCATTAAGCATTTTCCCTTTCTTTATTTTCAATATAAGCGACAACTATAAGAAGTATCTTATAAAAAAAATTGGAAAAGCTTCTTATATACTAGACCAGATAAAAAAGAATCAATTAAAAAAAAGGCATATAGGCATGCATACATATATAGGTGTTGTAAAAAATTGGAATAAAGGTTACAGTTAGTCTTAATTACAGACCAAGGTAAGTGTGTAAATGAAAATGCGTTTTTAACTGCATTTAAGAATTTCACAAATGAAAGGATATAAGATTCAAAACCAAACCGTGTGTGGTATCTAACTAGGTTATTGATAACAATATATTTTATATATTTTATAACCCTCTCACTGAGCTTATTAAAGTTCAATTAGGTTTAATTAAGTTGATTTTGTCACATTCTATGATATTGGACCTAATTGGATCATTGAAAGAATTATTAAATGAATTAGCCTTAATTTATCTCTTTGAAAGTGCTCAGTAAATTAGCTATAATTTGAGTTACATATGTCAGATTCATGTGCTTTTGGTCTTGTAGGAAAGTTAAGACAATTCCCTACAACTTTCATGAAGACTTCAAGAGCCATATCACAAGCTTAGATAACTCAAATTGGAGTTGAAGCAAGAACTAGAGTGCTGATCATGATAGCTTGACCTTTGTGTACTCATCAGGCCATATCTTGGGCTGTAAGAATGATGATGAGTTGAATTTTGACAGTTGATTGTTAAAACCCAAATACACAACTTTCATGAAGAACACTTTTTGAGATTTTGAGGTCTATTAGGTCATATTGGGCTGGTAAGTCAGAACAGATGAGCTGAAATTGGGCTTGAGCAGTTGCAATGATTGAGTCATATCTTGAGTTGTAGGAGACCAAATTGGATGGTTCAAGTGAGCATTTGATAGCCAAGACAAAGGCCTAGAACTTTCATGAAGGCCACTTTCATGAAGGAGTGAAGCTTTTGGTAATAAAATAAGGTTAAATTAATTTTTTTCTTGTGCTTAAATGATATATTATCAAGTGATCATTATACGTGTTGTATTTTGTTTCTAATCAATTTAGAAACCCTCCTTGTAAAGTGGAGATCTTGATTCATTATAGACAAGTGGTTTGGCACAATGAATACTTGAACCCATTTACAAGTGTAGGTGTTAGTAAATAATTAAATGAACCATAATATAACTACGTATATAATTCTAAATGGACTTTGAATGTTTTATTCTCCGATTAGAACCTCCATTGTGCATGGATTTCAATTGAGTTATAAAAAGAATTAATGTTGTCCTTAATTTATTACCAAAAGTGGATCTCATATCCCAAGCAAGTTCTTTAATCTAATTGTAAACAAGTTTTATTATTTTTATTGTTGTGACAAAACCTTCTCTTATCTCAAAATTTTTCTTCATCAATTCCCAGTGGATTGACTTTGCACTCCCGAGAAATTTATTACTTGAGACAACCTGCACTTAAGTTTGCATCCTTTAATCCGCATCAGTTATATTAAAGCCTGTTTTAGGTCAATTTGCAGCCACTAATTTTCCTTCTAACATGTCTATTCAATGTATATTTACAGTAAAAGTTACATATAGAATGGGATACAACTAAATAATCCACCATCTATTGATCATTAGTTTCCATCATCTTCCAAAAGCAATGCCCTGATGCCAGATGCTATGTTTTCTTTCAGTTACAGTGTAGATACTTCCTTGTTTGATACAATATTATTCAATTTTCCACGGTAAAGATATTCTTTATTTGGTTTAATTAATGACCAATATAAATATTCTATAATTTAATCCGTGATAGGGACTATGAGATTTTTATTTTGATAAGAAATTTTATTTTTCTAGAGTTAATTAGACAAATTTTGTTATGAAATTAGGATCGGTAAAGTGCTGTGAGTAAAAAAAAAAAAAAAAAAAAACAAAATTTAGGTATCAGAGTGTCATATAATTAAAAACGGTGCATGATGTGTTGTTCTCCACGTGAATTTTGCATGATAACATTTGCATTATGGAGGTGAGGAAATGAAAGTAGAAAGCAAATGGAAAAAATAATTGGGAAAAGTGGCTTTAGATGCTAAAGATAAAAAATGGTGCTGGCATTTTCCTCTTTTCCGTTACGTGGGTCCATCCTCATCATGTTTGTTCAAGATTTCAAATTACCAAAAGACCAAACTCTTATCACAACAGTAGTTTTTTTCTTTCTTTTTCTTTTGAAGAGACCCTTATTGAGATCTAGTGGAAAATTAGAGAATTAGTAGAGCGTGGGGAAATCGAAACCTTCATCTTGAACACTACAACCTTCTTATCATCAATAAGGATATTGCTCACAGTCCTCAGATATAAGTTTAGTAGCCTTGAAATTGTGATTTTAATACTAGAATTAAAAAACAAAAATGTATTGAGACAAGGAACCTCAAGCGTATATCCGCTTGAGTATTATGTAGAACGGCCTTGATCAATACAAGTGCCACTAGACTACAAGATCATTAACATTGAGGACTAATTTACTTCGGAGAATTAATAGACTGGAGCTTTCTCAACTTTCACAAGCAGCAAACCATGGACTCCACTAATTGCTAAAGGAGTCAATTAGGCATTTCCTTAATTGCATAAAATATAATGCATGGACTATTTTATCAATTCTCTTAATTGAAATTAAACCAAATTATTTGATTAATTAAATTGATTATTCAGCTTAATCCATTGATTATTACGAACAAATATTCACATTCATATATTTAATTCTATAAAAAAATCTATAGCATTCTCCAAATGCATATACAAGTAAGCCAATCTTGTTTTTCTATTCAAGAGATTCTAATTCCTTCACTACCGTTTCAACTCATTACAAAGCTACAATTGGTGAGCTTTTTGCTTTTACGAAGAAAAATTCTTGCATATATATGTATGTATCTTATGTATACTCATATGAGTTACGTAAGATATATATATATGTATGTAAGAATTTCTCTTTTATAATGCCTTTCTTTTTAAATTTCTGTCTCTCTTTTTTAATGTTGCTTTGTCTTTGTTTTGATATTATTCAATTTTCAATTTACAGAATGTTCCTCATCTTTTTGCAACTAGATTCATGGTACCCCTAAGAAGTACGTGAAAATTGAGAGACTTGAATGGTGTCGAATTCCCCAGCAAATTGATATGCTAGAAAAGAAACAAAATAAAGTATAGTCAAGTGAAAAAAGTAAGGGGTTGGAAATTGTTCTGCAGGATTTCCCAATACAAACTTAAATTAATGCGTCTTTCAAATTGCTACTACAACGGAAAATATTTTGAATGTTACTATTATTCAAATAGCCACTTATGCTTTTTTTTTTTAAAAGTAATTTATGCTGTTTATAGATAATTTATTTTATGTGATTGATTTTGAACTATTTACTTCATTAAGGAGCTACTATATGGAACTTTGAAATTTTTTAGTATGTTTTTCTTTAAAGCAATGTACTGAAATTATTTGCACTTTTTATTATTTTTATTCAATTAACTTATATTTTGGCTCATAAAAAATTATAAATATTTATTTTAATTGATGAACTTCCATGGCAAGTAAAATCCGTCAACGATAGCATTCATGGATTTATATTCTTTTAATTTCTTAATTTTTTTTATCTTAAATAGGAATTTGCTATCGGCTATCCAATTCTTATTCCTAAAAAAATAATTAACTTTATTTAAATTGTTGCAAACTAAAAGTTTAAGACCAACAATTGGCTACACAAATGAAATTTGATCTGGTGGTGTGTATTTTTCCATGTCCCAAACAATATAATTGATTTTATTTAATTTTAGACTTTTGCAAATTAAAGTATCTTTTTTTTTATTAAATTTCACTATTGAAATTGAAACTACACTACGATAATATTTTAAATGAGTTAATGTTTCAATTTTAATTTACAAGATATCTTTATAATAAATTGATTATTTTATTATAATATGTTGATTATTACTATCAAACATTTCCTATTTTATTTAATCTCATCTCTTTCAATTATGTGGACTAAAAGGTGATTACTCATTATGATGTATATTCGTAGTATGATAAGTCACTTTCTTTGATCTAATATATGTACACTTTTAATATTTTTATCTTACCATTTTGGTTTTTAGTAGTAACTTTCTTCAAAGATTTTCCAAGTTTGAAAAAAATATGGATCGTTATATAACCTACAAACTTGACAATCCAAGTATCCAACTCTTGGTTTTAGGCTCATAAATCAAAATAAATGTAATTGATTATATCTCAAAATAAATAAAATTATAATATTTGTTACAACAAATCCAAAGGGAGGATGAGTAATAGTAAATTAATTCTAGTTTTAAAAGATACAAGTAAATTAATTCTAATTTTAAAAGATAAAAGTATCGGACTTAATCCTCCCTTGATTCATAACAATAAATTAATTCTAATTTAAAAGACACAAATGTAATTTAGTATTTTATTTATTCCTTAATTTTTTTTATTGGCTGAATAAGTCTTCTAATTCATTTTGTTGCTTTAGATGTTATAGGTTTATTATGCTGTTGGAGATAAAAAAAAGAGAACCAAAAAGATGGAAAAATGGTTAAGAGATTAATTTCATAGAGCTTATGCCTCATAGAAATATTGATCAAGCAAATGGGCTCAAGTTAAAATATACATGTATTGTTCTATAATATTAAAATAAATTTCTATTTACAACCTGTGGGATTTAAAAAATTTACAAGAAATCATATTAATATATACATTCATGAAAATAAAAAAAAATTACCAAAAAATAAAAATAAAAATTTTTGAAATGTAATTTTTTAAGAGAAACCTAAAATAATTAATTATTATGTATATTTAAAATGCAAAAAATAGTTTTACAATATATCATATACATGTGAAATTAATTTTTTACAATTATTTTTATTTTATTTTGTTATAATGTTATATTCTTATTATTGATGATTAATAATTAATTTTTAATCATATTTTAAATAACTGCATGAATAATTTTTTATTAAATATTACATGCACATTTTTTTTTTACCAATTATCCTGTGCAATTCACAGGTATAAAACGTTAGTATCACAAATTTTAGCAAACACTTACAATAATATTTACATATATATCGAGAAGAATTTCTATCCATGTTGAATTATTATGATTGACATTCCGCGAAAAGCGCACCTAAATTGGGTCACTATCCAACATCAGTGGTTCTTTGTTTTACATGAATTATGAACCTTTAATTTATCAGGAGGCCTCACTTTCTGGCTTTTATGCTTCCCTTTTAGTGCTTAAACATCCTACCGTCACTTACATAATTTTGATATCATGGTAAAACACTACGTTACAACTGATAAACGTGTTTAATCGAAGCCTTTAATTGAATGGACTATGTTCTATTACATTCTCCATTTGAGCAGTCTAACAACCATTTAGTTCTTATAGCCTTAAAGTAGAGCAATAATGAATGTGAGGGAATCTGTTGAACTCACGACTTTCTCAAACATTGACCCAAAACAAAAGCATTAACATTCATAATCCAAATCTCAATGTGGCCCAACTTTAGCTGCACCTATTACCAACCTTTTGCCAGTACCCAGAAAAACACATTGTCCCCACTCAAATGAAAGAATATTCTTTCCCTCTTCACTTTCCTTAACCCATTACCATTAAATGATTGAGTGGAGTGGCTAACTACTCAAACATGATTACCCTCCAAACCCCATCACCATTTCCAATTCCACCCCACCTCCACCCATCAGTACTAGAAAATCGATTTTTCACAACCGATTTAGTGATAAAAAATAATCGGTCACAATCGCGACTAACTTAGAGACTGAAAAGGAGAGAGGAAAAAATTTCCAACTAAAAAAAATCGGTCAATAAATTATTTAACCGATTTTAGGGACCAATTTTGTAATAAAAAAGAAAAATGAAAAAAAACAAATATATTTTTACATTAACGACTAATAAATCGACCACTAAACAAATAATCTTAAATTTTTTTTCCTGTAACAAATAATTATTTAAAAAATTTAAAAAAATTAGTGATTGCATTTTCTGTTGCTATAATTGCTATATTGACAATTAAAAGTTAAAAAACACTAAATAGAGACTGATTGTTTGGTCAACAACAACCAACAACAATAATCAAGCCTTTTTTCATTAGGTGAGGTCGATTACATAGATCAAATGACATCATTGTATCTTATCATAAACCAAGTTTTCAGAAATATCATATAAATCTAAATCTTTTTTAATCGTTTCACCTATAGTCTTTCTTGGTCTCTCTCTACCTCTACCTATTGGACTATTCTCCACCTGATCTACTCTTCTTACATGAGTTTCTCCTTACATGTCTAAACCACCTAAGACGAGATTCTCTTATCTTTTCCACAATAGGTGCTACCCCTACTTTCTTTATAATGCATTCATTCATAATCATATCTTGTCTTGTATGACTACATATCCAACGCAACATCCTAATCTCAGCGACACTATTCTTATGCTTTTTCTGACTTTTTACCGCCCAACATTCAATACCATACAACATCACATGTGTTGTAGTTGTGCGGTAAAATTTACCCTTAAGCTTGAGAGGCAATTTTCTATCACAAATAATGCATGAAGCACTCTTCCATTTCATCCATCCAACTTGAATCCTATGGTTTACATCTCCTTCTATCTCTTTGTCATTTTGTATGATAGATCTAAGATACCTAAACCATGTGACTTGTTGTATGATATGGTCTCCAATTTTCACCGCTAAGCTAGTGTTAGCACGCTTCTTACTAAACTTGCATTCCATATACTCCGTCTTACTCCTGCTTAGATGGAAGTCATGTTCTTCTAAAGCTCGTCTCCATAACTTTAACTTCTCATTTGTTTCCTCTATCAACTCTCCAACTAAGACTATATCATCTACAAAAAACATGCATTTTGACATCGGCTCTTGGATATGCGTAGTAAGCACATCCAAGACCACCGTAAAAAGATAAGGACTCAAAGTTGACCCTTGGTGCAGTCCTATAGTTATAGGAAAATCTTCTGTGACCTCACCATGTGTTATCATACTAGTTTTAGCCCCATCATACATATCTTGGATTGCTCGAATATAAGCAATACAAACTCCTTTCTTCTCCAGAGCCTTCCACAATACCTCTCTCGGTACCCTATTGTAGGCTTTTTCCAGATCAATGGAAATCATGTATAGGTCTTTTTGCTTCCTCTGATACCCCTCCATTAATCTTCGTAGAAGATAGATTGCTTCCATGGTTGACCTCCTAGGCATAAAACCAAATTGATTATCTGAAATATGAGTCTCTTGTCTTTATCTTCGTTCAGTTACTCTTTCCTATAACTTCATGGTATGACTCATGAGCTTAATCCCTCTGTAATTTGCACAGTTTTTGTATATCTCCCTTGTTCTTATAAATAGGGATTAAAGTGCTTTTTCTCCATTCATTTGACATTTTCTTAGACCTCATTATTTCGTTAAACAACTTTGTGAGCCAACTTATACCCTTCTCTCCTAGGCACTTCTATACCTCAATAGGTATATTATTCGATCTGATCATTTTTTCATTATTCATCCTCTTCAATGTTTTTTTTACCTCAAACTCTCGAATTCTACGATAAAAAATTTTATTTTAGTCCTCCTCTCTAGTGTTTAGAATGTCTGATTCCCCTAATGTCACTTGTTCCTCATCAAATAACTTGTGAAAATAATTCTACTATCGACCCTTGATGTCTTGTTCCATAACCAAGACTTTTCCCTCTTCATCCTTAATGCATTTCACTTGATCCAAGTCTCTTGTCTTCCTTTCTCTTCTTTTAGCAAGCTTGTAAATATTCATTTCTCCGTCTTTGGTGTCCAAAGATTGATATAACCCATTAAACACTTTATCTTTCGCCTCGCTCACTGCTTTCTCAGTATCTTTTTTAGTTATCTTATATTTTTCTCAATTTTCATCGTTTTTACATATGTACCAAGCTTTATAACATTCATTTTTAACCTTAACCTTATCTTGTACACTTGTGTCATACTACTAAGATTCTTTATCCTTGGGTCCAAAGCCTCTTGATTCACCGAGTGTCTCTTTTGCTACCTTCATAATCCCTTTAGCCATCTCATCCCATATATCATTAGCACTCCCTTATACCTCCCAAATCTCTTCCTCCATAATCATCATCTGAAAGAACATTTGTTTTCCTCCCTTTAGTTGCCACCATTTGATCCTTGGGACTCTATCTCGACAATTTCTCCCTACTCTCATCTTAACTCGTACATCCATAACCAAAACCCTATGTTGGGTAGTCAAGCTCTCTCCAGGGATGACTTTGCAATCCATGCAAAGCTTTCTATTAGATTTCCTTATTAGAAAAAAAATCAATTTGAGAGCAAGAACCTCTGCTTTTGTATATGATAAGAAGCTCTTCTTGCTTCCTAAAACAAATGTTAGCTATTGTAAAATCAAAAGCTACCAAAAAATCTAGAATCACTTTGCCCTCTGTATTAGCTACTCCTAAACCATACCCCCTTATGCAAACCCTCATACCTTCTAGATTCGCTATCCATATGACCATTTAGGTCCCCTCATAGAAAAATCTTCTCTCCTAATGGTATTTCCTAAACTAAACCTTCTAAATCCTCCTAAAATTTTATCTTGTAATGCTCATCTAACCCTACTTGGGGTGCATACGCACTGATAACATTAAAAGTTTCCTGTTACACAACAAACTTCAAAACTATGATCTTATGTGATAACTCTATAAAATGTAGTTATTTGCGCCCCATATTAGTTGTATATTGATCCCTTAGTCCTTGTGCTTAGACATGATTGAAAGACTTTTCCTTCATTTTGAATTCAAATTCATGTTAATGTCTTTCTCTCCAATCTTGCCAAAATCTTATCTATTCTTTGTTGGATTAAGTAGATTTACACTTGTAATTAATTAGGCAACTTCTCTATTACAGGATGGGCTCTAAACTGATAAAATGAAGCAAGTCAAGACCTTGTAGTGGAGGATGAAGCTTACCATACATTCCAGCTTATCACGCCACGACGCAAGGTTTAGCACACTACGACGTCTCACTCTCTTCCTGTTGCGCATATTGAAGAGATAGGCTAGAGCACCGCGACGCAAAGTATGTCACGCCACGGTGTGCATTTGTCAGCACTGGTTTCACTTAACCACGTAGGCATTCACGTCGCGGCGCAACAATGGTCACGCCACGGCGCGAGTTCGCGGGCTTTGTCTATTTATACTATTTCATCAGATATTTTGGATGTGTTAGGTGGGAGACGAGACAGAACGCAGAGAAGATCAGTTCTTTGTCATTTTCAAGAGTTTGGAAGAGATTTAGAAGGGAAACCATCATCATCCAAGGAGGATCAAGCCTCCCAAGATCTCATTATAGAGTTTTTCTTCTTTTCTCTTTATCCTCTCTTTTTCTAAGCCATGGGTAGGAAATCTCTCTTGAGATTTTAGGATTCCATGGGTAGTTAAGTTGTTTATAGGGATTCCTTTGGATCCTTCTATGTACATTGGTGACTTTGTAACAACCTTTTAAGTTTATAATGATATTTGATTTTGTTCATCCATGTTTCTCTTAGTGCCCATAGATGTTTGGTCATCATTTATTGTGATTTGATAAAATCTATTGAACTAGACATAAGAATCTAGGTTTTAGATCATGGATATAAGTGATGCCTGTTTAATCTCATTCTAATGGTGGGGTGAATTAATTTGTTAATTGAATAGATATATACCTACTAGCTATGTATAACCATTGTTAAGAATCAATCTTAATGCTTGTTGTTTGCTCTAGTCCTCATGGACACATAGTGGGCTAGGTAAATGAGATAGGTTAAATGACCTAGACATAGGCTTTTAACTAATATAGCTTCTTATGCTAACGAAACTAGTCATCATTGTTGCTTAAAATGATTGCAAGTTGCCAAGTAAAGTAGTTGGTGAAGAAGGAGTCCCTATGCTCTCGTTACTGTCTTTTACTACTGGTTTATTGCCTTTTAGCCCTAATTTTGACTACATACACTTTTCCTAATTTATATGTACTTCAATAGAATTCATTAAGCTATTGGTTAATATTTGGCATTGGATATTACTCATTATCCCTGTGGAGACGATCTTTTTCATTAGTGTATTACTTTCGTGACTCGTACACTTGCGGTACACAAAAGGTCATAACAAGTTTTTGGCACCGTTGCCAGGGATAACGACTAATTTTTTATTTTTGCCAATATTGACGACGAGCTTGGTTAGTTTTAATTCAAGTTTTATTTTAGTTCATTTTAATCTAAGTTTTATTCTTTCATTGTGTTAGGTACCAATACAATGACTGGCAACAATGATCATATGAGGCCCTTGAGGGAGTTTGCAACTCCTCAAATGAAAAATTTACAATCAAGCATAAGGTGACCTCCTATCCGAGCCATCAACTTTGAAATTAAACCAGCCATCATTCAAATGATCCAAATGTTGGTGCAATTTAGGGGTTTACCAAGTGAAGATCCAAATGCCTACTTGACAAATTTTCTAGAAATTTGTGACACATTCAAGCATAATGGAGGCTCAGAAGACACCATTTGGCTAAGGCTTTTTTCTTTTTCTTTCAGAGAAAGAGCCAAGAGTTGGTTACAATTTCTACCACATGGATCCATAAGCACTTGGAGTGATGCCTATGCCAAATTCCTAAACAAATATTTCCCACCTGCCAAGACTGCAGAGATGGTGAATGACATTACTTCGTTCACTCAGTTTGATTCTGAAACCTCGTATGAAGCATGGGAGAGATACAATGATCTATTGAGAAGGTGCCCTCATCACGAGATTCCTCTATGGCATCAAATCTATTCTTTCCATAAAGGATTGTTACCTCAACACCGTCCTATAGTGGATATAGCTGCGGGTGGCTCATTGCTTGGTAAATCCTTTGATGAAGCATTCCAACTACTTGAAGATTTGGCCGTAAATAGCTACCTGTGGCCTTTTGAAAGAAATACTCCAAATAAGGTAGCTAGAGTGCATGATATTGATGCAATTACATCACTTTTATACTCAAGTGGCTGATGGTAATTAAAAGTTGCAAACACAAGTGGAAGTTGTTTCAAGTAATATATTCTCGAGAGTCCGAGATCGATCCACAGGGAATTAATGAAGAAAAATTCTTTGAAGTAAGCAGCAAATTTGTCACAATACTAAAGGTAATAAAAGTTATTCACAGATAAAAATGATTTGCTTGGGTTAGGAGATTCACTCTTAATAATAAATTAAAGACAAAATTATTTCTTTTTATAACTTAATTGAAATCACACATAATGGAGGTTCCAATCGGAAGATTTAACATTCAAAGTTTAACTTAGATTATACATGTAATCATATTATGGCTCCTTTAATTATCCACCAACACTTGTAAACAGTCTCAAGCATCCACTGTGCTAACGTCTTATCTACAATGAATCAAGTTCTTCAATATACAAGAAGGGTTTCTAAATTAATTGGAAACAACATACAACTTATATAATGATCACTTAAAAATATATCATTTAAGCACAAGAAGGAAATCAATCTAACTTCAACTTAGTACCAAAAGCTTTACCCTTTCACCCAAGCAAAATGAAAATTAGTTACTCATGAACAAGAAGAAAGAAAGAGATAGGAAGAAAAAGATGAACATAATTTCAATTTAGAACAAAGAAAACTATAACAAGAGAAACAAATAACACAATAACATAAACTAAACTAAAATCAAAGATGATCTAAATGAGCACCCAAGCTCCCTTTTATAAAGCTCAAGGAGTACAAGAAGACAATGGAGTTGTTTGATGACGAGAAGTAAATGCCAAAATAGTTGCTTGATGATAATGAATGAGCTAAAATTATAGAGATTCTTATCTCTGAAATGTTTATGCTTTGAGCTCATGGCAAACATTATTTTCCCATCAAGTGGTTTTCACAAAAGTTCTTCGAAATTGTCTTAACTTTTCATAGCCACTGGTTTCAGCTCATTTGACTACCTATAACCCGAGATATAGCCCAATTACTATATATAGGTCAGACCCAACTTCAGCTCCTTTATTCTGATTTCCAAGCCCAATATGTCCTTCAAGACATCCAATCAGAATTTTGTATTCTTCATGAAAGTTGTATATTTAGGTCTTAACTTTCAAATGACACTAGTTTCATTCCCAAAGCTCTCCTATAACTCAAAATATGATCTGATGAGTACGCATAGGTCAAACTATCAAGTTCAGAACTCTAGATTTTACTTCAACTCCAATTTGAGTTATCCAAACGTGTGTTCTGGGTCTTGAGGTCTTCATGAAAATTGTAGAAATTTGTCTTAGCTTTAAAACAAGACCAAAATCACATCCATCAGATATTTGTAACTCAAATTATAACTAATTTACTAAAAAAGTCAAGTGAAAAGATTATACAATGAATGAAATATATTGCTATCAATGTGACTTTTGCTATCAAGTGAATAGTTATTAGAGAATTATCTTAACTTTCTAACAAGACCAGAATCACATTAATAAGATAATTGCGACTCAAATTGTAGTAAGTTTACTTAAGAATGCAATCACTCAAATTAATGATAATTCAAGTAATAATTTCTTCAATAATCCAATTAAGCTTAATTTTATAAAATGTGACAAAATCAACTTAATTAAGCCAAATTGAACCTTAAGAAGCCTAATGAAAGGATTATAAATTGAATAAAATACATTGTTATCAAATTTTCCCACACTAAACTTTTGTACTCCCAGACAAAACACATAAGACAAACACTAGGGAACAAAGAAAAACGATACAAACTCAAAAGCAAAAAACTCTAAAGGATTCAATGAATCAAGAAGAGCAACCAGTCATTCAAGGGATCAAAGCATTAATGAGGTAACATTTCTTCACATCTCAAACCAACAAGCAAGGAAACTTCAGTTGAAAAGAATGAATCAAGAATGATAGATCCTCACAGGATTTACTCCCAATCCTTTAAGCATTCAAAAGGTAAGTATTTCACTCAATTCAATCCATGAAAAATTTTACTACCATAAGCTTGCTTATCTTATACTTCTCCACTACTTAGAACACATGCACACACAAATCATGAGGATTTTATTCAAGGTTGTAATGGGGTCAAGGTAAAGGAGGGTAGTAATATGAATTTGACAAGTTAAAAACCAAAGAGAATAAAAGAGCATGAGAGCTGAGTTCAATTAACAAGCATGAAAGTTCATCCCAACTCCACCTAATACAAATTCCCTTTACATATTCTTTTTCCTTCCCTTTTTGCCTTGTTGACCCTTCTTTACACATTTTTTTAATTAACCACTCTTTCTTTTTTTCAGCAACCATTTTGCACATACACCTCTATACTTGTTCAAGAACTCATCCAATGACAAAGTTAATGTTCTCTTATTCCCTAAGATTAGGTAAGAACATGGTTTTTCATTTAAGGCACATAATGAGATAGAAACAAGGAATGGTCAAATAATCTCAAAAGGGTTAAGTAAGGGGAAATAGACCATTTCCAATGCCTTACATTGGTAGGAATAAGAGAATTTCTAAGAAGTCATAAGAGTGATTGATATCATATTGAGACAATATACTGCTGAGCAAGGCTACCTATTTGTGCACTAATCATTCTTGGCTATTTGGTTAAAGTAGCTATTTCAAGAAAAATGCCTTAATCATGTTTATGTATGCATGTGAAAATGTAACCTAAAAAAGAATCAAAACAAGTTCTAGAATAACAATTTCATGAGTGAAAATCACACAAGAAAGAAAAGAATGGTACAAATGTTAAATCCATTAATCAATAGGCTCAAAATCTCACAAGGAATATTTCTATCTTTCTCAATCCACCAATTCAACATTCATATCCAAGCATGTGATTTTTAAGAAAGAAGACAATTTATGCTATGACCAAAGATATGCTTTTTGCTACTTCTAAAACAATTATTTCCTCAACTAAGATGCGTCTCAAGAGTAAAATTACCTTCATAGCAAAATTTACTCCTTACTCTGCCATCCTTAATTGGTGTTACTATGAATAGGTTTTAGATAATCATATCAATAAACATACTTCCTCAATTAAGATGTGTCTCAAGAGCAAAATTTACTCCTTACTCTGTGATGTGTATGAAACAACATCATATTTTGTTCTTGTTTTGCATGCATTTTTTGCACTTTAGGCATTTTAGTTTCCCTTTTTAGTTATTTTTTCCCTTAGTTCAAATAATTGCGGTGTTTTTGGTGTTGTTGTGCAGATTAGTGCTTAATTGGCCTTGAAATGGATGGAAAGCTTGCATAATTGAAGTTGGACCTTAAATGATAGCAATTTAAGTCAAAAAGCTCATTTTAGAGAGATCCACGGCCTGCTTGTGGAAGTCCCCACGACCATGGATCGAGTAGCTGTGTGAAAAAGCAAGTGAGAAGTTCCAGAGAATTCCACGGCCTAGTTGTGGAATGATCCACGGCCGTGGAACTCAGACAACAAGTTCCACGACCTGGCCGTGGAATGATCCACGGTCGTGGATCGCTGTCCGTGTCAGATTTTCTATTTTGTTTTTCTTCTTTTTTATGGGCTTGGATTAGTTTAAACCCATAAGGTATATATAGTTATTCTGAATACAATATTAGGGTTCTAATTTGGTTTTGAATGAGGCATGTAACACCCCTTTGGAGGATGTCACACATAAAAGAAAATAAAAGAAATAGAAATAAAATCTACCCAAGTTGTGAAACATTTGATAAATATTATTACGGGTTGTAAAAATAATTCCTGATAGACAGAAATATGTAACAAAAAAATAATGCGGAAAATACGAAATAAAAAAAAAACATCATTACTGATAATATACATATCGTTAAGTTATAAACTGTACAAATAATTTACAACTAAGACTACAACTATTTAAACAAAAACAGTAAAGAAAGCAATAAAAGAGTTAATATATACAGACATACGCTGACGCGCCAAAAAAAAAAACATCATGATTATCTAATCCTCGATGGATCACTCTCGATCTGAAAATGATCATCGGAGATAGATATCCGGATGTCTCGACACACGGCGATAACGGGATCGCGCAGTCGATACGATGCTTATCTCACTAGGCTCAGGGTTTTCAGCACCCCAATAACGCCTAATGGATAAGGGCAACTCTAAATGCGAGAAAAAGCGTCGTCGTCGCAATCGGATCTCCGTAAAGCGATGACGTAGAATCACGGTCATACGTCCAGCATAGGTAACAGAAGCACGATCTCCTCGCAAATGCCAAGCCAGATCACCTCCATGGAATACCAGCTCTATGAATCCCAAAAATGCTGGCGTCGCCATCCCACACAATCAATCCAGAGGATATGGATGATCGAATGGTTCTTGCTCGTAAAACTGATCGTCGGCTTGCTGACCTTCCTCTTCCTCAAGGTACACGATCTCAAGAGGTTGTTCCTCTTCTTCCTCTTCAAACTCTTTACCGCATAAAATAAATAGACAATAGACACATACAATAAAGAGGTAAGACAACATAAAATCATCGCAACATGGCAAAATAAGAAGACGACAAATAACAATTACACAGTTTATACAATATGAAGAAGCTATAACAGTAATACATATTAAATATCCTAGGGTTTCAGAACATCATAGACAGATCACAAATAAAGAAAATCACACAGATAAATCAATCTCACAGATAAGATAAGATAAGAAATAGACAACTAACATAAAAATTATCGATAAATATAAATAGAGAAAATGTAAGAACATCCAAGATATTACCGTACGATAAATAGAGAAAAATGGAATATTATCCAAGATATACTCAAATACACCAAAACACAACCCTACTCCATGGAGCTAAACCCAAACAGATATCGAGAGAATGACTTGCAAAATCTATTAGTACCACGGCTGCCCAACCAACTATTACGCGATCACACGTTGCGTCAATAGCCTACGACACTTTGGGAATCCACCATCCAGGGCGTAGTATAGTTCCGATCTCCGTTGTGGCACTATAGGCAATGTACTACTAAACTTTACAAACCTCGATTAAATATAGTGAATGTCGAGTACATTAGTGTGCTATCGGTTTACCACGGCCCAGCGGAGCTACCAACTGTCCACATGTGGGATCCCGTACACTAAAGTCTCCAAGTTTATTAGAACAATAAACAACACTACACTTATCGCATCGACAACACGATGTGATTCGTCTCGTCAACCAAAACACCAAAAATTGGCATAAAGACAATACATAATTCCAAGTATATGAAATTACGGAAATGCCCTCAAGATAAAAATATACCCTCAATGGCAGAAAGCCTGTACGGGTTCACTTTTTCCCGACAAATGAAATAACCTCAAAACACATGCGGGTTCACATTTTCCCGACAAATGAAAAATAAATACTGGTAACGGTCAATCGCGTAGAAATTTTATCGCGTTTTTGAAATCTCGTCGTTTTACAAACGTTTAAAAATCGGGTAAAGATATTTTTCTGTTTTTAAAATCGCGTAACATTTTTAATACGTTTTCTCAATCGCGTAGAATTTTTAAATCATTTTCTTATTCGAATACCTTTAAAATTACCATTTAAACAGATAGAAATAATATTTAGTACATTTAAACTACGTAGAATAATTTTTCATACCGTATACTGTCATTAGGATATTTTGACTATCTTATAGGTTCATTTTTACTAAAAATTGACAAGATTTTGTTTAGAAACTTATAATAATGATTTTCTAAATTTTCCATAAAATTTCTATTTACCTAAATTTTTAACCATTTCATTAAATTCTTTTTGAAATCTCTAACATGCTTCAAAACCAAAAGTGAGCTATATGTTAGAAAATTTCTTAACATTACTGTATTTCCTTCCTAATGATAAAATCACTAATTTTAATCCTTTAAACTTAATTCTACTCAATTTGTTTCTTCAAAAATCATCATAGAAAATTTCCCTTTAACTTGTATTGTTTCTTTCTAATTGAAAAAGGTTTGGAATCAAGTTTTTAAAATCATTATAACCTATAGTGGCATGTTGGCCAAATTTCGTAAAATTTTTTTGCCTTTGATTTCCAAAATATCTTTCACCTTTTTAAATCATATCAAACGTATTATATTGTCTAAGTTCATTAAATCATTTTAGAAAATAGTTAACAATGGTCAATGTAATCCTTTAGGCATGTTGGCCCAAAATACTAAGTTTGTACCATTTGATTTCTAAATGCATTTTTCTTGATCAAATCAATTTGAAACTTTCTTGATTCTCCTAGGTTAATTTAGCTACACTTTAGGAAAAATCAAGAGAACATTTTGGTCCTCCAAACTTGTCATTGCCGTGAGCTATTGGATTGTGTTCTTTGGAACACTCATGCAAACTTACACATGTTATTCACATCCTATGACTTATCATACAATTTCTAACACATGCATTATATTTCTAACATATGCAAAATATTTCTAACACATGCAAAATATTTTCTAACACATACAACCTAAATTAAAGCTTGTAGACATGCATTCAAAAGCTAATAAGCATGCAAAATTATTACAATCATCAAACAAGAAAGCTAATAACAATTACCACATAAACTACTAGCAACCACAAAAATTAACAAATACACACATAAATAACACATGACCACCGAATCCTTATGGATTCTACAACATCACAAATAACTCCATCTTCTTACCACCATCAAGGGATGATAAGAATTGTCTTCCTCTTACCTTAAATGAAGACAAAAACTTGCTTTCTCACCTCCTTAGGTCACGGTTTTCACTCCACCAAACACCTAAAATTTTCAAACAAAACCTACATGTTACTAACCATGAAAAAGAAGCTAAACCATGGAAGAATCATGGCTTAGAACTTTGAAAAAGAAGAGAGAAAAGAAAAGTATGAAATTTCACCTTCTAGGTAAAACTTCCAAGGTTGGTTTCCAAGCCTTAGATGGAAGAATTTGAAGAAACTCCCAACTACAAAGGTTCTTAGAATGGTGTTTAGATTAAGGAAACTTGGTTAGAAAAATTTTTGGATGGTTGGAGTGTTAGGAAACAAGCTTGGCCAAATATGGTGGAGAAAATGGGCAAGAATGGTGGCTAGGGTTCTTGATGAGAGAGAAGAGAGAAAAGTGATGAAGACAAAGTGATTTTTAGGTCACCAAAAGCCTCTTGGCCGTGGACTTCAAGTGGGGTGCAAGGTGGGCACCTTGCTTGGCTTCATCCAAGCCATTGGATGAATCAAAGGCTAAGATTAAGCCTTGGTGAGCAAGCTTAATTCCCATTGGTTGGTTCCCGGTGACTCACATGGCTTAGTCACACTGCGTAATAAATGCTCTGCTGAGTCACTAGCTGAGTCAGCTTGTTCTGAAAGTTCTACGGCTATGGTGATTAATTAAGCTACCGATCTAACCGTTACGCTAATTGTGGGTCCCGCAAAATATTTCCGGTCCACTTGTCACTAAAACATACTGACTAATAAAATAATATTATAATAATATAAAATTATTTTATTTGACAGTTAAATCCTAAAAATTAAAAGATTATTTTTAGACTCATTCAGAATCGGGTTAAGTAAGATCCCCCAATTCTAAATAATCAAATAAGATTTTCCCGGCCCGGAAAATATTATTTTCCTGCCTCGAGCAAATCACACAAAAAGTTCATATAAAATCACAGAGCATATTTTCGGCATTAAATCAAGAAGAAAACAATTAAAAACAGACAAAAAACAAATAAAACAAGACGTTCGGGACGTAACGGTCATTTTCCCATTTTTTCCCACAACGTAGGTAATCGCCCAAAACGTTCAAATAAAATATCCAGCGAAGTATTATTTAGCCGTATATCTTTCGAGAAAAATTAATACAATGAGCTAAAAAATTTTATTTGACCGTCTCGAAGCAAACTACGTAAAACGATCAAATAAAATTTGAACTCAGTATTATCGTAATTGTTTTCATACGAATTCAAGAACAGAAAAAATAGGGACACAAATGGTCATTCATACAAAAGCATGAAAAACGAAAAACAAGACATTCGGGAATATTTTCAAAAAAATTGGGGCGTTACAACACTCCCAACAAATAAAAATTTCGTCCTCGAAATTCGATGTTCATCCGAACAAATGAGGATACTTGATCCTTCATTTTATCTTCCGGTTCCCAAGTAGCTTCACCCGTCACCTCATTCCATATAACTTTCACCACTCGATCATCTTCCCTCGAAGTTTGCTTTACCTTTCTCGTCCTCTTCCCGACAGGTAAAGTTTCGTAAGTCAAATTCTCCTTTAATCAGTACGTCATCCGATCCGTATAACATGTGTCGGATCGCATATACTTCCGTAATCGAGACACATGAAACACGTCATGCAAATTGGATAGAAACGGCGGCAAAGCAATCGATATGCTACAGGGCCAATACGTCGGATAATCGATATGGTCCAATGAATTTAGGAGTAAGCTTCTTAGACTTAATTACTCTTCCGACACCGGTCGTAGGAGTAACTCTCGAAACACATGCTCACCCTCCTCAAATTCAAGAGGTCGTCTTCGCTTATCCGCGTAACTCTTTGTCCGCTGCGTCGTCCTCATCTTCTCTTGTATCATCTTGACTTTATCCGTAGTTTGTTGTACAAGCTCCTATCCAACATCATACTTTCTCCATCTTGATACCAAAGATAACGGCGTTCGACATCGTCTTCCATACAATGCTTCATAAGGTGCCATTCCGATGCTTGCGTGAAAACTATTGTTGTAGGTGAATTCTATCAAAGATAAAAATTCATCCCAACTTCCCCGTTGTTCCAAAACACAAGCACGCAATAAATCCTCCAAAGATTGTATAGTTCTTTCGGTCTGACCGTCATGCGGATGATACGCTGAACTCAGTCGTAACTTAGTTCCCATAGTTTCTTGCAGACTTCGCCAAAATCTTGACGTAAACCTCGGATCACGATCGAAATTATACTTGTCGGTACACCATGTAGTCGACAATTTCACTGATGTACAACTCGGGTTAATCTTTCCAATGAATATTTGATATTGATCGGTAAGAAATGAGCCGATTTCGTAAGTCTATCGACTATAACCCATATTGCGTCATGACCTCTCTTTGTCTTTGGCAAACCAGTAACGAAATCCATAGAAATGCTGTCCCATTTCCATTCTGGAATCGACAATGGTTGCAACATCCCAGCTGGTCTTTGGTGTTCAACTTTCGACTTTTGACAAACTAGACAAGTTGACACGCATCTAACAACATCACCCTTCATTCCATGCCACCAGAATAACTTCTTCAAGTCTTGATACATTTTTGTTATACCTGGATGCATACTCAATAGACTAGTATGGGCATGTTTCACAATATATCTTCTTAACTCTCGATTACGAGGAACACAGACTCTACCCCGAAATCTCAGAATTCCATCAGTTCCTTCCTTGAACTCTAGTGTCTCGCCTTGTTTCATTTGCTCCCTTATTCCTTGCAAAAATTTATCGGCATTTTGTTTTTCCCTTATGTCTTCCATCAACTCGCTCGAGATAGTAACCATGCTAATACAGATCTTCCCTGGTTTTAACTCAACAAATGACCACTCATCTCTAAACTGTTCAATGAGTTCCTTTTCCTTGATCATTAGAGCGAAAACACTAATAATTTTCCCGCTCAAAGCATCGGCCACGACATTCGCTTTACCAGGGTGGTACAAAAGTTGAAAATCGTAATCGTTCAGAAATTCCAACCACCTTCGCTGCCTCATATTCAGCTCCTTCCTCGGTCGTACAAGTACTTTAAACTCTTGTGATCACTGAAAATGTTGAACGTTGCTCCATAGAGAAAGTGTCTCCATATCTTCAAAGCAAAAACTACCGCAGCCAATTCTAAATCATGCGTAGGATAATTCTTCTCATGAATCTTCAATTGTCGAGAAGCATACGCCACCACATTCCGGTCTTGCATCAACACGCATCCTAGTCCCTGATAAGAAGCGTCACAATACACATCGAAAGATTTCGTCGAATCTGGTAGGATTAACACCGGCCAGCTTGTTAACCTCTTCTTCAACTCTTGAAAACTAGCTTCACGCTCTTCCGTCCATTCGAAAGCTTGACTTTTCCTCGTAAGTTGTGTAAGCGGTCCAGCAATCTTGGAAAAACCTTCGATAAATCTCCGATAATAACCAGCAAGTCCAACAAAACTTCGAACTTCTGTTACTGTTTTAGGTCTCTCCCACTGTAAAACAGTCTCCACTTTCGATGGGTCCACCGCTATACCTTCTTTAGAAATTACGTGCCCAAGAAATTGAACTTCTTCCAACCAGAACTCACACTTAGACAACTTCGCATACAACTGCTTCTCCCTCAAAATCTGAAGAACAACACTCAGATGTTCAAAGATGTTCTTCCTTCGATTGAGAATAGATCAGAATGTCATCGATAAAGACAACGACAAATCTGTCTAGATATGGACGAAATATTCTGTTCATATAATCCATAAATATAGCAGGAGCATTCGTCACCCCGAATGGCATTACCTGATACTCATAATGTCCATAACGAGTTCGAAAAGCAGTTTTCGGCACATCCTCCCCTTTCACACGAATCTGGTGATAACCTGATCGTAGATCTATCTTGGAAAATATCACAGCTCCTCTCAATTGATCCATCAAATCGTCGATTCTTGGAAGCGGATATTTATTCTTGATAGTCACCTTGTTCACCGTACTTAGATAGTCCACACAAAGTCGTGATGTTCCATCCTTCTTTTTGACCAAAAGTCTTGGTGCACCCCATGGGGAAACGCTAGGTCGTACAAATTCTTTCTCCAACAGGTTCCACCAATTGCTTTTTAGCTCCTCCAACTCTACGGCGACATACGATATGGTGCAATTGAGATAGGACCTGTTCCCTGGTACTAAATCAATTGAGAATTCGATCTCCCGCTCAGGCGGTAACCAGTACATCTTCGGGAAAAATATCCTGAAAATCGTTGACAACGGGAATAGTATTCACATCCTTCTCATTCTTAACTTCTAGAGAAGACAATACCGAGATATCCCTGCGCTCCATCTCTCAAGTAAAGACTTGACCTTAACAAATGGTTAAGAATCCGACTCTTCTTCCTTAGGAAAAACTATAGTTTTCTTCGCACAATCTATGAGGATATGGTTAGAACATAACCAGTCCATCCCTAAGATTACATCTATCTCAATAAGAGGCAAACAAATCAAATCAACCAAAAACAAACGGTCCTTCACAACAATAGGACAATCCAAACAGACCTTAGAAGTAACTACAGGTTTAGCAGTTGGTGTAGATACATTCAACATAACATTCAGAGAAGATATAGGCAACTTCAGTCTTTCCACACAATCATAGGCAATAAACGAATGTGTAGCTCCAGAATCATACAATACAGTCAGAAGATTACCTCCAATGTCTCCTTCTCCCTGAATAAGATCATCAGACTTAGAAATCTCAGATCCCACCATTGTATACACTCGTCCTCCGGATCTCGGTTGAGTACTTCCATTTTTGCTTGATTAGCTTTAACATACCGAATGTTGGTTTTCTCTCCTACTGTGGACAATCCTTTGCTATGTGCCCGTGTTGTTTACAATTGAAACAAATTGCACCTTTAATCGTACACTCGGGAGAAATATGACCTTTCTTCCCGCACTTAAAACATGTTGGCGTAACGCCACCCTCATCCAGCTCCACTACCACTTGCACTTCCACTAACGGATGGTCGTTGAGATTGACTTCCCGTTGGCTGGTATACGGCTTACGCCGAAACCGATTGGCATTACTACCTCCACCTCTCTCGGAATCTTGTCGGTCCAAAATTCCGATTCCTCGATCTCTAGATGGCTCCAACTCTTCAAGTCGAGCACAAGCATCCACCAACGCATGAAACCGAGTCATCCTCAAAGATACCACTCCTCGTTTCGGTTCCACCCTTAAACCCGATTCAAACTTCCCGCATCTCCACACATCATCTTGTCGTGTCTCGAGCATAATCCGAGAATTGAGACAAACTCTCAAATTTTGTGGCATACTCATTCACCGTCATATTCCCCTGTCGCAAACCAAGAAATTCCATTTCCTTGGCATGCCTAGCACTTGCGGGGAAAAATATTTATCCGAGAAAAGTATTAGAAAACACTTCCCAAGTGATCTCGGTCCCTTCACTTGCAACACTCGGCGGATTCCTCTCCACCAATGTTCTCAGCATCTCCTCTCGGCATGAAAACAAAGATAAGTTACTTTCTTTTCATCTATACATCTCATCCCCTCAAAGATTCTTTCTAAATCTTGCATCCACCGACTCGCTTTCTCCTGGATCCACCTCGCCTCTAAATTGTGGCGGATTATGACGCCTAAATTCGGATAAATTTAGGGCATCACCGTAGCATCTTCTTCATTGGGTCGCTCTCTCAAATTTTGCTGAGTAATCACTTCAGCCATCTGCCGCATAGCCTCAGCAGCAACCAACATCGGATCCTCATCTCGATTTACGTTAGCACGTCCTCTACCTCTACCAGCCATCTTCTTTCTTCAAACATAACAAAACAGAGTCAGATACATCCTTCTAGATATTTCCGAAAGGATATAAATCACAAACATCACAGAGAATCACACAGCACAAACAAAAACAGACCCAACCACAACCCCAAAAGACTCTAACTTGGGCTTGATACCAACTAATGTAACACCCCTTTGGAGGATGTCACACATAAAAGAAAATAAAAGAAATAGAAATAAAATCTACCCAAGTTGTGAAACATTTGATAAATATTATTACGGGTTGTAAAAATAATTCCTGATAGACAGAAATATGTAACAAAAAGATAATGCGGAAAATACGAAATAAAAAAAAACATCATTACTGATAATATACATATCGTTAAGTTATAAACTGTACAAATAATTTACAACTAAGACTACAACTATTTAAACAAAAACAAGAAAGAAAGCAATAAAAGAGTTAATATATACGTACATACGCCGACGCGCTACAAAAAAAAACATCATGATTATCTAATCCTCGATGGATCACTCTCGATCTGAAAATGATCATCGGGAGATAGATATCCCTGGATGTCTCGACACACGGCGATAACGGGATCGCGCAGTCGATACGATGCTTATCTCACTAGGCTCAGGGTTTTCAGCACCCCAATAACGCCTAATGGATAAGGGCAACTCTAAATGCAGAAAAAGCGTCGTCGTCGCAATCGGATCTCCGTCAAACTGATGACGTAGAATCACGGTCATACGTCCAGCATAGGTAACAGAAGCACGATCTCCTCGCAAATGCCAAGCCAGATCACCTCCATGGAATACCAGCTCTATGAATCCCAAAAATGCTGGCGTCGCCATCCCACACAATCAATCCAGAGGATATGGATGATCGAATGGTTCTTGCTCGTAAAACTGATCGTCGGCTTGCTGACCTTCCTCTTCCTCAGGGTACACGATCTCAAGAGGTTGTTCCTCTTCTTCCTCTTCAAACTCTTTACCGCATAAAATAAATAGACAATAGACACATACAATAAAGAGGTAAGACAACATAAAATCATCGCAACATGGCAAAATAAGAAGACGACAAATAACAATTACACAGTTTATACAATATGAAGAAGCTATAACAGTAATACATATTAAATATCCTAGGGTTTCAGAACATCATAGACGGATCACAAATAAAGAAAATCACACGGATAAATCAATCTCACAGATAAGATAAGATAAGAAATAGACAACTAACATAAAAATTATCGATAAATATAAATAGAGAAAATGTAAGAACATCCAAGATATTACCGAGATACTGAGATAAATAGAGAAAAATGGAATATTATCCAAGATATACTCAAATACACCAAAACACAACCCTACTCCATGGAGCTAAACCCAAACAGATATCGAGAGAATGACTTGCAAAATCTATTAGTACCACGGCTGCCCAACCAACTATTACGCGATCACACGTTGCGTCAATAGATAGCCTACGACACGGGAATCCACCATCCAGGCGTAGTATAGTTCACAGCCTCCCGTTGTGGCACTATAGGCAATGTACTACTAAACTTTACAAACCTCGATTAAATATAGTGAATGTCGAGTACATTAGTGTGCTATCGGTTTACACACGGCCCACCGGAGCTACCAACTCACGTCCACATGTGATCCCGTACACTAAAGTCTCCAAGTTTATTAGAACAATAAACAACACTACACTTATCGCATCGACAACACGATGTGATTCGCCTCTCGTCAACCAAAACACCAAAAATTGGCATAAAGACAATACATAATTCCAAGTATATGAAATTACGGAAATGCCCTCAAGATAAAAATATACCCTCAATGGCGTAAAAAGCACAGACGGGTTCACTTTTTCCCGACAAATAAATAACCTCAAAACCTCATGACGGGTTCACATTTTCCCGACAAATAAAAAATAAATACGGTAATCGGTCAATCGCGTAGAAATTTTATCGCGTTTTTGAAATCTCGTCGTTTTTACAAACGTTTAAAAATCGGGTAAAGATATTTTTCTGTTTTTAAAATCGCGTAACATTTTTAATACGTTTTCTCAATCGCGTAGAATTTTTAAATCATTTTCTTATTCGAATACCTTTAAAATTACCATTTAAACAGATAGAAATAATATTTAGTACATTTAAACTACGTAGAATAATTTTTCATACCGTATACTGTCATTAGGATATTTTGACTATCTTATAGGTTCATTTTTACTAAAAATTGACAGTATTTTGTTTAGAAACTTATAATAATGATTTTCTAAATTTTCCATAAAATTTCTATTTACCTAAATTTTTAACCATTTCATTAAATTCTTTTTGAAATCTCTAACATGCTTCAAAACCAAAAGTGAGCTATATGTTAGAAAATTTCTTAACATTACTGTATTTCCTTCCTAATGATAAAATCACTAATTTTAATCCTTTAAACTTAATTCTACTCAATTTGTTTCTTCAAAAATCATCATAGAAAATTTCCCTTTAACTTGTATTGTTTCTTTCTAATTGAAAAAGGTTTGGAATCAAGTTTTTAAAATCATTATAACCTATAGTGGCATGTTGGCCAAATTTCGTAAAATTTTTTTGCCTTTGATTTCCAAAATATCTTTCACCTTTTTAAATCATATCAAACGTATTATATTGTCTAAGTTCATTAAATCATTTTAGAAAATAGTTAACAATGGTCAATGTAATCCTTTAGGCATGTTGGCCCAAAATACTAAGTTTGTACCATTTGATTTCTAAATGCATTTTTCTTGATCAAATCAATTTGAAACTTTCTTGATTCTCCTAGGTTAATTTAGCTACACTTTAGGAAAAATCAAGAGAACATTTTGGTCCTCCAAACTTGTCATTGCCGTGAGCTATTGGATTGTGTTCTTTGGAACACTCATGCAAACTTACACATGTTATTCACATCCTATGACTTATCATACAATTTCTAACACATGCATTATATTTCTAACATATGCAAAATATTTCTAACACATGCAAAATATTTTCTAACACATACAACCTAAATTAAAGCTTGTAGACATGCATTCAAAAGCTAATAAGCATGCAAAATTATTACAATCATCAAACAAGAAAGCTAATAACAATTACCACATAAACTACTAGCAACCACAAAAATTAACAAATACACACATAAATAACACATGACCACCGAATCCTTATGGATTCTACAACATCACAAATAACTCCATCTTCTTACCACCATCAAGGGATGATAAGAATTGTCTTCCTCTTACCTTAAATGAAGACAAAAACTTGCTTTCTCACCTCCTTAGGTCACGGTTTTCACTCCACCAAACACCTAAAATTTTCAAACAAAACCTACATGTTACTAACCATGAAAAAGAAGCTAAACCATGGAAGAATCATGGCTTAGAACTTTGAAAAAGAAGAGAGAAAAAGAAAAGTATGAAATTTCACCTTCTAGGTAAAACTTCCAAGGTTGGTTTCCAAGCCTTAGATGGAAGAATTTGAAGAAACTCCCAACTACAAAGGTTCTTAGAATGGTGTTTAGATTAAGGAAACTTGGTTAGAAAAATTTTTGGATGGTTGGAGTGTTAGGAAACAAGCTTGGCCGAATATGGTGGAGAAAATGGGCAAGAATGGTGGCTAGGGTTCTTGATGAGAGAGAAGAGAGAAAAGTGATGAAGACAAAGTGATTTTTAGGTCACCAAAAGCCTCTTGGCCGTGGACTTCAAGTGGGGTGCAAGGTGGGCACCTTGCTTGGCTTCATCCAAGCCATTGGATGAATCAAAGGCTAAGATTAAGCCTTGGTGAGCAAGCTTAATTCCCATTGGTTGGTTCCCGGTGACTCACATGGCTTAGTCACACTGCGTAATAAATGCTCTGCTGAGTCAGCTAGCTGAGTCAGCTTGTTCTGGAAAGTTCTACAGCTTACGGTGATTAATTAAGCTACCGATCTAACCGCTTCGCCCGCTAATTGTGGGTCCCGCAAAATATTTCCTGTCCACTTGTCACTAAAACATACTTGACTAATAAAATAATATTATAATAATATAAAATTATTTTATTTGACATTAAATCCTAAAAATTAAAAGATTATTTTTAGACTTTCATTCAATCGGGTTAAGTAAGATCCCCCAATTCTAAATAATCAAATAAGATTTTCCCGCCCGAAAATATTATTTTCCCGCCTTCGAGCAAATCACACAAAAAGTTCATATAAAATCACGCAGACATGTATTTTCTGGCATTAAATCAAGAAGAAAACAATTAAAAACAGACAAAAACAAATAAAACAAGATGCGTTCGGGACGTAACGGTCATTTTCCCATTTTTTCCCACAACGTAGGTAATCGCCCAAAACGTTCAAATAAAATATCCAGCAAGATTATTTAGCTGTATATCTTTCAGAAAAATTAATACAAGAGGTTCGTAAAAAATTTTATTTGACCGTCTCAAGCAAACTACATAAAACGATCAAATAAAATTTGAACCTGTATTATCGTAATTGTTTTCATACAGAATTCAAGAACAGAAAAATAGGGACACAGCGGTCATTCATACAAAAGCATGAAAAACAGAAAACAGTACATTCAGAATATTTTCAAAAAAATTGGGGCGTTACAAGGCACATTAGAGGGCTCTTGATCTTCATTTTCCTCTCTTCTCTCTTTGATTACGGGTTTGGATGTTCTTGAATTTGATTTTCTTGTTTCTTCTTCTCCATGTCTGAGTAGTTTCTTTTGTTTCTAGGATTGGGCAATGCCCTTTGATACATTGATGATGATTAATTGACTTTATTTACCCCTTTTATTAATCTTGAATGTTCTTTGATTCAATCCTTATTGCGCTTATTCATGTGAATTTGTTGGCCACTTATTTGCATCTCATAGATATCTAGCGATGTACTGAGAGGTGAACTTAGGTGTTGGAACCATAAGAATTGAACTTAAGGTCTAAATCACAAGAGTAGGTTTAGCCTTTCGAGGATTTAATGAATTACCATAAAGCATAATGGGTTTAATTTAGATTCAATTACCACGAGAGTAGGAATTGGTTTAATTGGACATAATTTTTTTCTCTTGAGAAGGAACATTAACTAATTTAGGATAATTCACCTTCAATTAAATCTCAATTTTAATAAAAGGATTGTCAATTAGGAGTCTTGTATCATTGTGGTTACCCATAATCCTAGAAGTTTTTTTGAATTCGAAGATCTTTCTTAACAATTTGTTGTTTTGATTCACAACTCTGCATCTTAACTTTTATTTATTTAATTGTTTGGTTACTACATTCTATTCACTCAATAATCATATTCCCTTTTGTTTAATTAATTGAATTAATTAATTAATTGGTATTCATAGACATAGTCCCTGTGGATTCGATCTTTTTATTACTTAACGATGAAACCGTATACTTGTGGATTTCACACACCATTCACAAATGTGCACGATGGAATTGTAACAAGCGATGTCGTTCTTTGGGGATGGTTTTCGCAAACAGCGAAGATAAAATATTCTTCATTAAGAATGGACTGAGTAAGGAGTCATTAGCTGATATCTTATTGACTCTTGATACGTATTCTTTTGGTTTTGTGCATTGTGAACTTCTTAACTTGTGGAATCTCTTCAAGGAGGAACAAAAGCAATACAGTCTTGGGAATCTGACTCTATAATACCATGTTTGCCAATTTATAAGAAAGTTAAATGGGAAGCTTATCCTCGACTCATAGAAGGCGTTTAAGCCGTTTCTAGACTTGAAACCAGAGGCAGATATGAGGCACATCCACAACAACATGTACACATTTTTTTCTTTTTCTTCTTTATCATCATAAAAAAAAAGAAAAAAAAGTATGTATACATCTTGGGTTTGACTTTGGTAACATAAAACGTGAATGGTGAAATGCATGCATCCTGATCCAGCCTTCTTAATTGAAAAATAAAGTAGGTAGATTGTATCCCACATGTGAGGCAACCAGTCGCATTATGACCATTTGTTCCTTTTGGAAGCCCTATGTTGTGCTGGTCTTGAATGGGTCTATTACTGGTCAACAATGCTTTGGCACAAAATCGAAAGAGCAGACTACCTCCATCTCAATCTCAAGTGAGTATACACTCACCTTTCATCAGGTTTCTAACAACTTGAAAAAAAAAAGAGGGTGAAATTACGGTTGTACTTGGTCTTTAATTAGATTAGGAGCCCCAGACGGATGCTCGTCCTGTCATAGACTCAGGAGGAGACCTTCACACGCCAGTATGTAAATAAGGTTCTTGTGTCATGCTTTGTAGAGAGCCGCATACTATATTCTCAGTTCTTTGAACCAAGGCTCTGTAGTGCTGATGGACAAAAAGAAGCATCTCGTCTTTACAGTGAATGAAAACTGTTAACTGAGCTGTATACTTAGTTTAATTAGTAGGTCTCTATGGCGAGTTCTGACTGGCTACGGTCAAGTACCATCTTCTTAGAATACAGACCTTTAATTAGGTTTGCAGGAAGATAGAGGACTGTGTGAATGCTTATGTCTTGAAGCAAATCAAATGAGTTTTTGATGATAACAAAGTCAAGATGAAGACCAAGATCTAAAGAAAAGACCAAGACAAAAAGATGAATACCAAGATCAAAAGAAAAGACCAAAACAAAAAGATGAAGACTAAGATCAAAAGAGGTATATTAGATATAGGTCTTAGAACATCAATATGAAATGCTCTCAAGGTATCTCAATTATATTCAAATGATTTTTCAAAGATCTCATAAATCAACTTGTTTTTCAAAGTTCATATTTTAAAGAAATGTTGATTTCAATCTTGGATTATGTTAAACATTTGTAAATCTTGTTTAGTCTAAGCACCCCAATGATAAAAATGGCCTGGAGACTTAATTGGGCTTAAAAAATGTGTTTAAAGTGTAATGTAATCGATTACACGTGTGTGGTAATCGATTACAGGCTAAATAGAAGCCTTGTAATCGATTACATCAATATTGTAATCGATTACCATCTGCCCAGAAAGGTAAGAACACGTTAAAACGACCATGTAATCGATTACATCAATCATGTAATCGATTACCAGAAAGTCAGAGAGCGTGTAATCGATTACACAGGTTTGGTAATCGATTACCACAAGCCCAGAAAGCCAAGAACACGTTCATACAGCTATGTAATCGATTACTATGAGTGTGTAATCGATTACTAGCGTTCTGACATGCCCAACGGCTATATTTTCTTAGCATTTAATGTTGCCACAAAAGCCGCAAACGGCTCTATTGATCTAAAAACTTATAAATACACATATTGGGGCATAATTTGTGACAAACCAACAATTAAAAAATATTATTCAATCACTCTAATACGAGAATCATCATTAAATCTCTTTTGCTCTATTTTTATATATATTTGAGATATTCTTGAAGAGCATCATAGGGCTTCAATTTGTGTAATCTACTCTTGTGAGAGTTTCATCTTATAAACACTTTTATTCTTTGTAAAAGGGGTGAGGTATCCTTCTAGGGAAAAGAGAGTGAGACATCTCTCAAAGATTGTAAAGGGTGAGATATCCCTTGTGGTGAAGAAGGTGAGGCATCCTTCAAAGATTGTAAAGGGGGTGAGGTATCCCTCTAGTGAAAAAGGTGAGGTATCCTGGTTTTGAGACTCAAGCACAAAGGGTGAGGTATCCTAAGGTGTGGTGAGTGCTCTATTGTGTAAAGGTTTTCAAGCACCCATTCAAGCTTGAAGTTTAGTGAAAAATCTCGAGTGGTTTGCTTGAGGATTGGACGTAGGTCACAAGGGGTGGCTAAACCAGGATAAATCCTTGTGTTTGTTCTTCTCAACTTTATCTATTTACTTTGTGCTTTGACTATATATGTTTGAGTTGAGTTTGTTATTTAGCTTTGCTTGAATACTTTCTATCTTGGGTTGTTTATTTGTAAGTTGTTCATTTGATCACATTTATCTATTCACTTCAATTAAATAATAGCTTCAACAAAAATTTGATAAACAAGTGCTTTGCGAAAGATTTGCAAAAATATTTCATAAACTCAATTCACCCCCCTCTTGAATTTGAGGCCACTTGGTAATAAGTGGTATCAGAGATAGACTCTTGTATAAAAAGCTTAGCAGCTTCAAGAGTGTGATGGCTTCAAATGGTTTTTCTTTCGAAAATTCTTCTCTTTATAGACCTCCCTTTTTCAATGGGGATGAGTATGCTTATTGGAAAGAAAGAATAAATTTTTTTATTGAAGCTATTGACTTAGACGTGTGGGATACTGTTGAAAATGATCCTTTTGTCCCCACACAAGTTGTAAATGGTGTAAGAATTAATACACCAAGAAGTGAAAGGACGGATGATGATAAAAAGAAGGTTCAATACAATTTGAAAGCTAAAAATATCATTACCATAGCTTTGGGGCATGATGAGTTCTTTAGAGTCTCAAATTGTAAATCTACCCAAGAAATGTGGGACACCTTACAAGTAACTCATGAAGGTACTAGTGAAGTGAAAAGATCAAGGATAAATACTCTCACTCGTGAGTATGAACTTTTTAGAATGAACCAAGATGAAAGCATTCAAGAAATGCAAAAATGATTTACACATATTGCAAACCATCTTGCTTCATTGGGAAAGACTTTTCCTAATGAAGATCTTATTAACAAAGTGTTGAGATGTTTGAGCAGGCATTAGCAACCTAAAATGACAGCTATCTCGGAATCAAGAAATCTAGCAACAATGACATTGGCCACACTTTTTGGCAAGTTTCAAGAACATGAATTGGAGTTGAATAGACTCAACCAAAATGAGGAACTTGACAAGAAAAAGAAGGGAATTACTTTCAAGACCACCTCCTCTTTGATCAATGATGATGATGAAGATGATGGAGATGACTTGAAAATTAGTGAAGAGAATCTTGGCCCACTAGTAAAGAAATTTAGAAGATTCTTCAAGAAGAATGAATCTCAAAGAAGACCTCTCTTTTTCCAAAAGAATGTCTATCACAAAGGAGAAGGAACCTCAACCACTCCTAAATGCTATGAATGTGGAGAATTGGGGCACATGAAGATGGAGTGCCCAATCTATCAAAAGAAAGTGGAGAAGTATGAGAAGATGTACTTAAAGGAAAAGAAAGAAAGAAGAGCCTACATAACTTGGGATGATAATGACATGAATTCAACCGATAGCTTGGATAATAAGAGAGCCAATCTATGTTTCATGGCTAGAGAAGAAGAGGAAGTTGAAGATGACCTGGAGGTAACATCTTCAAATTTTGAATCAAATTTTTCCCCTTCCTATGATGAATTGCAAGATGCATTTGAAGAATTGCATAATGAATGTATGAGACTTGCAAAACTTGTTTCATCATCTAAGAAAACAATTTCCTCTTTTGAAAACAAAATTTCTATTCTAAACCAGGAAATTAAGGAACTTAAAATTGAAAATAAAACTCTTGGACTCATTGATGCAAATTCCTCATGTATGACATGTTCTTTACTCGATAATGCATCTATATCCTTTTCTTGCTCATCATGCAAAACATTTGAAAAGAAAATTGAAGACTTAAAAAATACTCTTTCAAAATTTTCCTTTGGAAGAGATAATTTGAACATATTGCTTGGGAAACAAAGATGTGTGTTTCAAAAAGCTGGTTCAGGGTACAATCCCAAAAATCAACAAAAACTTTATAAGAATTTCTTTGTTTCCTCAAGAACATCAACAAGTCCTTTTACAAAGTGTTTTTATTGTGGCAAGAAAGGACATAGTGCATCAACTTGTAATGTGAGGAAGAATATCAATAATAAGAATGGAACTAAAATGGTTTGGATCCCTAAAGGCACCTTGCCTAACTCTAACACACAAGGACCCAAGACAATTTGGGGGCCAAAGGTAAAAAATTGAAGTGCGTTGTAGGTGTGCTTGAAGGCCAAGAATTGACTTTGAAATCTTAAAAGTGGCTGCTCCAAGCACAAGATCAGAAAAATCTCCAAGTTCTCTTCTTTGTCTCCAAGAAGCTTGGACTTGCAACCTTTTGATAAGTGGAGATGTGTCTTATGCTTTAACTTGCTTTGAAATTGTACTTTTCTAGCTTAATATCTTGACAATATCTCTATATGTAATAATGTACTAGATAAGTTCACTTCTTGTGTGAAATAAATATTTAATATAAAACATCCTTGAACTTGGCATATTGGATCAATCATGCATCTAAACTCTTGCTGCACAATTGTAATCCATAATCTCATTTTCGCTACATAATGAACTTATTTGTTGCATAAAATGCAATCTTGCTGCATAATGCATGATTTTACTGCATAATCTGTGATCTTCTGCAAAATGATGCATACCTTGTCTCTCTTGCTGTATAAAGTCACAATCTTCTACATAATCTGTCTTCTTGCTGCATAATCTAAAATTTGCTGCATAATATAGTGTTTTTGTTGCACAACTACCTTGATTTAATCAATTTTGAATCCAATACTGACTTGAGCGTTGGAGGTTCCCATTTAGCTATTTTGCAGATACTTCATCATGTCAAAGACCTCCAAGAAACTCAAAAACTTCACCAATCCATCAAAATGATGTAATTTTTGGTAAAAGTATGTTTTGGATCATAATCTGATCAATTTCTATGCTTGCATGATGTTTGGAATTAATTTGTAATGCTTTGGAACAAAATTGAAAGATTTAAAATTAGTCATTTACTGTTTAAAATGCAAAAACTGGGTTTTAGTAATCTAGTAATCGATTATAAGACCTTTGTAATCGATTACAAAGGCTCTGCCATGTGTTTCAAGCTAAGTCAGAAAGCAGGTAATCGATTACACCTCCAATGTAATCGATTACAACATTCTCAAAGAGCATGTAATCGATTACACAAACTTTGTAATCGATTACAAGGAAAATAGAACACGTGTAATCGATTACAATAAAAGGGTAATCGAATACAAAGCCTTATTTTTCACAATCGTGCTTAATCTTAATGTTTTATTCTTTCATGATGCTTTCTTATGCTTAATCTTTGTCTAACCCATAGCTCCTTTATATTTGTATATGTCTTTGGATCCTTTTAGTATCAATGATTATAAAATCTGATATTTTTTCATAGGTATTTGCTATTGGTATCACATATTCTTATGCTAAACTGTTTATACTCTGATATTGATCCTGCTAGGCTGAAATGATTATACAATGTTGAATGTTTATGTTATTTTTGATAATGCTAACGGGGAAGAGATAAGTGAAATATGTTGCATGTGTACGGGGGAGATTTGCGCTTTTACATGAAAATCATTTATCTTATCTCATGCATACATTACGGGGGAGAGTGACGCTTAATCTCTGATAGATAAATAAATGCAAATATTTCTCTCTTTCCAATGTTTATTTTGTCATCATCAAAAAGGGAGAGAATGTGAACACTTATGTCTTGAAGCATATCAAATGAGTTTTTGATGATAACAAAGTCAAGATGAAGACCAAGATCAAAAGAAAAGACCAAGACAAAAAGATGAAGACCAAGATCAAAAGAGGTATATTAGATATAGGTCTTAGAATATCAATGTCAAATGCTCTCAAGGTATCTTAATTATATTCAAATGGTTTTTCAAAGATCTCATAAATCAACTTGTTTTTCAAAGTTCATATTTTAAAGAAATGTTGATTTTAATCTTGGATTATGTTAAACATTTGTAAATCTTGTTTAGTCCAAGTACCCCAATGATAAAAATGGCCTGGAGACTTAATTGGGCTTGAAAAATGTGTTTAAAGTGTAATGTAATCGATTACACGTGTGTGGTAATCGATTACAGGCTAAACAGAAGCCTTGTAATCGATTACATCAATATTGTAATCGATTACCATCTGCCCAGAAAGGCAAGAACACGTTAAAACGACCATGTAATCGATTACATCAATCATGTAATCGATTACCAGAAAGTCAGAGAGCGTGTAATCGATTACACAGGTTTGGTAATCGATTACCACAAGCCCAGAAAGCCAAGAACACGTTCATACAGCTATGTAATCGATTACCATGAGTGTGTAATCGATTACTAGCGTTCTGACATGCCCAACGGCTATATTTTCTTAGCATTTAATGTTGCCACAAAAGCCGCAAATGGCTCTATTGATCTAAAAACTTATAAATACACATATTGGGGCATAATTTGTGACAAACCAACAATTAAAAAATATTATTCAATCACTCTAATACGAGAATCATCATTAAATCTCTTTTGTTCTATTTTTGTATATATTTGAGATATTCTTGAAGAGCATCATAGGGCTTCAATTTGTGTAATCTACTCTTGTGAGAGTTTCATCTTATAAACACTTTTATTCTTTGTAAATGGGGTGAGGTATCCCTCTAGAGAAAAGAGAGTGAGGCATCTCTCAAAAATTGTAAAGGGTGAGGTATCCCTTGTGGTGAAGAAGGTGAGACATCCTTCAAAGGTTGTAAAGGGGGTGAGGTATCCATCTAGTGAAAAGGGTGAGGTATCCCGGTTTTGAGGCTCAAGCACAAAGGGTGAGGTATCCTAAGGTGTGGTGAGTGCTCTATTGTGTAAAGGTTTTCAAGCACCCGTTTAAGCTTGAAGTTTAGTGGAAAATCTCGAGTGGTTTGTTTGAGGACTGGACGTAGGTCACAAAGGGTGGTTGAACCAGGATAAATCCTTGTGTTTGTTCTTCTCAACTCTATCTCTTTACTTTGTGCTTTGACTATATATGCTTGAGTTGAGTTTGTTATTTAGCTTTGCTTGAATACTTTCTATCTTGGGTTGTTTATTTGTAAGTTGTTCATTTGATCGCATTTATCTATTCACTTCAATTAAACAATAGCTTCAACGAAAATTTGATAAACAAGTGCTTTACGAAAGATTTGCGAAAATATTTCATAAACTCAATTCACCCTCCTCTTGAGTTTGAGGCCACTTGGTAACAGACTGTTATTCCGTAAGTAGGACGGAAAGGATTCAAGGGTTCTTGTTGACGGTTCGACAATCCTTGTGGAGTTCTTATGTTGCACTAGTGACGAGCAACTCAAAGACATTCCACTACTACACTCATGACACATAGTATAAAGATACGCCATGAAAACTATGCATACAAGTATGTCCTCATTTATTATTATATTTCTTTTATCTTTGTATAATTTTGTTGTATTTTAGTTTTTGGATAGACGATCCTTTGAGCAGGGTCCTTCAGGAGTTTCTAGACTTCTTTAACCTGATGGTTTTCTTGAAATTAAAAAAAAACGAAAATGGTGAAAAACAAAACAAAAAAAAAACACAAAAAAAATTTGTGTTTCTTAATTTCATACTTTTCTAACAACAGCCAACCTACCCTTATAGGTGTTATCATTACTCTTTCCATTATTTTTTTTATTTAAACACTTCATTTTCTCCACTTTCCTCTAACTCATAACCATTCAAAGGGAGGAAGAGTATACAAATGAGGCCTTCTGTTCGTAACTTTAAAAATGTATGTGTTTTTTGTGGGTCAAGTTATGAGAAGGGTTTAGAGTTTGTAAATGCAGCAAGTGTTCTTGGTCGAACACTTGTTGATATAAATATTCATGTTGTATATGGGGGAGGTTGTTGTGGGTTAATGGGGGCTGATTCACTTGCTTCTTTTATAGGAGGCAGTCAGGTTTTAGGTGTCATTCCTAGACCTTTATCTCAAAAGAACATTACTGGAAAGACAGTTAGATAATAAATTCAGGTATCATCTATGCATGGACGAATGAAAACAATGCTTGACAACTTTGATGCATTCATTGCCTTATAATGTGGTTTTGGTACTTTGGAAGAAATTTTTCAAATTGTCTCTTGGGCCGAACTAAACATCCACCATAAACCCATTAGTTTGTTGAATGTTAATAATTTCTTTAATCTTTTGTTATTTTTTCTTGACAAAGTTGTGGAACATAAATTTATCACACCTTCGGCAAGAAACTTTTTATCTCTGCCTACACAATTGATGAGCTGATTGATAAATTAGAAACTTTTGTTTATGAACCTGATAAAGTAATAACTCAGATAGATTAGTCAGCAGGAAGCAGTGAGGGAAGCAACATGCAAAGAAAGCCAGATCTGATACTTCATCTTTAATTTTCCTTTACCTTTGATTTTATTTATCGTACTTTGTTTCTGTTTAAATTTATGTCAGATTTCTCCAACAGGTACTATCTTCTATCCTTTACTCATCTATATTTTAACATTACGGACAATGTTATGATCTGGTTGGGGGTAAGGATAGTTAAAAAAAAGTATGAAAGTATGATATGATTGTCATGAACTTACTAAACTAATGAATAATGGCAAAGTAAGGAGAAATTTTATTCCTGAGACACATTTAAATTATGAAGTATATTCAGTGAGATGACTGTCAGAAACCTACAATAAAACCAATTAAGGATGACAGAGTAAGGAATAAATTTTGCCCTGGAGGTAATTTTACTCTTGAGACGCATCTTAGTTGAGGAAATAATTGTTTTAGAAGTAGCAAAAAGCATATCTTGGGTCATGGCATAAATTTTTCTTCTTTCTTAAAAATCACATGCTTTGATATAAATGTTAAATTAATAAATTGAGAATGATAGAAATATGTCTTGTGAGATTTGAGCCTATTGATGAATAGATTGAACATTTGTATAATTCTCTTCTTTCTTGTGTGATTTTCGCTCATGAAATTGTTATTCTAGAACTTGCTTTGATTCTTTTTTATGCTACATTTTCATATGCATACATAAATATGATTGAGACATTTTGAAATAGCTACTTTGACCAAATAGCCATCATTGTCTATTTTCTCTTGTGTAACCCCTTTGAACTTATTTGACCATTTCTTGTTTTTAGCTCATTACGTGCCTTTAAAAAAAAAAAGAACATGTTTTTACCCAACCTTAGGGAATAAGAGAGCATTTACTTTGTTCTTAAACAAGTGTGGGAGGGTGTGTGCTAAATGTTAAAAAAAGAAAGAAAGAAAGAGCTAATCACCATTGCAATGAAAGGATTATTAGAGTCTCCTGATACATCATATGACATATCTATATCTAGAATAAAGATGGATGCTTAAAACAACAGGAAGAGAAGGAGAAGGTTTATGCCTAATAATGAATTCAACTCACCAATTTGGGATTGATCTTCAACAAAACATTAGTCAAATATTGGTCAATGTCCTTATTGATGAATGTTCTCAAATATCTTCTCAATTCTAACTATACCATAATGCTCTTTTATTCTCTTTGGTATTTATCTTCTCATATCTATATTATTTCTTCTCCTTTACCATGACCCCGTTACAACCTTGAATAAAGTCCTCTTGATTTTTGTGTG